>JANAVB010036441.1:0-17500 GCA_029216955.1 Iris pallida | reverse complement strand
GGTAAGAAGCCCGCCGTTGATTCCTCATCGGTCGACCGCGTGCAAAATCCCGTTCGGCCATCAGCAGCGTCTCAGCAAAGCAACCCCGCCGTGGCTCCGGGAATGAGGGGTAAAGTGTTGAACTTCGGTCATAAGTTCGTCGGAGAAGTAGAACCAACGAAAAGCTAAAGTCTACGCCCATGTTGTTCGTGCTAGCGTAAAAAGACTAAAATACGCCCACGTCTATCGTGTCAGCGTAAAACTTGTAAATACGCCCACATATACATGTGTCAGCGTAAAACTAGAAATACGCCCACATTTACATGTGTCAGCGTAAAACTTGAAATACGTCCACATTTATATGTGTCAGCGTAAAACATGAAATACGCACACATTTACATGTGTCAGCGTAAAATTTATTTTACGCTCACATCTATCTGTGGCAGCGTAAAATTGAAAATACGCTCACGTTTAATGTGTGCTGGCGTAAAATTGGAAATACGCTCACTTCTATTTATACTAGCGTAAAATTTCACTAGTAACAGTCTTTTGCGTAAAAAGAATATTTTTACACTTAAAAAAGTTTTTTTTGTCAACTTTAATAAGCGTAAAACTTGCATAATCAGAGTCTTTATGCGTAAAAGTCAAACCAAATCATCTGCATAAAAAGACTTCAAATTTGTTTTTACTAACTTGATTTTTTTATTTTTTCTTTTGGCAGTGGACTTGCAAATTCACCCTCTTGCAGAAATATTTGGTTCGCCAGCTGGTATGGTGGGCTCAAACTATCTGGAAAACTTATCATATGTAAAGTTTCCTCAGTCCAACCCTGAATACCCTGAAGGGAGAGCTCAACTGATAGCTGCTCAAGGGAACAGGATGCTGCTGTCCATGATAAATGGAGAAGTGTTGGTATCACTAGAAGACCAACAATTCTTGAAGCCAGCTTTTCTATTCGGGGATGCGATAGACTTCAAATCGTAAACTCACCCCAAGAAAGAGGCCTGGGTGTTTAAGTCTGGAGAAAGGGTGATGTATCTCCCCGACATGGACATGGATTACCCTCTATCTACTTTTGTCCATGCTACTCACCCTCGTCAGATGCTATAGAATTTGACTCCCAGTAGCTATGGCAGGCCGGACAAGATTATTTTTAAGAGAGAGAGAACTAGTGACATGGGATACCACATTAGTACTCCCATTGGTGGTGTCATCTCGTTCTCGGGTCTATTGCCCCGGTTCACACCAAGTGAAGACTCATCTCTGATCCAGCCAGTACAGACTCCCATGTTTATCAATAAGTTCATGAAAGCTGTTGTGTTATATCCTCAGACCAACCCTAGGCTGACAGGGTGGCTGACTCCTTATAGTAATAACTGGATTCAAATCAGTGCCTGGATCATGAAGCACTTTAAAACAGACCTAGAAGCTATCGGTCTATATGAAGCAGTAGCCTCTCAAGTTACGGCATACCACCAAACAATAACTTGTTCTTGGCTTTATTGGAATTGTATATGAGTTCAACAAGAACTTTTGCAACTCCACACGCTGAAATGGGTCTTGCTCTGCATGAGATATAATTTATCTCGAAGCTGCCAATGGGCGAGGCCCCTTATGAAGAATATGTTCCCTCCAATCGGGAACTAGCAGAAATAAGAGAGAAGAACCCTGAATTGGTGCAGGTCTATGAAGAACTCATGTGCCATTATCTGATTTGCACCAGTTTGTATGAAACTGGGTCACATTTGGCATATGTAACTAAATGGACTATATATTTATTTTACCATGAAAATAGGGTATCCAAGACTGAGAAGGGTAGGTTCCGAGAAAACAAGACTCAAACCATCAACCCTTGCTCTTTAATTCCAGCAGATGTAATCCAGGAATTGATGGTCTTGCAGAAATCTCGAGACCAATATCTATCCACCAAGACTGGAGATATCCCTGCGGGGACTGAGACTTTAAGCTACCTGAGGCATGGTAGTCAGAAGATGTCAAGCAAAGCCTTGCTGGCAAGCTTCCTATCCCTATGGCTACGAAGATGGGTCGTGCCGGGGATCAGTACCATAGACAGGATCCACCGAAACATATTGTGGCCAGCAGTACGTTTGGTGTTCAAAAACAGAATCAACCTGCTGTCGGCAATGGTCTGCCGAATAAATGCAGGACTACGGACTTTTGGTAAGAGTTGATTAAAAATGCTCCTCACTGAGACAATTTTCCAAGGGTGGAGCTGCCGTATACCTATCTGATGGGATGGTTATTATACCACAATTGCAATTTGCTGCCACCAGTCCCTGAAGATGAAGCAAATATCTTCCTCCAAAAATTTAGCAAGGCCACATGGACTGCCACGACAGTGGTAGACACCCGAGCAGCGTTGAATTACTCTCATGGCTGGAATTTCTTCTGCACAAGGCCGCCAGTTCCAGCCGACTGCCTCGGCGTACAATTCGAAGACAGAGGAGAGAGGACAACTTCATTGCCAAAACCTGTCTTCCAATGGCTAACGTACATCAGACCCTCCCATCTGATGTACAGAAATGAATATAACTGTGCGTTTAAGCCTTATCTATCGAGTAGGTTCGCCCGCTAGTTTGGATATGATCAGCTTCACATTGGCAATCCTTCTACCAGCTTTTATCACTATGAAAAGTTGATTGACGGCACAAGAGCATGGAGATATTTCAGCACCGCATGTACTGGTGCTAAATTCAAAATATCTACTGCCACCAGTACAACCGAGCTATGTATACTTCACTCGTATGCTCGTTTTTACTCATCTATCCGCTCTTTCGCACATGGTTATAGTATACAAGAAAGTCTTCGATGGCCCAAAGAGGGGAACATCGAGGAACCAATCAGAATAGCTCCTGACATACCCGACAACACTACTGTTACAGATGAATTTCTGGAAGTAATCCCTACAGGAGCTGGAGAGATAGCAGCAGGACTAATAGTTATTGGGAAAACCCGAAAACGAAAGCAGATTATAGCTATAAGTCTTCCAGAGAAGTCACCAGAAAAGAAGAAGAAGGCTATTACTAAAAGAACTTCTAGATCAAGAGCTACTACCCCTGAGAATGATACTCGGGTGGATGAGCCGCAGCATATTGCATCTTCTTTAGTTCATCCTGGAAAGGGTTCTTCAGCATCTCAACCAGCCACACCGACGGTAGTCTTATCCCCGGGACGTCTCAGCTCATCGCTTCATTTAACTTTGCCACAAAAGGCACAAGTTGTTGAAGACGTCGCCTCAGTACAAACTGTTGATCCGGTATTTATCCCATCCGATGAGCCGGCTGTTACTTTTGATGATGAGGATTGGACTGAAGATTATGATGAGTACTTGGCACGTCCTATACATACTCCAGGTAAATATAATTTATACAAAATCCATATAAAACTATGACTTTTGCATATTAACTTATGTTGTTCAATTTTTTACAGGTGTCAATATTACTCCAAAGCTTGTGGCTCCTCCTCCTCAAGAAGATATTCATGAAGAAAATGAGGAATCTGAGGAGGAGGCTTCTTCTTCAGAAGAAGAAGATGCTGAAGAAGAAATGTTACGAGAACCTGAAGAGGAGGCTCAAGAACCTTCTATGGAAGTACAACAAGAGCCAGAAGTACAGGCTCGGCCGGAAGATCTTCCTCCTGCTGAGGGCAGAGATACAGTAGAAATTACTGTAGAAGATGAAATGGCTGCTGAGGAAGATTTAAAAAACACTCAGTTGTAGAAGAATTTACTACAACTGAGATACTCGAAGAACCTGCAGAGCCAATAGCTGAGGAGGGTGATGAAAGTAGAGTCAAACCATCAACTGAAGCTGGAGAAGGTATAATAGCAGACTCTGCTATTACTACTGATCTAGTACAGGTTCCTGAAGAGACAATGCAGAACCTGATTCAGCTGCCATAAATATCATTCCATCCACACCTATCACCGCCACCGAAACTCTAGTAGTTTCAGCTCCAGAGACGGCTGGAGTAACAACTGTTGAAGACCATATTCCTGAAGCTCCTAGGAACCAGTTAGCTATGGTAGCAGTAACAACAATGGCTTCATCTCCGCCTGCTATCAAAGCATCATCATCTGCTCCTAGTCTTCAGAGAAGAGACTTGGTAGATATCGTCGCGACGCCAAGTTCAAGTATAGAAATGAATCTCTTTGTTGAGATTCATACTGAAACCTTTTACAAGACTTTGGCGGCCCTAATTAAAATGGTCCTGAATAAGGGCCTCAATTATGAAAGCTTGAAAGCGGCGATTGCTCTTACCATCAGAAATGTAGCCATGTTTAATGATGCGGCGAGAGCAGCAGCATTAGAGAAAATTGTGGAGGAACTTGAACATCCTATCAGAGAATATCTTAAGCTGTCAAGTGAAACTATTGAAAATCTCATCCAAGAGGAGTATGAAGCTTTATCTGCTGACTACCTCGCTCGGGAGACGAGATTCAATGAAGCCCTCCATGAATATAGCATGAAAGTTGCCAAAGAAAAAGTTTTTTTGGCTAGCATAAAGCCTGAGCTAGATAGCCATAGAGCAGCCTATGAGACATCGAATATGGAGATTCAGCAACAAAATGATAAAATTCAAGAAGTTGAGGCTGAGCTGGCTCGCTTGTAGGCAGAGAGGGAGCAAATGATCCTGGCTCGGGACCAACACCTTACTCAAAGCTCTATTTTGGAAGAACAGACCTACGGAGCTGAATCTACTATCAGAACCCTTGATGATGCCAAGGATAATCTGATAGTCAGCTTCACTGGACTTTCTCATATTTGCACTCCCGAAGCTCGACGTGCTGAAGCTACCAAGAAAGTATTAAGCTCTCGTGACAGGCACCTGGCAGAGCTGCAGAAATTACTTCAAGATATCTCTGCTCCACCTTAGAAAAGAGTTCTTGTAATCTTTTATATCTGTAATATTCACAAGAAATGAATAAAATATTTGTTTTGTGATCCTATCATTTATTTTGAATTTAAACAATAGGTATGAGATAGGAAACACTTATCAGAGGTAATATGGACATGACAAGTCTTCTAAACTCAATAAATTGTATCTATCCAGAGGTAATATGGACATGATAGATAATGAAATCTTGTTTTCTGTTTAGAGTATACAATACTATCAGAGGTAATATGGACATGATAGATCGTAACAACTCAAAGAAAAAATAGATTAATATCTATTCAGAGGCCGAATGGACATGATAGATAGAAAAAACAAGCAGACTTAATATTTATTCAGAGGTCCTAAGAACATGATAAATAATAGATCCAATCTTTTAATCAACTGGTAAGATAAAAGATTAAAATTTCTCTCTAAGCTTAACCAAACATTGGTAGCCGGGGAATGAGGAAAAAATTCAAACATAATATTTCTTCAGGAATTTGCCATTGATCGGCATCATGAGCAAATCTCCATTAGGTTTAGACAACCTATAGGCACCATTGGAGAAAACTGTCTCGATGACATAAGGGCCTTCCCATTTTGCTTGGAATTTTCTTTTACTCTTATGAGTCATCACCATCGGTCTTCGAACAGCTAGTACTAGTTTACCGACTTTGAATACCCTCTCTTTAACTTTACGATTGAAAGTTCGAGATATACGGGCTTGATATAACTCAATATGTTGTTGTGCTTGAAGACACTTCTCGTCCAATCCTTCAAGTTCTTGGAGTCGTAAGCGATCATTGTTCTCTGTAGTTAGCTCGTTAGCAATGGCTATTCGAAGAGATGGAATCTGGATTTCCAGTGGAAGGACAGCCTCACATCCGTAAACCAGTGAAAATGGTGTAAAACCAGTAGGAGTTCGGACTGTTGTTCGATAAGCCCATAAACATTCTCTAAGTTTCTTATTCCAATCACGTTTATTAGAGGAGACAAAATTTTTGAGAAGTTTGATGATCGTCTTGTTGAAAGCTTCGGCTAAACCATTAGCAGCTGGATTATAAGCCGTAGACGATAAATTTTGGATCCAATTCTTATCACAGAATCGATAAAATGCCTTGACTAGCAAATTGTGGTCTATTGTCATGAATTATCCATCGGAGAATCCCGAAGCGATAAATAACATGATGTTTAATAAAGTTAATCACATTAGATGTTTTTACTTCAGTAAGAGGAACTGCTTCCGCCCATTTAGAAAAGTAATCGGTTATAGCAAGTATAAACCGATGTCCTTTAACAGAAGGAGGATTAATCGGACTAATAATATCCATGCCCCAAGCTTCAAAGGGCCAAGAAGCTGCTGTAGGATGTAGGAATTTAGACGGTTGATGAATAAAATCGACATGAATCTGACATGCTTTACACCTTCTGGCGTAATCCACAGCATCTGGTATCATTGAAGGCCAATAATACCCCATTGCGGTCTTGTAAATTTTGGACCTGGTTGATGAGCACCACAAACACCATCATGAGCTTCGCGGAGTGTTTGTTTAGCTTTATTTTCTGAAAGACAGCACAACAAAAGTCCATCATATGAACGACGATATAACATATGTAGAGACGAATCATAATAAAATTAAAATGATCGTCTCTTAATTGATGCAGCTTCTTTTGGATCGTCAGGTAAAGTCCCATGAACCGCATAATCAATAAATGGACTTCTCCAATCCTTCTGTTGGGAACTTGATTCTGTAATATAACTTTGTTTAATATGTAGATTATTCTTAATACAGAATAAGTCTCGATCCAACAAAGTAATGGTATTTTGTCTTCGAATTGGAATAGCTAAATCTGTCGCTAAACTAGCAAGAGCATCAGCTTCCAAATTCTGAGAACGTGGTACGAATTCAATGAAGAATCCTTTAAATGAGAGAACTAATTCGATTACCACTTGATGATAAGGGATGAAGTCAGGATTTCTGACTTCATATGTCCCTCTAACCTGATTAACAATCAGTTGAGAATCTCCATAGGCTTCCAGGAACTCGATATCCAATTGTTTTGCTACTTGGAGACCAATGAGCAGAGCATTATATTCTGCCACATTATTGGAGCATGGCTCATTGAGAGAATAAGCACGGTATATGACCATTTTGTCAGGAGAAACTAAAACAATTCCTACCCCAGTACGATATTGCCTTTAGGTCCAACTCGTGACGCTCCATCAAAGTATAATTGCCAAATGTCATCATTTAAAGTCATGTTGCAATCCGCAACTTCATCTGGAATGTCCTCATATAGCTTTGATATTTCAGGTATACGATGAGCTGCTAAGAAATCAGCTAATGCTTGACCCTTTACTGATTTCTGAGGTACATAGACCATATCATAAGGAGTGAGCAACATCGCCCAGGTGGCTAACCTGGAGTTAAGAATGCTTGGTTTTCTCATCAATACCCGAATAAGATTTATTCTGGAGATGACATGAATAGTCTGTCCTGTCACATAATGTCGTGTCTTTTGAACAACAAAAACCAAAGCCAGACATTCCTTTTCTACAGGAGTATACCTGTGTTCAGCTCTGACCATCATTCGGCTAAGATAATAAATTGCTTGTTCATGACCCATATCACTTTTCTGTGCCAGAAGAGCACCAAGTGAATGATCCAAGGTTCGAACATATAGCAAAAATGGTCTTCCTACCACTGGTGGTACCAGAACAGGTGGATTTGTAAGGTATTACTTGATGTCATTGAAAGCTTTCTGACATGCTTCATCCCAAACAAATGATACACCTTTCTTTAATAGACGGAAGAAAGGTTGACATCTCCCAGAGAGATTGGATATAAATCTCCTGATATAAGCAATGCGACCCTGGAAGCCTCGAAGTTCTTTTAGATTACGTGGAGGACGTATTTCAAGAATTGCTTTTATTTTATCAGGATCAACATGGATACCCTGAGAAGTGATGACAAATCCCAAAAACTTGCCACTGGAAACCCCTAAGAAAGACTTGGTAGGGTTCATTTTCAATTGATGCTGACGCATCAATTCAAATACTGTCTTCAAGTCTTGAATGCGATCATCTTTTGATCGACTTTTGACAGCAATGTCATCTACGTAATGTTCAACTGTCTTCCGTAGATGTTCTTGAAAGATGTTGCTCATGGCCCGTTGATACGTGGCACCGACATTTTTCTGTCCAAATGGCATAACCGTATAGCAGTAGACTCCAAGAGGTGTACGAAAAGCAGTATGCTTTTCATCTTCTGGATGCATCTTAATCTGATTGTATCCTGAGAACCCGTCCATGAAAGACATGCGTTCAAAATTGCATGTATTGTCTATCATGACATCGATAATCGGAAGTAGAAATTCGTCCTTTGGACAAACTGCATTAAGATGTCGAAAATCTATGCAAACTCTGACTTTTCCATTCTTCTACATAACAGGAACAATATTGGCAACCCAGTCTGGGTGTTGTTCTTCACGAACAAAGCCACATATAATCAGCTTTTTGACTTCTGCTTCAATTGCATCCATCATATCTGGTCGAAAATGCCGTTGCTGTTGTTTCACAGGCTTAGCATTAGGAAGAATATTGAGTTTATGAGTAGCAACTTTAGGATCTAGACCTGGCATATCCTCATAACTCCATGCAAAAATATCGATATAATCTTTAATCAGTTGTATTAACTCTTCTTTTTCATCTTCAAAAAGGTTCTTACTGATGAATATTGGCTTGGACGTAGTTCCGTCTCCAACGTCAATCTGAACAATCTCATCCTCTGTAGGTGGTTGTCGTTGTTCAAAACGAAGCTCCCACTGAGTGTCCATCCGTTGGGCCCAACGGTCATTTTCAAATGGCTCAAATTCACCTTCAGTTTGAACCATGTTAACTGAAAATACACACTCAGATTCATCGTAATAGTCTCCTCCAGCATATGAGGAGTGGGATGTATCAGATTCGATGAAATGGATTTCCTCCGAATCTAAGGATTGTGAAGAACTAGAAGAAAATTCTTCTTGTATATCGTCATTAAACATGTGGGACGGATCATATCCCAACCCATGACGAGTTTTTTGGTAAAATGGATCACCATATAATGGTAATCGTCTACCTTTGCCTTGATTGAGACCTTGCATAATCTTCAAATCATATTCCATTTTCTGGATAATCTTGAGAGATTGTTGACTATATTTGTCAATTCGGATTTTTCCTTTATCTTTATCTCTAAGATCATCTGTCTAAACAACATGGATGTTTCTAGCCAGACCAAACACAATTTGGTGCTTATTTTTCTTATCAGACGGAATCACGAAATAAGCTTCTTCGTGACGTCTAAAAGTTACACAAGCTTGTGATGGCGAGATTACAGGAAGAAGATAGGGGGAAGATGTTAGAAACTTTTGAGCATAAGGTCCAACATCGACATGAGGAGGAAAGGAATTTTCCTTATGATCAATATACAAGGTTTCCTCTGTATTTATGTCATGTTGATATTGATGACTTTGATCATCAGAAGATAAAGACATTCTTTCAACAAATTTGACAGCCATATACTCCAAAAGAAAATCTTCATTGATATCAGAAAGTACAGAATGATCAATATTTACATCATTTACAAGTTGAGTACTACGCTTAAGATTTATCATTAATGGACCGTCATCCGTCTTCTGCGTAGACTTGCCAAAGTTGATGATCAATGGCGATTCTGGATCATTCGTACGAGAAGTACGTCCCTTGACTTTAATCATAAGAGGTGCATCTTGACTCTTGGTAGGAATATTCACTGATTCCTCAGATGAAGCCCGAGTTTTTCCTTTGACTTTGATCATCAGAGGTTGATCATTGACAGGTTGGGGTTGGATTCAAACTTTGACTTTAATCTTCAAAGGTTGCTCTTCCGGAGGATCTTTATTGATAGACTGATCTTCGGCAGATGATTGATCTTCAGCTATATCTGATATCTCCTTCACATGCTCTTGTTTGTAGAGTTTTGAGTCAGAAAAATAGGCTTCAACACCCTTGAAGGGATTGATATCAGCAAATTCAGTCTTCACAATCCCTTATGAATCTACGTACTTAAAGCATTGGTGGAGAGTTGAAGGCACAATGTTATGCTCATGTATCCACGGTCTTCCAAGAAGGATGTTATAAGATACGTCTGAGTTGATAGCATAGAAAGTAGCCATAGTTCAAAGATCACCAATCTGAATCTTTAAACGAATCTTCCCCAGTGGTTTACTCTTGCCAGAGTTGAAACCAACTATTGTGGTACTAGTGTAAATCAAATCACTAGTAGGAATCCTCTAAGGTCTTAGCATACTCTGAAGAATAATGCTAATAGAAGACCCTGCAGTATCAATATAAATCCTGTCAATTTCAGTGGATTCAATATACCCAGTGTAGCACAAAGGCCTGTCGTGTTTATTATGCTTCAACAGCATATCTTCTTGTGTGAAGGTAATGTTAGGAATTACCTCCATCACGCTATGACATTGTGGACATGACACTGGTGATTATCAGGACTCTTGAGTTGAGCCAAGCATGAATCTGCTTGTAGCAAAGCTTCACTCAAAGTCTCCCTACTTTCTTTAGAAAGACGCAGTAGCTCGAATATAGAGAGTCTAGTCGGAGTATTGGCTAACTGAGCTAGAATATCAAATTTATAGGGCTTCATCACTACCCCTTGATTTGAAGCAGATTTCAAGGGAACGTCAAAGCGTACTGCTTTCTGTTTTCCTTTCTCAACCACCGATGGTTTAGCAGAAACAGGAGATGGTTGAACTGGGATCGTTTCTACAACACCCTCTGCTTCTTTAGAAGATCCCTCGTAATCTTTGTGGTATTCTTTCCCAGATCTCGTACAAGCAAAGCTTTCTTCTTCAGAATCATGAGAAGGAAGTACCATATTGCAGGATTTAGTCTTCTTTCCCTTAGCCTTCTTCTTACGAAGATTTTTAAGAGGAAGCTCAGAACCCAACCCAACAGTAGATTTTTGACTTTGAATCTGTAAAGAAAGTCGTATTCCTTTATCATAATTCAAACCCTCTGCATTTTGAAAGTCATAGCCCATCTTTTTCATGAGATGGACTGATTGTTGACTGTACAAGTGAATGGGCAGCGGACTTTTAATAGGTAGTTCAACATAGGAAGAAGAAGAAGCAGAAACCTCTGTAACTACAGGAAAGGAAGGATTCGGGACACGAGAAAAAATCCCTGTAGGTACTTTTTCATAAGCAGCAAAAACCTGTTGTGCCCTGTATAAAGGAACACTATTCATAGCTAACCACTGCTGATGAGTAAGTTTGAGCTTGGTAGGAGGAGCTAAACTTGGAGGACATATGTTTAAACCTTTCAGCCTATCCTCCAAAGGAATGCCATCCCAAAGATGATCCAAATCATCAGGATCTGGAATAACATGAGAAATCATGTTGCAGGTTTTAACTTTTTTACCTTTATTGGATTTTGAAGTTTTACCTTCATCCTCCATTTCAGGTACTAAGTCAGGATGTACCCACATAATTTTACCATTCTTTAATGTTAGAGACAACAATCTTTCATTTTTCTCTCTGGCAGGCAGAATATTCACAATCTTCATTGTCGCCTTCGGAACTGGGACAATCCCATCTGGGACTTGTTGTGGAGGAAAACCTCCAAATTGAAGAGAAACCATATGGTTGTGACTGTATGCTCATCATTAGTTAAAGCGATGGCATTGGCATTTATCAGCTCCTGAATTTTCTTCTTCAGAACATAACACGCCTTGGTAGGATGATTGATGTATCTGTGATAGATACAATATTTGGGATTGTCAGTCAGATTCACCTCATTAGGCCTTTTTGGCTCCGAAATCTGGAGTTTGCCACTCTTCACCAAACATTGGAATATCCCAGGGATATCGCTTTCGTCAAAAGAATATTCTTCTTTTGGCTTAGAAGACTCATGATTACTCGGTGTCGTTTTATTTTGGAAAGATTAACGATAAGGGTATCCTTTCCTTTCCCATTACGATTGCCGGAATTATTACCAGAAGAGCCTTTCTTTCATTTATCTTCTGAAGCAAAAATCATCCCATGTTCCCGAGCCAATCTACCATTAGTCTCGGCTGAAACTGATGCTATGATAAACGAGGTCCAATCTGTGAATTGGGAACCCGTAAAGACAACAATAGATGGTCACAGATTCATCTTGCATGTATCAATCAGTGCTGAATCTGGCATGCCTGGAGGCATCTTCAGAGTCGCCTGTCGGAAACATTCAATGAACGTCCGAGTATCTTCTTTCTCCTTTTATTTGATTTCTATTTAGGAAGACATGTTCATGTCCATGCCTCCTTCATAGAAGCGGGAGAGAAACATTGCTTTAAATTCGTCAAAAGACGAAATGCAATTGTCGGGTAAACTACGATACCAGTCGTAGGCTGAACTCGTCAAGCACCCGATGAACACTCGAGTGAGAAGAGCATCATTTTTCTGCAAATGCATAGTCGTAATATCAAAGTAATTGATATACTGACTAGGAGAAGCCTTTCCATCAAACAATACCATTGATTGTGGCTTGAATTTCAGAGAAAAGGGTACATCATTCCAATGAGGAGGATAAGGTTGCTTAATCCCTAATCTCTGGAGTTGATCCTTGTGCTTTAGAACTTCAAACTGTGCTTTTAGCTCTCGCACTGCTTGAATAGCTTCACTAGTTTGAGGAAGCACATTTGATTGAATTGTTGTTGGATGTACTGTAACCCCCACCGGAGGTTGTACATCTTCTGGAATGATAGGATCTGGTGATGTAGAATTTTGATTGGTTGCAGGCTCCTGACTTTGATTATTCAAGGGTAGATCAACCCCTTGACTATCTAGAGTTTGTGCTACTACCTGCACCGGAGTTATCACTGCCGGTTGAGCAACTTGCTGAGTCATTATTATTTGATGCATACTTTGCATCATAGCAACCATATCCTTCAGCGACTGCTCAACTGCAGAGAGACGTTGTTCTGTATTAGTAGATGACGTCTCCGGTTCGTCTCCAATAACATAAGATTCTACCTCCCTTGAAGATATAGAGGGATCGGTGTAGCAGTAAGAATCAATACTATCGGTTTCGAACTCTAAGGACTGGGTACCCCAGCTTCTGAGTCAGAAGTCTGTAACTGTCTCTGACTTCTCAATCGAGTATTATGATATACTCCTTCAAAATTATCAAGAAGTCGATTAAACTGTTGTTGACCAGGAGTTTGTGATGAGTTGCGTCTTGGACGTCGTCCTCTGTTGGTATGAGATGCCATATTAACTGAGGCATATGTTAACTCCTGTTCTTGATCATCAACTGATTATTGAACATTGTAGCCTAACCGATCAAAAACTGACCGTTTAGACGTCGAACAGCAACACTTAATTACAATCTGGTGACACTCACAATGGTGATCTTCTTTTGGGAGTATCACAGGAGATTGTTTGTCTTTACGCTTTTGTACAAGCAACTCGCATAAATCAGAGGGAGTAGAGGAAGCAGTCTTCTTTATTATGTTTGGGACAGAGAGTCGTTTAGTCCCTTGTGTATAAAGAAGATTACTTACTGCTTTAGCAGAACCAAGCTGTACATTTTTACGCGCTTGGAGTTGCGTGCGTAAATCCTGAAATTTTTTAGCACAAAGAACTCCATCAACATTATGCGTAATTTGTAGGTTTGGTACCTTGCGTAAAGCAGTGTAAGAAGGCTATTGGTGAAGAACCAAAGTTTTACCAAAAATGTTTTACGCTGGTTGCGTGCAGGTAAATTCACTTTAGATGTAAAGACATCATTGTGAATTTTATCTACACTGTCACAGACAGGAGATTAACCTTTATGCGTAGAGCACAAAACATGAGTATCTGCCACGTCACAGACGGGAGACTTATTTTTACGCTCAGAACGTAAAGCATTGGAGTCTACCACATCACAGACGGAAGACTTGTTCTTATGCACAGAGCGTAAATTTTGGTTTTTACGCGCTGGGCGTAATACCTCATTTTTACGCGTTGGGCTTAAAACTTGGAAATCTTCCCCGTCACCGACGGGAGATTGGTTTTTACGCTCAGAACGTAATACTGAAGTAAAGACTGCCTCGTTACAAACGGGAGACTGGTTTTTACGCCCGTGACGCATCACTGAAGTAGAGACTGTCTCATCACCGATGGAAGTCTCCACAACAGGAGTAGGAAGGATGCCTTCGCCTTCAGAAACAACAGGGAGATCCAAGGATGGTTTGGACTTGGGAATCCAAACTTTTGTGCCTTTCGCGATTTCTAAATATTGGAGCAGTGAGCACTACCCCCAGTCCTGAGCATTTCTTCGTAGACAGTCTGGTCGAAGTGCACAACCAGTGTCTTCTTGGTCGATCCGATCAACGCATCATCATATTGAGCAATTGCCTTCTCGTCAAAGGAGAAGGTCGTCCCCAGTAGAGTCGTTATTTGTTTCACTTAACAAAATGCCTAAAAATTGGCTTTTGAAAGAAAACTAGAAAAGTACAAAAAGTACAAATTTTCTGGGAAGTATTGCTATGGAAGTCTGATCTGAAGTCGATCACTTTGTTCCTTGGACCATATGATGATGATGAAGAGTACTGCTAGAAGATGAACAGCCGAAAGAACTAAGTCACCAGAAAGGTATCGACGCACTTGGGCACTGATGGCGAGGTCGAATGTTTTCCTGCTTTGCTTCACTCTGTTCTGGAAGAAAAGTTGAAGAAGAATGCTCTGGAAAATCAATGTCTCTGGGCTCTAATCTCTGTATATTCTCCTCTGTCCCTCTGTTGTCAAAAAATAAGTCTATTTATAGACTTAAACCTTTGTGCGTAAAAAAGCAGCATAATCGAGTCTTTACGCTAGCAACTGTCACCCACGATGGAGGTTACCCTCTGTGCACGTTGACACGTGTCCCATTATTTTAACAAAATAGGGAGCACGTACACACGTTCTTCAATAAGTGTGGCATGATAGCCACGTAGACAAACCACGTTTTAAAGTAGTCAGGAAGGATCGGGCGTAAAAATGACCCAAATATGCCCTGAGCGTAAAGTGGCAAATTGGCGTAAAAACAGCCCAAAATAAACTTCCTAGCGTAAAGTGGCTAAAATAGCCTTGAGCGTAAAACTTAGCCCAAATAGACTTTACGCTCACAATAGCTTTGAGCGTAAAAGCTCGAATAACTACAGTACGTAAAAAGAAGTAATTTTATTGAGCATAAAATAGCCTTCTCTGCACACCATACGACAAGTATCGGGTTTGGTGAAAATCCGATCTTTTCGACTTCTGTGTCGCATGCTGTCAGCAAAAATTATTTTGTCAAATCAAATCTTCTGCATTAAATGCGGCCTGACAGTTTGTCTCCAGGCGTAAAATTCAACGAATTGCCTTGGCATAAAATAGTTCGCGTAATGTTCAATGCAAATAGCCCTGGCGTAAAATAGCTCACATAGAGAGTTGCTTGCATAAAGTGCTCAATTTCTTTGACTTAGTCTATAAAGCACTTTTTAAGCTCCTACAAACTAGTCCTAAGTAGAGTGGAAAAAGGTGAGATTGAGTGAGTGAATGTTGAGTGAATTAGATTTGGTGAGAGGGTGATTTTGAGTTTCGTGATTCGAAACGCATCCAAACTTGAAGGGAACCTAGTTAATGTGAATTAGATTTTGTGGGTAGGCTCCTAGGTTGAAATCGGGGTTGCGTGTGGGATTAGGAGGATGGTATCGCACGATACCATCGAGTATCTTGAGATATTCAAGATAACGGGTAAACGACCAATATGGACCGTAAGATGGACTGGATGTCCACTCTACCTAGAGAACTTGGTAGTAATGGTTGTATAGGCTAGTACCCTACTACTATAGGAAGCCGGGAGTGGAATTCCTAAGGGAAGGCCACTTGGCGTCAATGTTAGAGTGGTTTAAGGGTATGTGTATTAAAGGGTAATCGGGTAATTTCAAGATACGGGGTTCGGGTATTCGGATTGACTTGAAACTTAGGTGACTTGTTAGGTACACCCTACAAACGTCATTTTTGAACCAATTTTGGCTCGGTTGACCCAGAGTTGACTTTTTATCCAAAAGTCAACGATGAGTTAACACTTTGTCCAAATTTGACCAAATCCAAACTAGAGTTGACCAGTTGACTGAAAGTCAACTGTTGGTCAACATTTGACCTGTTTGACCTAGGGTTGACCTAGAGTTGACCAGAGTTGATCAGGGTTGACCAGTTGACTAAAAGTCAACTGTAGGCCAACTTTTGACCCCGTTTGATTTGCTTTGACTTGTTTTGACTTGCGATGACTGGTATGACCTAGGGTTGACTTAGTCTGACTTAGATTGACTTGATATAACTTGATTTGACCTAGATTGACTTGACAGGACTTAGTGTGACTCAGTAAGACCTAGTTTGACCTAGATTTCATATCATTCATGTGAAACCCAATTTTTGTTAACTAATATTAGTATTATTATTATATTTATTATAATTATTAGTATTATTTTTTAGTGATAGAAAATAATTTCGAAAATAAATAAATATGGACTTTTGGATGTTGACCCAGACCCGAGCCCAGACCCGAGCCTGAACCCAGACCTGGACCTAATCCTATTTCTTAAATTCTGTTTTGTTAAAAAAAATATTGCATTGGAGCTGGTCCAAATTGGACCAGCAATCCACGTATAGACCCATTCTCCATTTCCTATTCTTCCTCCCACATATTCCTCTACTCCTCACGTTCTTTCCCTCTCGCCCCTTAACAGCAACCACTCCCCCACTTAAAAACTCACCTCTCCCTCTCTCTACTTCTCAAAAAAAACTATCATCCCTTCCCAAGGAAAAACCTATCTCCTTTTCCTCTTTCCCTCTTTCCCAACTTTTCCCTCTCCCAGAGCCCTTCACCGACCCCCCAACGCCGGAGCCCCTTAGCCCCGGCCTCCCCGCGGCCGACCCCCGGCCCCAGCACGCCCGTCGGCCTCCCTACCCCGGCGCGACCCTCCGGCATCCGACCCCGACGCCCGGTTCCCAGCGCCCCTCTCCGGCGTGCGACTCCCTGGCTTTCCCGCGGCTCCCTCGGCCGTCCAGACTCCGCAGCGCCGGAGCCCCACCCGGCGACCTTTCCACCCGGACCCCGCAGCTCCCGGCGCCCGACCCCCTTCGAGCTCCCGCCGGCGCCTCCCCGCACTCTCGCGGCCTCGTCCAGCGCTTACCCAGCGCCCCGTCGCACCCCGGACCCCGATCCAGCGCACTTCTGCTGTTGCTGTGCTCGGCCAGCACCCCAGCGCTGACCCCTAGGCTGTCCGCTGTTCTGGACAGCGTTCTTCGTTGGACGTCGTCTTCAAACTGTGGATTTGCGCGTCCCAAGTCCGAGGCAACCCTTCGAATTCCGTCTTTCTGGGTAATTTTTGGTTAATCACAGTAGTTCGTCCCTCCCCGGTGTCGATGATGAGTTGGTCCACGAATTCCCTTTGGGGAAATTCGATTTCTGGGATAAACGTTGTTCCCGTGATTTTCTGAGGAACGACGGAAAGTTCTGTTATTTGGATTTCTTTATTTCCGAAACTTTCGAAAATGGTTTTCTTAATATTTTAGCTTCCGGATATTTCCGGTATTGTGT
>JANAVB010036440.1:35000-38730 GCA_029216955.1 Iris pallida | reverse complement strand
GGTACTGTAAGGATATATCAAAATCCTTCATCAGCTCTAACCATCGCATCGCCTCATATTCAGCTCCTTCTGGGTAAACACGTACTTCAAGCTCTTGTGATCTGTATAGATCTTAACTCGCTCTCCGTACAGATAGTGTTTCCACAGCTTCAAAGCAAAGATGACCGCTGCCAGCTCCAGATCGTGGGTAGGGTAGTTCCTCTCATGAGGACGTAACTGCCTAGATGCATAGGCAATCACCTTCCCATGCTGCTGAAGTACATACCCAAATCCCGTCCTGAAGCGTCACTGTAGATCGTATAACCACCAGATCCAGATGGCATCGTCAAGATAGGAGCTATCAACCTCGTCTTCAGCTCCTCAAGGCGGCCTGGCACTCCTCGGACCAAACAAACCCTCGTCTTTTCTGGTAAGTCGGGTCATCGGCTGGGCAATCCTGGAAAAGTCCTGCACGAACCTCCGTAATAACCTGCCAGACCCAGAAAACTCCGAACCTCTGCTACTAAGCTCGGCGTAGACCAGGACTCCACTGCAGAAATCTTCTTCGATCCACTGAAATCCCCTCGCCAGAGACAACATGGCCTAGGAACTCCACGCGATCCAAGAAGAACTCGTACTTCGACAGCTTCCCATACAACTGCTCCCTCCCGAGTGTCCAACACAATCCTCAGGTGCTCCTCGTGCTCCTCTGGCGTCTTCGAATAGATGAAAATGTCATCAATGAAGACCACCACGAATTTATCAAGGTACTGATGAAATACCTTGTTCATCAAGTTCATGAATACCGCCGGGGCGTTGGTCAACCCAAACGGCATGACGGTATACTCATACTGGCCATAACGGGTCCGAAATACAGTCTTCGGAATGTCATCCCGCTTCAGCTTCACTGATGGTACCCGGTACGCAAGTCGATCTTCGAGAACACCCCTCGCCCCGCTCAACTGGTCGAACAAGTCATCAATCCTTGGCAAAAAATACTTGTTCTTGATGGTAAGGTTGTTGAGCACCCTGTAATCAATGCACATACGTACCGTACCATCCTTCTTCGGGACAAAAAACAGGCACACCCCAAGGTGAAGAACTAGATCGGATAAAGCCCTTGTCCTCTAGCTCGTCGACCTGTTTCTTCAGCTCCGCTAACTCACTGTTGTTGATTCTATAGATGTGCTGTGAGATAGGCTCAGCGCCCGGCACTATGTCTATAGAAAACTCAACATCATGATCTGGCGGCATCCCGGGCAACTCCTCGGGAAAAACATCCAAGACTCAGCAATAAGTGGATGTGGCAACACCGGCCCCACCAACAACGCTCCGCAGAATCCATCTCCTGGCTCCGCTGCACCTCTGGTGAACTCAAACTCCGGCTCTCCCAGCGGCCTGAACAGAATCCTGCCTCCTCTGCAGTCTATTCTAGCATGGTGCATGCTCAACCAGTCCATGTCGAGTACCACATCGTAACTCGGAAGTGGCATTACGAGCAAACACGCACTCAGCTCCCGGCCTCTCAAATAAACTCTCCGCCCCTTGCAAACATTGTTAACCAGGATGATGCCATTCCTAGTCATAATCTTGCAAGTCCTACCAAGATACTCAACAATGATATTGTGCCTAAGAGCAAAAGAAACAGACACAAAACTGTGCGTAGCACCAGAATCAAACAAGGCTAAGGCAGGAAAAGAATAGAGCAGAACAGAACTTGCGACAACATCTGCTATAGGCTCCATCTCCTCGGCTGCAAGGGCAAAAGCTCTACCCTGAACACCCCTCTGCTGGCGGTGCTGGACAAACTGCTGCTGCTGGGTCGAAAGTGGACCCCGCTGCTGAACTACAGGCACACTAGCTGATGCCCTCGGAACAGGTGCCCTCTGAGCTGCTCCAGCAACACGGGGGTTCTTAGGACACTCCCGCATCTGATGCCCAGTGGCACCGCAAAAGAGGCACAACCCCAGCCTCCTCCTGCAGAACTTAAAGAGGTGACCGGGCTTCTTGTAGTAGTGGCACGGAGGATCATCCTGCCCCTGATGCTGCTGAACCCTCTGGACAGGTGCCCTGGCCTGCACCTGCTGCTGATGATGCTGGAACGGCTGATGCTGAAGCTGAGGGCGCTTAGCAGCCCCCGCGCTGCTACTGGCCCCCAAAAATAAATTACGATCCCTCTTCGGCTTCAAGCCCCACTCTCTCTCCACCTTCTGAGCCTCCGTATAGACCTCTGCATATGTCGCATAGAAGGAAGGGATTAGGATCTTGATATCCCATGTCAATCCCTCCCGGAAGCACTCTGCTCGGATCACTGGGTCGCTCACCATGTACTCGGCGTATCGGCTCAGCCGGCCGAACTCCGCCGCATACTCCTCCACAGTCATACTGCCCTGCTGTAGGTTCTGAAACTGCCGCACTAGGCCGATCTTGTCCGTGGAGGAAAAGAACTTCTCTCTGAACAGGGACCAAAACTAAGCCCAAGTGTGGCCCTCTCCTGCAAGAGCCAGCTCATTCCGGAACCATGTCCGGGCAACATCTAATAACTGCAAGCCAACCGCCTCAGGTCGTCTGCCAGGCGGGAGGCCCTCATCTGACGATCGATATCCTCGAACCAGTTATCAGCATATACAATGCCCTCGGTCCCTCTGAAATCCTTCGGACCATCTTCTTGAAAGCTTGGATGTCTCCGGGCTTCTGCTGCTGCGCCTCCCGCTGTGGAGCCCCACGCTCCACCGTAGCCAGGGCCAACCTATGGGCATCCTCCATGCCCTGGCGCATGACCTCAGTCTGTCTCATCTGTGCCTCGTGCTGGGCCCGCTGGGACTCCAGCACCTGCTGAAAGAATACGAGCATCTGTCCCATGTCTGTAGGCAGAGGAGGCAACGAAGGAATAGCTCCCACCACCGGCGGAGGAGTCCCCTGCTGAGGAGGAGGAAGAACGCCCCCCGACAGCACCCGTCGTAGCCCCCGGTACTGCAGGAAGAGCACCCACAGTGACCCCAGGGACAGTCATCGAGAGTGCTGGAGGAGTACCCCCGAGAGCCCCTACTGAAGTCCCAACTACAGGGGAAGTGACTGGAGCATGTCCGCCAGAGGTAGCAGACCTCTCCGTCTCCCCGTGCTCCTCACCGGGAGAATGAATCATAACCATCCTGGAGACAAATTGAAAACAAGATATCAATATGGCACAAGAAGGATTTTATCAAAGGAGGACAGCTAGAATACATTAAATCAATATCAAAGACGGTAAGCAAGATAAGCAAGGAAAGATCCTAGTGTGATTGAGTACTCTTAGCCTACTACCTCCTATATGTAACACAGGCTCGTAGTCAACACTCCAAGACGAGTGCTGCTACGACATCGCACTAATTGCGACTTCAGGACCTGCGTGGGCCACCACTAAAAACCTGTCACGACCCGCACCCGCTGTAAGAGCACGTGTGCGTAACAACGCCCAGCCCTCACCGTAAAACGGCATGGAAAGCTGTAGGTTTACTACTCTAACAACAGTTTATATAATATCAAAACCTGTCGAGAATATGGTCAACTCCGAACGGAGGACAAGCAAAGATAATATATGAGTACTCAATCACAACTCTAAGATGATAAAGTATATACTGAATGATAAAGACAGCACGACAATAAAATATAACATGTCAAGTCCAAACACAAAGAATATACAAGTCCAAGTCCAAAGTCTCTAATACTAGCCAAAATAATAACAGTCCCAAGAGTAACTGGAGATAAGGTC
>JANAVB010036440.1:0-30000 GCA_029216955.1 Iris pallida | reverse complement strand
CTATTCCTTTCGTCCGCGTCCTCTGGAGAAAACATTCGGTCGAGGAGTCGATGTGGAAGCTTGAGTCAGAAATGAAGGAAAAATGTCACCCCCAGTTTCCAGAAACAGGGGTATTTTTGTCATTTTCACTTTTGAATTATTTTGGAATTATTTATTTATTTATTGTAATATTTTGGGATTATTTGGGTCGGGTTCGAATTTCAGCTCATTCTGACTTGTATCGGGAATCCGGGGTAGTGTTGACCTTAGCGGGCCCACACACTAGTTAGCCATGGCCCACATGTTAGATATTTTAGTTAGTGACTAGGCTAATTATTTTGGTTAGGATTAATTTGGATTAGTGGTTTTAGGAATGACTAAACTACCCCCGACTTAGAAGCCCTTCCATGTATTAACTAATAGATTAGTGTAGGGGGCTTTTTGACCTTTCCTAATAGAACAAAACCCACCATTATGGCTAGCCACTTTTGGTGGATAAGACTCCACCACTTCATCATTTCCCCTTTCATTTCTCTCTCTTGTTCTTCCCTATTTTTTTATAGAGCTTTTCCTAATCAAACCATCACCAAATCCTTCCATTTCTCCACCAAATCTTCTTCCTTCCCTCTCCATTCAATCCAAGGAAGGAGCTCCTCAAGTTTGGGAGGATTCGGAGCTCGTTTGTGTCCTTTTGGAATCTCTACGTTTCGGTGTCGAGTCGGGAAGCTTTTTCCTTTGAAACTCTCTCCCGGAAGGTATAATCTCTCCTCTAATCCACCCTAACATGCATGTAGGATTATTTTGAACCCGTAGGAATGACCCCCTTGGTGTTGTGTCCATTGGTGTCCATTTTGTGTCCATTTGGACATTTGTAGAAGTGTCCTAGGAGTAGGATCGTGTCCTAATGGAGAAAACTCCTTTTTGGACACATGTGATTTGTTTGTGCATTTATTTGGTGTGTTCAAATATTTATTCCAGATTTTTCAATGTATTTAGAATGTGTTTTTTCCATGTATCATAATGTATCCTTTTATCATAATCTATATGGATATATATATGGTTATATATATATCTTTCTATATATATATATATGTATGTATGTATGTATGTATAAAAAAAAAAAAAAAATATATATATATATATATATGTATGTATATATATATATATATATATATATATGGTTATATATATATGGATATATTTATGTGGTGTGCGGCTTGATGTTGGATGGGAGAGAGGCCATGTAGTGGTCGGCCATGGGTGAGCTATATGTGTGTTGTGTTGATAGAAGGGAGTGAGGGAGAGGTGTTTGATATTATGTTTGAGTGTATGTAGAGAGGAGATATATGGAGGAGAGTTTGTGAGGTGTTTGTGGGAAATCATATATGCTGATTTCTTCGAAACCAAAAATGGTGAATATGAGTCTAATCGCCTTAGAGAAGGCATGTTCTGAGGCTGAGTGGCTTAGAAACCTCTTAGCAGATCTTCCCATTAGTGTAAATGCTCCTCCTCCTGTGCCTATGCATTGTGATTGTCAAGCTGCTATTGCAAAGGCAAAGAGCAATATTTACAATGGGAAAAGTAGACATATACGTCTAAGACATACAGTGGTAAAACAGCTGTTAAAATCTGGAGTTATATCCTTGGATTATGTGAGGTCAGAGTTGAATTTGTTTGTAGTGTCACGCCCCAGAACCGGAATACCGGAGAGCGGGGGCAGACATAGCCAGCTACGCAATCCCAAAGTACGTTAATACTCTGAAATCACGTATAAGCTGTCAAGACATGGGGGTTACTCTACATGCCATCAGTCAATCTTATGGTTTAACAATCCTAGGTATCTCAATCACAGGCAATTATACAAGAGCAAGAGTACGATCATCATACATACAATAGTAAGGCGTCCCGAACCATATATACATGACTGATCATGAAGCCAGTACCACAGAACTGATGACTAGCTAGAATATTAGTCATACATGATAAGGACTAGCTATAGTCTAGAATACACATATCATGTTTATGCCCGTAGGCTACAATATCAAGGAAAATACCAAAACACGAGCTAAACACGTGCTCGGGGCTAAACGTTACAAGAAGAGAATTTACATATCAGTGGGAGAATGAAGAAGGGTCCACTGAGGCACTCTGGTGCTCCGGCTGGTCACCGTCGAGTGAATGGTACGGTAGATCCTTCGGGCTCTTCTATTAGAACCTGGCCATGCAAAACCAGTGGGGTCAGACCCCAAATAGCAAGTACCACAAAGGAGGCCGAACTATGAACTTAAAACCAGCAATCATAGGCAATCAACAGAGAGAGAAAGCAATAAATAAGGGAGGATCGAGATTCGTGCAGTACCAATGCACTTAACCCGAACATAAAAAGGCAGTAAGTAAAGCATTTAGTAAACACAATTAAAAGTAGACTTGTTAAGCAAACGATCTTTTAAGAGTTATGCAAAGCAAGTCGTCATATGAACAGGTGAGATAAAGTAACTAGAGAACGTATTAAATAACTAGAGCTAGGCAATATACAAAGAGAGGACGAAAGTACTATTCCGGAAGCCAGGTTACAACCCTTAAACCAAACAAGGACCGAGGTTGTAACCCTTCGCCTGAACAGAACTTGGTCTCTGATCATTTATTGCTAAAGGGTGACAATCATTAAGTGACACTCAGAGAGTGACAAACAGGGAGTGACAATACAGAGTACAATACATTAGAGTGACAATCATTGCAATCATTATCCTGGAAACAATTAGGAACTGGATCTAAACAAGACTTAGGCTGGGAAGGTGATATACGATGAGATAACCATGGGACTATTCAGATAACCAGGTTACAACCCGTAAACCAAACAAGGACCGGGGTTGTAACCCTTCGTCTGAACAGAACTTGGTTTCTCCCACCATTTATCGGCAAGATAAGGTAAGAAATCAGGACATGTAACAATCTGGAGTGACAATCATTATAGTGACAATCTGGAGTGACAATTATTCAATCATTCTGGTACAATCTTGCAATCAATCAATTCTAGACAATACCATACTGGACTAGACTCCATCCAATCAATCACGGCCAATCATTGCCTACGGCTTTCTACATTAACTAACTAGGGTTATCACAATCCTAGTTACTAGCAAGATGCAATGAGATGCTCCAAGTAGTCACAGGCCCTGCAGCTATCCAGGTTATCCAGGCAATCATTATAGTGACAATCTAGAGAGTACAATGTATTATAGTGACAATAGAGTTCAATCATTTAAGGTGACAATCAAGAGTGCCCCACATAACAGTGGGCTGGAAATGTGCCCTACTCGTCGGCAGGCTACAAGTCCAAGCATTAGCGGCCGGGATAACGGGATCGCCTGTAACTGGGGAACATCTCTTCATGACTAGTGAATTATACTAATTATTAACCTTAGTCCATTTCAGTAGGTACTCCTGACCGTGGTACTCAGGAGTCCCCTCCTAGACATGATGCAAGACAGGACTGGATTATTTGTACAAGCACAATCGCCCACGGTGTCATGATTAATTAAACAGGTCATGTCATGTCAGGTAGCCGTCGCAACAGCATATCAGGGTATATCATATCAGGTTTTCTTGTCAGGAGTGCGCCACGGCGGGCTACTATCAGGTCATGTCATGTCCACTTGGTACTTGTCAAGAGTGCGCCTTAACAGGCCACTATCGTGTTCTACCCTTACATTATCATGAATGAGAGGAACTTGCATAGAATAACTAGTAACATGTTCTTGAAGCCAAGGAAAAGATCTACAACTTTCATGTTTTGAGTTTTTCAAGATTCTAGCTACAAAACGACTTAAACATGTAAAACAGCGAAATAGAGCAATTCCGGCGCATGGGATTCCTGCACAATCGGTGCATGAGATTCCTGCACGAATTGGCGCATGAGATTCCTGCACGAATCGGCGCATGGGATTCCTGTACGAATCAGCGCATGAGATTCCTGCACGAATCGGCGCATGAGATTCCTGCACGAATCGGCGCATGAGATTCCTGCACAAATCGGCGCATGAGATTCCTGCGCAAATCGGCGCATGAGATTCCTGCACGAATCGGCGTATGAGATTCCTGCACGAATCGGCGTATGAGATTCCTGCACGAATTGGCGCATAAGATTCCTGCACGAATCGGCGCATGAGATTCCTGCACGAATTGGTGCATAAGATTCCTGCACGAATCGGCGCATGAGATTCCTGCACGAATCGGCGCATGAGATTCCTGCACGAATCGGCGCATGAGAAACTCACGTTGCGTCTTCAGTACATGCGCGTAGGGAACCTACGCGCATGACACGCTCGGAGTTTAAGGGATGCGTTGCCGGGACTTCACGGCGCATGGCCTCCCGGCGCATGGCCTCCCGGGCGCATGAGGTTCATCGTCCCCAAACAGCAAGTTCAGCCATGAAAGTTCCAAAAACTTGTAATGGCCATAACTTCCTCATCTGGAGTCGAAATCAAGCGAAACAAAAGCCAAAACTGCATGAAATTAAATTCTCTACAACATGGAACTATTAGTTTTCGTAAACAAGTAAGTTTGGTAAATCAAAACCCAAGAAAACCGAAAATAATATAAACTTAGATCTACAAGAATCCACCCGGTAAAATCAAAAACTCCAAGTTCTAAACATGCTTAGAATCATGCAAGGAAGAAGATGGAACAATCAAAAATAAATTTGTTCAAGGTTCGGCAAGGTGTACTTGCCTCTCCTCCTTGGTGAAGAAGGAAAGAAGAAGAAGAAGATGAAGATGGAAAATAAAATGAATAATGGAGGAGAGAGAGTGGTAGGTGGCTTATATAACAAGCCCAAGCAATCTCCACCATTCATTCCTCTCCACTCAATCTAAACCATACACCTCTCTCATAAGGAACCAACTAAACCAACCAAGTCCAAGCCAAACCAAACCATGTTAAACCAAACCAATAAAACCAAGTCAAATCAAATTAAAACCAAGTCATGATTCATACCAAAATAAATAAAACAAGCCAGTATACGGGTCACCCGACGATTGTCAGAAATCCGTACAATGACAATTCAGCAACTTTAAATATTCTCAAAATTCAGGAAAGACGAAATATAGCTCAAATAAATATGTATCCGTATAAAATACTGATACAGTGAGGCGGGCCTCACAACTCTCCACCCCTTAGAAAAATTCCGTCCTCGGAATTTCCTGAGGCTAGTCGAGCAAGATAACAAAACAAAAGCTCCAGGAACTCAACAATCTCAATAAATCAAGCACGACATATAAGTAAAGTAAAACAATCAGTAATGTAATTAAATACGTAAGCGGTAGATAAATGCACAAGAACAAATACAATCATGATCAAGAAGGGCTGGAGGCATATGGATCAATATGTCTCCTGAGACAGTTGTGTAGAACCAACGTCCTTGCTGGCCTAAGCTGACTCCAAAAAATGGATAAAAGTCAAGCCTCAAGGTAAGTCGGTACCAATGACTTAGTAAAAGACGTGACTCTACCCGGGACGTATCATCGTAGTTGAAACAGATACATGAACTTTATCACCTGTCTCAAGATACGAAGACAGAAACGACTGGCTGATCGGAATGGACTGACATCTCTGCCTGCATGCTGAGACTGATCCTCCATAACTGGCCTGGCTAAAGAATGCTGAGCTGCCCTCGGCAAAACACGAACAAGATAATCAGAGGGATCAAGAACAGTGCCCTTGAAAGTTGAAGGACACAAGATCAAATCATGGGAACAGGAATGACCAACGATCAAAACAGATATCAAGTCAAGTATCAGAGATAGAGAATAATCCGAAGGAGATCAATAAAGATAATCGTGATTGAGATATCTAAACATGGTAACCCCCACAAATCTGAAAATCGAGACCTGCATGGGCCACCACTAAAACCATGTCACGCCCCAGAACCGAAATACCGGAGAGCGGGGGCAGACATAGCCAGCTACGCAATCCCAAAGTACGTTAATACTCTGAAATCACGTATAAGCTGTCAAGACATGGGGGTTACTCTACATGCCATCAGTCAATCCTATGGTTTAACAATCCTAGGTATCTCAATCACAGGCAATTATACAAGAGCAAGAGTACGATCATCATACATACAATAGTAAGGCGTCCCGAACCATATATACATGACTGATCATGAAGCCAGTACCACAGAACTGATGACTAGCTAGAATATTAGTCATACATGATAAGGACTAGCTATAGTCTAGAATACACATATCATGTTTATGCCCGTAGGCTACAATATCAAGGAAAATACCAAAACACGAGCTAAACACGTGCTCGGGACTAAACGTTACAAGAAGAGAATTTACATATCAGTGGGAGAATGAAGAAGGGTCCACTGAGGCACTCTGGTGCTCCGGCTGGTCACCGTCGAGTGAATGGTACGGTAGATCCTTCGGGCTCTTCTATTAGAACCTGGCCATGCAAAACCAGTGGGGTCAGACCCCAAATAGCAAGTACCACAAAGGAGGCCGAACTATGAACTTAAAACCAGCAATCATAGGCAATCAACAGAGAGAGAAAGCAATAAATAAGGGAGGATCGAGATTCGTGCAGTACCAATGCACTTAACCCGAACATAAGAAGGCAGTAAGTAAAGCATTTAGTAAACACAATTAAAAGTAGACTTGTTAAGCAAACGATCTTTTAAGAGTTATGCAAAGCAAGTCGTCATATGAACAGGTGAGATAAAGTAACTAGAGAACGTATTAAATAACTAGAGCTAGGCAATATACAAAGAGAGGACGAAAGTACTATTCCGGAAGCCAGGTTACAACCCTTAAACCAAACAAGGACCGAGGTTGTAACCCTTCGCCTGAACAGAACTTGGTCTCTGATCATTTATTGCTAAAGGGTGACAATCATTAAGTGACACTCAGAGAGTGACAAACAGGGAGTGACAGTACAGAGTACAATACATTAGAGTGACAATCATTGCAATCATTATCCTGGAAACAATTAGGAACTGGATCTAAACAAGACTTAGGCTGGAAAGGTGATATACGATGAGATAACCATGGGACTATTCAGATAACCAGGTTACAACCCGTAAACCAAACAAGGACCGGGGTTGTAACCCTTCGTCTGAACAGAACTTGGTTTCTCCTACCATTTATCGGTAAGATAAGGTAAGAAATCAGGACATGTAACAATCTGGAGTGACAATCATTATAGTGACAATCTGGAGTGACAATCATTCAATCATTCTGGTACAATCTTGCAATCAATCAATTCTAGACAATACCATACTGGACTAGACTCCATCCAATCAATCACGGCCAATCATTGCCTACGGCTTTCTACATTAACTAACTAGGGTTATCACAATCCTAGTTACTAGCAAGATGCAATGAGATGCTCCAAGTAGTCACAGGCCCTGCAGCTATCCAGGTTATCCAGGCAATCATTATAGTGACAATCTAGAGAGTACAATACATTATAGTGACAATACAGTTCAATCATTTAAGGTGACAATCAAGAGTGCCCCACATAACAGTGGGTTGGAAATGTGCCCTACTCGTCGGCAGGCTACAAGTCCAAGCATTAGCGGCCGGGATAACGGGATCGCCTGTAACTGGGGAACATCTCTTCATGACTAGTGAATTATACTAATTATTAACCTTAGTCCATTTCAGTAGGTACTCCTGACCGTGGTACTCAGGAGTCCCCTCCTAGACATGATGCAAGACAGGACTGGATTATTTGTACAAGCACAATCGCCCACGGTGTCATGATTAATTAAACAGGTCATGTCATGTCAGGTAGCCGTCGCAACAGCATATCAGGGTATATCATATCAGGTTTTCTTGTCAGGAGTGCGCCACGGCGGGCTACTATCAGGTCATGTCATGTCCACTTGGTACTTGTCAAGAGTGCACCTTAACAGGCCACTATCGTGTTCTACCCTTACATTATCATGAATGAGAGGAACTTGCATAGAATAACTAGTAACATGTTCTTGAAGCCAAGAAAAAGATCTACAACTTTCATGTTTTGAGTTTTTCAAGATTCTAGCTACAAAATGACTTAAACATGCAAAACAGCGAAATAGAGCAATTCCGGCGCATGGGATTCCTGCACAATCGGCGCATGAGATTCCTGCACGAATCGGCGCATGAGATTCCTGCACGAATCGGCACATGGGATTCCTGCACGAATCAGCGCATGAGATTCCTGCACGAATCGGCGCATGAGATTCCTGCATGAATCGGCGCATGAGATTCCTGCACAAATCGGCGCATGAGATTCCTGCGCAAATCGGCGCATGAGATTCATGCACGAATCGGCGCATGAGATTCCTGCACGAATCGGCGCATGAGATTCCTGCACGAATTGGCGCATAAGATTCCTGTACGAATCGGCGCAAGAGATTTCTGCACGAATTGGCGCATAAGATTCATGCACGAATCGGCGCATGAGATTCCTGCACGAATCGGCGCATGAGATTCCTGCACGAATCGGCGCATGAGAAACTCACGTTGCGTCTTCAGTACATGCGCGTAGGGAACCTACGCGCATGACACGCTCGGAGTTTAAGGGATGCGTTGCCGGGACTTCACGGCGCATGGCCTCCCGGCGCATGGCCTCCCGGGCGCATGAGGTTCATCGTCCCCAAACAGCAAGTTCAGCCATGAAAGTTCCAAAAACTTGTAATGGCCATAACTTCCTCATCTGGAGTCGAAATCAAGCGAAACAAAAGCCAAAACTGCATAAAATTAAATTTTCTACAACATGGAACTATTAGTTTTCGTAAACAAGTAAGTTTGGTAGATCAAAACCCAAGAAAACCGAAAATAATATAAACTTAGATCTACAAGAATCCACCCGGTAAAATCAAAAACTCCAAGTTCTAAACATGCTTAGAATCATGCAAGAAAGAAGATGGAATAATCAAAAATAAATTTGTTCAAGGTTCGGCAAGGTGTACTTGCCTCTCCTCCTTGGTGAAGAAGGAAAGAAGAAGAAGAAGATGAAGATGGAAAATGAAATGAATAATGGAGGAGAGAGAGTGGTAGGTGGCTTATATAACAAGCCCAAGCAATCTCCACCATTCATTCCTCTCCACTCAATCTAAACCATACACCTCTCTCATAAGGAACCAACTAAACCAACCAAGTCCAAGCCAAACCAAACCATGTTAAACCAAACCAATAAAACCAAGTCAAATCAAATTAAAACCAAGTCATGATTTATACCAAAATAAATAAAACAAGCCAGTATACGGGTCACCCGACGATTGTCAGAAATCCGTACAATGACAATTCAGCAACTTTAAATATTCTCAAAATTCAGGAAAGACGAAATATAGCTCAAATAAATATGTATCCGTATAAAATACTGATACAGTGAGGCGGGCCTCACATGTAGGGAGGGAAAACACCCAACCTGCTGTCCCAAACCACCCAAACTGCTGTCCTATTTTTCTCCTTCAAACAGCCCTTTTTTTCCTACATGGCAGCTCCTAAAGCTCCAAATTACTGTCCAGAACAGCCCCTACTTCCTCCCCTCATTTCTGTCCAAACATAGCACTTATAACCCCAAATTTCTGTCCTAATTTCCCTTCAAAGCAGCCATGGGGACAGCACTTGGCTGTCCCCCTAAACTTCCATGTATGGCTGTCCCTTAGAGCCATTAGATGGCTGTCCATTGCCATCTAAACAGCCAACTAATCCCCCTCTTTGAGCTGTCCTATATTGCCCACAACAAGCCCTTGATGCTGTCCAAATCCCCCATAATCACCGTCCAAACACAGCCCTAAACTCCCATGTACTACTATCCCTTATAACCCCTTTAACCACTCAAAACAGTCCACATTTAAGCCATTTGTGGCTGTCCATTTTGCCTTCAAACCAAGCCCCAAGTGCTGTCCCCATTTCCCCAGTTTTCTGTCCAGGTTTGCACCGCCACAGAGCAGCCCAAAACCCATCCTATATACTGTCCTGCACAATCCACATTTCTACTTCTAAAATCAGTCCCCATATTGCCTTGTGTGTGTGTGTAATTATGAGGTATTGTGTGGGTATGTGAGAGCCTACATAGGAGTGTAGTTAGTGCCTATATGATAGCCTATAGTGCAAACCAATAGGAAACCTATAGGAAGCCTTTGAGTGTGGTTTATGTGAGCGTATCATGAGAGTGGGTTGTGTGTAGATGAATGTGAGAGTGTGAGAGGGTAAATTCATGATATAGATAAGGTAATAGGGTAAATCAATACCCCATATCCTAACATAGCCTAGATACCTAGGATTCCCATTTTCCTTGGTAGGTAAACCCTAGATAGGTTGATATCTAGCTACCCTAAGGAGCCTAGGCTAGTACCATGGGTATTTGCAGGGTTTTCTTGGGATTGGGCAAGGTATCGGGATTTACCTTGGTAGTGTAATGTTAGTTTTGCCTAGGAATAGGGTATTAGTGTTAGGAGTCTAAGATAGAGTTAGAACCCGATTCCCTTGGTTGGTAATGATCAAATATGGTGCTCACAGACTAGTTTTGACGTCGGTTGACCTTTTTGACCAAAAGTCAACAAAAGTCAACCGAGGGTCAAACTTAGCCTTTAAGCGACCCGATTTGACCGAAACCAAACCAGAGTTGACCAGTTGACTGAAAATCAACTGTTAGTCAACATTAGACTAGTTTGACCTAGGGTTGACTCAGTATTGACCAGAGTTGACCAGAGTTGACTTTTTGGCCAAAAGTCAACTGTAAGTCAACCCTTGAACCAGACTGACCTAGTTTGACTTGGAATGACTCCCAGTGACCTAGTATGACCCAGTATGAGCCAGTATGACCTAGTGTGACTCAGTCTGACCTAGATTGACCTAGTTTTGACTTAGACTTGCATTCATGACTTGAATTGGTTTTCTTTTTCAGTATTTAGTCCTGTTTGACTCATAGTATCTTAGCTTAGGTCTGTGATCGCTCTGAGCGTCTGTTCATCCTATCAGCTCAGGACCATAGGCGAGTACATTTACTGATAGTTTTTATTATTTTGATATCTGCTATATCCGATTCAGTCGTAGTGTCTTACTTGATTTCTAGACACGATATTTCACGGACTAGTATATGTCGGATCCTGTCATGAAATGTTGTTCTCGGATTACTTGGTATATTGGTACATGACTCGATTTGTTACTTGTACTCGTATAGACATGGACTTGGGAGTGGGCTGATCACCTGCTTTTAAATCCCGTGTCATGACGTGTTATGTCCGGATCCTTTATACTATTCGGGGATGGGGAGTTATTAGTGGTTGTGTGATCAAAATACCCACTTGTTGCTTCACACTTGTACTCGACACTTGTCTATAGCTACTTGTTCACAACTTTCCATGGTGATCGGGCTTATCTTCACACTTGTTGCTTCACACTTGTTATTTGTTCGTAGCCGGTCAGATGGAAAGCCTGAACATGTTTTCCCAAGCCGATCACATAACGCACTAATAATTCAAGGCACCTTTTATATTTATTATCGGGAAGGCTAAGTTCTGTTCGGGAGAAGGGTTACAACTCCGGTCCTTGTTTGGTTAAGGGTTGTAACTCGGCTTCCGAATAGTCTCCAAGTCGCCCTATATACATTCATATCGTCGTCCTTTTCAGTACTCACACCATGATATATATTTTCAGTTGATTTTGTCTTGTATTTCATTACATTGTCTCTTATAGAATTTATCAATTCATATAGAACTGTTGTTGGTGTTTGTACTTGCTCATTTTCCTGACAGGATACCGTTGACATATTACAGATGATTCCGAGACTGATTGCCCGACCTACTATAGGGTAGAGTCTGACGGAGTAGACTTAGACAGTGGCTTGTTGGTAGAGCCACTAGATTTTGCTCACCCTGAGTAGTATAGCTAGTTAGGTTTGCCTGGCCTGCGAGCCAGCTAGCACTGTCAGTTGTAGTATCTATTATATATTTTCTGAGACTCTGATGTTTGTGTATAGCTCTGACTTGTGGATCTTGGACTCATTTCCTATTTTATCTATCATATTTTCCTTTCCATGCTATCTACCTTAGTTTGATATATGTGATTGAGACTGTATTGCTATGTCACCTCCATTCGGAGTGTATATACTGTACAGGTACCTTTATCTGTTTTAGTCGTAGTATTTACAGACCCTATATACAGCATTCTACCGTCGATACTGCGGCGTTGGCTGGACGTAACCACGTGCTCGTGCCCCTCTTTAGGGTGCGGGTCGTGATAGCTCTGACTTGTGGATCTTGGACACATTTCCTGTTTTATCTATCATATTTTCCTTTCCATGCTATCTACCTTAGTTTGATATATGTGATTGAGACTGTATTGCTATGTCACCTCCATTCGGAGTGTATATACTGTACAGGTACCTTTATCTGTTTTAGTCGTAGTATTTACAGACCCTATATACAACGTTCTACCGCCGATACTGCGGCATAGGCTGGACGTAACCACGTGCTCGTGCCCCTCTTCAGGGTGTGGGTCGTGACACATTTTTGTGGTGGCCCATATAGGTCAGTGTCGCAATTAGTGCGATCTAGTAATGGTGCTCGACTTAGAGCGCTAATTACGAGACTGCGACTAGGACGTAGGATCTAGGGTATGGTAGGAGTTACTCAATCACATTTTAGGAAAATTCTGATCTTTGATTTCCATGACAACTCTTCTTGCATTTGAATTCAATTGTCCTTCTTTGATAAAATCTTATCTTGTGCCATATTGATCTCTTGGGTTCAATTCATCTTCAGGATGACAGTGACTCGTTCTCAGGCAGTAGGGCCCAGTACAGTTCCAGAGAGGTCAGATCCGGGAGGTCTTCCACCTCCGGCTACGGTGGCAGCAGTCGATAGAGCAGTAGCCTCAGTTCCTGCCCTTCAGGCAGGAGTAGCAGCGGTAGTTCCCGGAGGTCTTCCACCTTCAGCAGAGGGAGCTGCAGTTCAGGGAGCTGCCACCTCAGCCCCTGCCCTTCAGGCGGGAGCAGCAGCGACAGTTTCAGGATGTCTTCCACCTCCAGCAGCAAGACCGTCCATAGTCATCCCCGATATCGTTTCACAGCTGCCTCAGTTACCGACAGACACTCAGGGGATGATGGCCCTTTTGCAGCAGATGCTGCAGACACAGAGAGCACAGGCAGAGGCACAGCACCGTCAGGCAGAGGTGCTACGACAGACTATGGAGAACTCGCATCAGTTAGCTATGGCAGCAGTGGAGAGAAAGGCACCGGCTACAGTTCAGGGAGCACCAGTACTGCAGCAGGGTCAGGGGAGGCCCGGTACACACCTCCACCTCAGGAGGATGAACCCGCGGGAGTTCAAGGGTACCGAGGGTATCCTATACGCGGACGACTGGCTAGAGGGTGTCCAGTGGAGTCTGGAGTTGGCAGAGGTCCCGAGAGGTCTGTAGGTGACGTCTGCAGCGAGCCAGTTCTTCGATATAGCGCTGACTTGGTACCGCACGGATCCGCGTGCGTCAGTGAGGGGATTGTCTTGGGAGGACTTCAGGAAACTCTTTAAGGAGAAGTTCTACCCGAACGTAGACGTGTCAGCTTTGGAGGGGCAGTTTGCCAGTTTGGTGCAAGGAAACTCGTCGGTAGACGAGTACGCAGCGGAGTTCTTCCGCTTGAGCAGGTTTGTACCCAGTTTGGTTCAGGATGAGGGGTGCAAGGCTCGAAAGTTCAGGAGGGGTCTCATTCATGCAGTGCGCACTCGCACATCTGGGCGACGAGACGCGACCTTCCACTACCAAAATAAGTTATATCAGCGACGTAATTAGCGACGCCAACTTAAAACGTCGCCAGTATTTTTGGTTTTAGCGATGCCAAATTTAAACGTCACAATACGTCGCTGGTAGCGACATACAGCGACATATTGCGACTACCTATAGTCTAATAAAAATCAACGTCGTTGATTTGTCGGAAAACGTCGTTAATTTTATCAGTTCAGCGACGTTTAGCGTCACAAAGTTTATAACGTCGTCGAATATTTAACTTATACCGACGCCTTGCGACGTATTTCGGGCGTCGCTAATTTCAGCTAAATAGGGTTTCCTCGGTTCCAATTTTCATTTCTCCCTCTCCCCAAATTCTTCGTTCCCGCCCCTCTTCTCCCGACCTCGACGACAGCCCGACCCCCTTTCCTCCGGCGCCGCTCATCCTCCTCCTCCACCGCGAGCTCCTTCTCCTCCCTCCGGCGAGCCCCTTCTCCTCCTCCTCCTCCACCGCGAGCCCCTTCTCTTCCTCCACCGCGAGATCCTCCTCCTCCACCACCGCGAGGAGACTGAAGGTAAACCCTAACCCTAATTAAGGTGTTTTTCGTGTCCAAAATGGACACGGAGACACATTACGACCATGTGTTCACTGATACAGTGTGTTCGTGAGGTTTTGGACACTTTGTGTCCATTTGTTGGACACGTGGACACCCCCAAGCTTGCATATATATGTATTTCACCTCTGTACACTTAATCCCCTCCTCCTCCACCACCGAAATTGTCCTCCTCCTCCTCTTCCACCACCGTGAGGAGACTGAAGGTAAACCCTAACCCTAATTGAGGTGTTTTTCGTGTCCAAAATGGACACGGAGACACGTTACGACCATGTGTTCACTGATACAGTGTGTTCGTGAGGTTTTGGACACTTTATGTCCATTTGTTGGACACGTGGACACCCCCAAGCATGCATATATATGTATTTTACCTCTGTACACTTAATCCCCTACATACACTTGTGTATTTTCGTATTAATTTGGATTTGCATATTGGGTTTGGATTTCGATATAGTGTTTGATACATTGTTTCACCTTGCAACATTTCTACACTAATTTTAGACAACAAGTATATGAACCAATTAGTCAACATCTATTTGTTGAAGTATGGTACTCCATTTTTCGTAAGTTCTAGCTATATATGTCTCAAGATCCAATACTCGAAAATCCCAAGAAGAAGAAGAAGAAAAGAATAAAATGACATCGCTCAACACCCTATGACAACTCTTTGTAGAATTGTGTTAAGGTGTGAGTTCTACAGTATGAGTTCTACAGTATGGTTCTCTTTGTAGGATAAAATGATATTGCTCAACCCTATCGATCCTCCATACAAGTCTTCCTTCATCTATTGTCTTAAAGTGTGAGTTCTAAGTATGGTTCTCTTTGTACAATTGTGTCTTATTTAGACAACAAGGGTTTCCTATTTTTATAGGTAACATGGTAACATGTGTAAGGGAACATATAGGTGTGTGTTTGTGTTTGAAAGGGAGTGTCACAAGAGTAAGGCGTGAGCATGTGTTAGTATTTTGAGCTGTGAGAGTGTTTATTCTATTGAGGTTAGTACCAACTGGCAAGTTAGGTTAAAAGAACCTGGGAACTATGGTGTGGTTGTATACATCATGTATATGTATGTGTGTGTCTAGTGGGAGAAAGGGGGAGATTTAACTAGTACCAGGTATTTGGAGAGGAGGGAGAGTTTATACTAGTATATATAGACTAATATCCTAAAACTTGACTTATACAACTTAGAAATGGCTAGTTTGACCAAGTTGGACTAGTTTAGCTTAGAGTTGGCTCGGTTGGACTATACATAATATATAGACTAATATCCTAAAACTTTACTTCTACAACTCAGCCTATATGAAATATTGTAGACACGGGTGATATACCGCCGCGATAATCTCTGACCACCGTACGCACAAACACGCGAAAAAAAAATTAGCAATGCGAAAAGAAGATGACAGATAATCTCTGACCATTTAACGTAAAATGTCATGTGTACATATACTGTGGAAAGTGTAGACTGTATGAACTGACAATTGTATATCATTCACTACCTTGATGTATCTATCTTACAGAATTATGGAGCTGAATTACTATCTGCGGAATCGTACTTGGATGTACAACCGTCATCCTGATGACATGTGCGGTGTGCGGGATGAATTCATAGAGGGTGTACACCAGTTCCTGCAGTTTGCCAAGGCGTTCCCTCAGTACATGGACGGTACCAAAATTAAGTGTCCGTGTGTGAGATGTCGTAACTTGAAATATCATCCAGAAGTGGATGTCACGTATCATTTATACTCGAAGGGTTTCACGCCGAATTACTATCAGTGGAGCGAGCACGGAGAACTTGTGTCTTTAGCATCGGAGTACGAGCCTTATGTGGATGTCCACAACAACGCTCCTTACGACGATGGGTTGGTGAACATGGTTTTCGACGCGGCCGGGCCTAGTTTCGATCCGGATGATCATGATGCACCTGAGGAGGCACCGAACCCCGATGCGGCATAGTTCATGGAGTTGCTGGAGAATGCAAGGACTCCATTATATCCTGGTTGTGAGGATCATTCACCGTTGGAGGTGGTTACAAGATTGTTGAGCATCAAGTTCGATTTTAACATGTCGCAAGATTGCTACAACCGTCTTATGGAGTTGCTTATAGAAATATTGCCTGAGGGTGCAAAGTTGCCTAAAGACTTCTACCGGTCTAAGAGGATGCTTAGATCACTCTGGATGGGATACGAAAAAATCGATGCCTGTCGTAACGGGTGCATATTGTACTACAAAGACGACAAGGATGAAGACGCCTGCAGATTTTGTGGTGTCGATCGCTACAAGGCATGTGGTAGAGGAAAGTCTGTCGGTGCCAGGAAGCCTACCTCTTCGATGCACTACTTGCCGTTGACGCCGCGGTTGCAGCGGTTGTTTATGGTGAAGGAAACTGCAGAAAACATGAGTTGGCATAAGCGGGAACATACCGAAGGAGTGTTGGATCACCCATCTGATGGAGAAGCATGGAAGCACTTTGATCGAGAGTATCCAGATTTTGCTTCTGATCCGCGTAATGTCAGATTGGGTCTCTGCTCCGACGGTTTTACCCCATTCGGACTTTCGGGATCCCAGTATTCGTGTTGGCCTGTGATCGTAACCCCGTATAATCTATCGCCTTGGATGTGCATGAAGACTCCGTATATGTTTCTCACCGTTATTATCCCAGGTCCGAACAATCCAAAAAGAAATATCGATGTGTATTTACAGTCGTTGATTGATGAGTTGAATCAGCTGTGGAAAGTAGGTTCCAACACGTACGATGTATCTAGAAAATAAAATTTCCGGATGCGGGCAGCACTTATGTGGACCATCAACAATTTTTCGGCCTATGGAATGTTATCTGGATGGAGCACGCATGGTCGTCTTTCATGCCCGTATTGCATGGACAGCACTAAGGCTTTCCGTTTGAAACACGGAGGCAAACCGTGCTTCTTCGATTGTCATCGACAATTCCTGCCGAAGGATCATCCGTACCGGAGGAACAGGAATGCTTTTCGTACTGGCGTTGTGGAGAAGGCTAATCCCCCGCCAAAGTGGACCGGATACACGATATGGGAAGAGGTAAAAGATTTACCAAGGGCTATTGAGGAGCCTGCTACGGGCTACAAGTGTGACGGATTTGGTCGCACTCATAACTGGACGAAGAGGAGTATATTCTGGGATCTTCCATATTGGAACACCAATCTGATTAGACATAACCTTGATGTCATGTATATTGAGAAGAATGTGTTTGACAACATAATTAATACTGTAATAGACGTAAAGGGGAAGATGAAAGACAATCCAAAGGCTAGATTGGACTTGGAAGAAATATGTAGACGTCTTGCATTACATTTGATAGAGGACGGGAATGGGAAGTTGAAGCAGCCTAAGGCAATTTTCTCACTGGAGAAGGAGGATAAAGTGAGGCTTTGTAGGTGGATTCAAGGTCTGAAATTTCCAGATGGGTATGTTTCGAACTTGAGAAGATGCGTCGACCTCAAGGAGAACAAACTGACAGGTATGAAGAGCCATGATTGTCACGTATTCATGGAGCGGTTAATTCCGATTGTATTTCGGGAATTCTTACCGCAGGCAGTTTGGGATCCATTGACGGAGCTTAGCATATTCTTCAGGGACCTTTGTTCTAAGAAATTGCTCGTTGAACGTCTAGAAAAGCAAGAGAAGGACATTGCGGTAACACTGTGCAAGTTAGAAAGGGTGTTCCCTCCTGGATTCTTTGACTCTATGGAGCATTTGCCGATTCATCTTTCCTACGAGGCACGTGTTGGTGGACCCGTCGAATATCGATAGATGTACCCGTTCGAGCGACATTTAAATCACCTAAAAAAAGGTAAAAAATAAGGCTCGGGTCGAGGGTTCTATTTGTGAAGCCTATATTCTCGAGGAGATTACAAATTTCTGCTCCTCCTATTTCAAACCTCATGTTGCTACGAATAGAACGAGGGCTCCGAGAAACGACGACGGATATCAAGAATTTAATGATGGAATACTGAAAGTATTCAATGCGTCCGGAAAGCCTTCGGGGAAAATGAAGAAGAGATATTTGAATGACGAAGAGCTAAGGGCTGCTCAATTGTATGTATTACTCAATTACGACGAGGATGAAGTGGAGAAGCTAGAGGGGTAAGTAACTCAGGATGATGAGTTTACGTCATCTCAATGTAATAGTATAAGCTAATATTATTGTACTAATCGACGGTTGCTTCGTTGTTTTCCAGCACATATAATGATGAGTTGAGGCTGGTTAGACCCTACCTAACAGACGAAGCATTAGAACAAGAAATGAGACGTCATTTTCCTTCTTGGTTGAGCGAATATGTAAGTAGCTCGGTAATTACTGGCCTCTTCTAATGCAACTGCGCAATAAATAACTTATTATCGCTTATTTGATATTCAGGTCGATCATCTAATTTCACCCGAGATTGAATTAATTAGAACTCTTGCCAAGGGACCAATTACTCTTGTTAAAATATGGCCAAGTTACTGTGTCAATGGCTTTCGGTTCAAGTCGACAAATGCTCCGATCAGAGACAGCTTCCTGGATCTTGATTCCACGAAAAATAGTTGTTTGTGTATCAAGTCTTCGAACTACAAAGACGTCGATCCAGGAAATGATTTCTTTGGCATCTTGCGAGAGATTGTAGAGTTGTCATATAATAATGGCAGAGAACCTGCAAAGATCGTGTTGTTCAAGTGTGAATGGTTCGATCCGATTAAAAATCAAGGTTGGAAAATTGACAAGCGTGGTCTTCTGGATATAAACTACAAGCGTAGATATCAAGGCTACGAACCGTTTGTCCTAGCAACTCAGGCTCAGCTCGTGTACTTTACAGCTTATCCGAGACGGGGAGCAACGAAGTCTGACTGGTGGGCAGTATGCAAGACTAAAGCCAGAGATACTTTTGATGTTGACGAAAAAGCTTACCAGGAGGACGAGCTACCTCTTGTAACCAATATTGTCGATGTGGACTCCACGGAAGTTACGCATTACACGACACATAATGTAGAAGATATAAAATTATTCGAAGAGGAAGACGAAGCCGACGAAGGTGAAGATGAAAGTGAAGATGAGGAGGAAGAGGAAGATGAGGTCGAGGAAGACGAACAAGATGATTATTCTGAAGATGATTAAGAGAGATATACTTATCTGAACTTAGATGTTTCTTCTAGAATACATTATCTGGGCTTAGATGTTTATTGTAGAATGTATCATCATATGTTGTCTTGATTATTATCTTGTCTTTGTTGTACTTTCATATTTCTAGTCTCTATTATTTGTTGTACTTTCATATTTCTAGTCTCTATTATTTGTTGTACTTTCATATTTCTAGTCTCTATTATTTGTTGTATTATCATATGCTGTTATCAGGTATGGCAGGTCATCGCGGAGCATACCGAAGGGGACAACGAGGTCACTCTCCTCCGGTACTTCCTACAGGTACTGCTAGAGGACAGAGTTTTCCTTCGGTACCTCATTCTGGTACCGGCTCTGGATCCTCGTCGCCGATTACTCCTCCATATCGGACAGTAGGTGGGCCTGGTGGGACGACGTCACGTGGGATATCTCCTGGGACGAGTAGTTCCAGGCCTGTTGAGAGTGATCGCCCGTCTAGCGTTCCTACTGCTGATACGAAGATGGAGACGGATGAGCAGATGGCGGAGGCTGCGGTGACGGCCGAGGCAGCGGTGCCGACGGCCGACCAGCATCATGCAGATGATGCGTGCGCACCTCCGGAGGAGAGGAGGACGGAGATCTGGGCCGACGGTACAAAGTAGGTGTTTTGGTTTATAATTTTTTTCTTTCTGTTTTTATCATAATTTAACTTTTTTCATGAATATAATATGTTTGTATAGATATCGTCCCCCAGAGGTACAGAGACGTCTAGGCCACATGCTGAGGCATAATTATGGTGGTGCTTGGATTAACTACTCTGAGGCTCTGGACGAGAGGAAGGCCTTCTGGTTTGCGCGCTTCAAGGTTAAAATATATTTGCTTTTAACATGAATCATATAATTTTTGTATATTATATATAACTGATAAATATTTGGTTTGCGCTCTTCTAGGATATGTTTTTCTATCCACCGTACCGGGCCGAGCTTATCGAGGGGATGTTTCCTGCCGTAGCTGCCAAGCTGATCCGCGACTCTATCAATGATCAGAAGGATCGTAATCGTGCTGGAAAGCCGATCCAAGGTTGGATCACCCCTGATCAATGGAATGCGATGAAGGCTCGATTCGAGGAGCCAAAGTACAAGGAGAAGTCGGAGAAGGCCAAGGCGGCTAGGCAACATGCCTCGAAGTGGTGCGGTGGGTCGATTCCGATGACAGAACATTTCCGTCGTCTGGTATGTCTTCCTCTTTTAGAAATATTATTTTAATACAAAATCGATAAATTATTACTAAGATAATATATTTAATTACAGGTAAGGAAGGTCGGTAACGCCGATATGGTGACCGTCTTCCTGGCCACCCATCGTCGCGACGCTGACCTTATTGACGAGAGGGTCGAGCAGACTTATGTAAGTATTACAATACGTTATCTTAATTTAATACTTCGTGTCAATTTTAATATAACTTAGTAAATATGATGCAAATAAATATTCATGTAGTTAGTAATAATAAGTACATTAATTAGAAATTAGAAAAAATAAGTACATTAATTAGAAATTAGTAATAATAAGTACATTAATTCAAAATTAGAAGTTAGTAATAATAAGTACTTTCTAGGCCGAGTATCAGAGGCTGCGGGAACGGGCGGCTGCTAGTGCACCTGATGCAGGAGAGGTCGGTACTTCCTCGTAGCCCACTCAAGCTCTGTCGGAGGACGAGCTGTGGATTGTCGCTGCTGGTGGACTCCGTAGGGGTACGTACTATGGTACGGGATCCTATGGCGCCCTAGTTGCGACCCAGTCCTCTAGGACATCTCCTGCTAGTGTGCATGGTCCACAGCCGTCCCAGGAGTCTGTCCGAGTCCACCAGATGATGGAGTCTCTCCGTGACGACCTGCTACGACGGATCGAGGAGCAGTCTCAGCACCATACGGACGATCCTGCGCTGCTAGCACGATTGGATGCGCTCGACCGCGGCATTATGGACCTCATGGAGACGACTGAGAGGACAGAGCGCACCGTTGGAGGGTTAGAGCGTACGGTCATGGAGCTGCAGACAGGACAGACGACCATGGCCGAGAGGATGAGATTGGCGCAGGAGTCGATGGTCGAGAGCAGTGATAGAATGTTATCTATCATGGATTCATACCACCAGCGACTTGCAGCGTTGGAGCGTGCTAGTCTTCCGGGTGCGCCTTCATCGTCGTCGACTCCGCCGCCTCCACCGCCATCTTCTTCGACACCGACTCCACCGACGTCACTGCCTCCATCGGTATCGATTTCACGTGAGGAGTATGAGTTGTTCGTATCCCTTCGTCGCGGCGGTGCCCCTTCTGCACCAGATTCCTAGTAGTCCTAGTTAGGACTGTTTCTGTGTTTGTTTCATTCTTTGTGACTTGGATATTTGTTGGTTGTGTAGATTTGGATACTTGGTTGTTTGGATACTTGGTTATTTGGATACTTGGTTATTTGGATATTTGGTTATTTAGATATTTGGTTATTTGGATACTTGGTTATTTGGATATTTGGTTATTTGGTTATTTGGATATTTGGTTATTTGGTTAGTTGTTGTGTGATTGTTGTAAACTTGGTTATTTGGATATTTGGTTATTCGCAATTATCGACGTCAAGTATACAAACTTGGTTAGTTGTGTACAGCGAGAAATGGACATTCTGTGATTGTTTGGATCCTATTCTACAGTGAGAAATGGTTATCTTTTTAAACTGCAGGGAGAAATGGACATTCTGTATTTTAATTTTTTTATTTTTTTGCAGTTTTAGCCACGTTTATCGACGTTTACCGACGGACACCGACGTAAGTTTGCGTCGGTAAACGTCGGTAAATATGCAATATTTTCAGTTTACCGACGTTTTAGCGACGTTATAAACGTCGGAGAACGTCGGTAAACGTCGGTGTACGTCGCTACTATTCCCAGGAATTCCCATGATTTACCGACGTTTAGCGACTTTGATCATGTCACTAAACCACCGACTATTCGTCGGTAGTACGTCGGTAATTTACCGACGCGTAGCGATACGCAGTAAAACGTCGGTAATCCACCGACGTCACGACGGTAGACGTCGGCAATATACCGACGTACATATACGTCGGTAAACGTCGATAATGGCGACATTTTGCGACGTTTCGGAGATTAGCGACTTACATTTCAGCGACGATCACAAAACGTCGATAATCCCGTCGCTAAATATAGTTAGCGACGTAATTTGTCGTTTTAGCGACGTCTTTATGCGTCGCTAAAACGACTTATTCTGGTAGTGTTCGAACAGATCCTTATGGAGGCTCAGATTGCAGAGGAGGACTTCGGCCTCAAGCCGAAGAGGAGCAGTGGCGTTCTGGGAGCTAGTTCGAGTGCAGGGCCAGCGAAGCACCCACACTTCCAGCAGAGGCAGTTTCAGCAGCAGTAGCCTCAGTTGCAGTTCCAGCAGGCACCGGCGCGTGCCCAGCAGTACCAGGGACAGGGCCAGAGACAGGCCATCCAGTGTGCCTTCTACAAGAAGATAGGGCACATCGGGGAGGTCTGTAGATTGAGGCTGGGAGTTTGTCTGTTCTGTGGAGCTCCAGATCACCAGATGAGGGACTGTGCTGCCCCTGCAAGAAGATAGGGCACACCGGGGAGGTCTGTAGATTGAGGCTGGGAGTTTGTCTGTTCTGTGGAGCTCCAGATCACCAGGCGGGCCAGGATAGAGTGCGGCAGGCTAGAGGAGGCTAGCAGGGGCGTGCGTTCGCCATGGCAGTTGAGCCCACTCAGGCAGTAGCAGAGCAGATAGTAGGTTCCAATCTTTCGATCTCATTTCCGCATTGCTTCCTCATAAACTGTCTTGAACTTCGATTCTATATGTTCTTTGATCGTTGGATAAAATTTTGTTCTTGTGATGTGATATTTTCTGAGATAAGTCGTATTGGCTAGGTCGCCTCGATTATGAGATTTAGAATCCTCTAGGGTCATGCTAGCAGGCAGAGTGAGGACATATAGCGGCAATGCGAAAATTTTAAATACCATAATTCTAGAGGTATGTACTGTAGTTGAGGACTCTGTGATTATCGTAGCCTTGCTCACTGGCATGACGGAGATTCTGAGTATCGTGATTATTGGACAGACGCATACGATTATCAAATTGCATGAATTTTCTGTGTTTGCTTCGTTTTAAGTTTTTGGATGATTCTTTTAAGGTGGATAGACATATATTTGAGAGTAATTTTAAATTTTATAAATTTAGTCATCTAATTCTTGCTTTGATTTTTGAGATTTTAATCATTTTAAATTTTTAGCCATGACTTGTGAATTTGAGATTTTACTATTGTTTGGTTTTAATTTCGAGGACGAAATTTTTTTTAAGGTGGATAGATTTGTCACCCCCAGTTTCCAAAAACAGGGGTATTTTTGTCATTTTTCACTTTTGAATTATTTTGGAATTATTTATTTATTTATTGTAATATTTTGGGGTTATTTGGGTCGGGTTCAAATTTCAGCTCATTCCGACTTGTATCGGGGACCCGGGGTAGTGTTGACCTTAGCGGGCCCACACACTAGTTAGCCATGGCCCACATGTTAGATATTTTAGTTAGTGACTAGGCTAATTATTTTGGTTAGGATTAATTTGGATTAGTGGTTTTAGGAATGACTAAACTACCCCCGACTTAGAAGCCCTTCCATGTATTAACTAATAGATTAGTGTAGAGGACTTTTTGACCTTTCCTAATAGGACAAAACCCACCATTATGGCTGGCCACTTTTGGTGGATAAGACTCCACCACTTCATCATTTCCCCCTTTCATTTCTCTCTCTTGTTCTTCCCCTTTTTTTAGAGAGCTTTCCCTAATCAAACCATCACCAAATCCTTCCATTTCTCTACCAAATCTTCTTCCTTTCCTCTCCATTCAATCCAAGAAAGGAGCTCCTCAAGTTTGGGAGGATTCAGAGCTCGTTCGTATCCTTTTGGAATCTCTACGTGTCGGTGTCGAGTCGGGAAGCTTTTTCCTTTGAAACTCTCTCCCGGAAGGTATAATCTCTCCTCTAATCCACCCCAACATGCATGTAGGATTATTTTGAACCCGTAGGAATGACCCCCTTGGTGTTGTATCCATTGGTGTCCATTTTGTGTCCATTTGGACATTTGTAGAAGTGTCCTAGGAGTAGGATCGTGTCCTAATGGAGAAAACTCCTTTTTGGACACATGTGATTTGTTTGTGCATTTATTTTGGTGTGTTCAAATATTTATTCCAGATTTTTCAATGTATTTAGAATGTGTTTTTCCATGTATCATAATGTATCCTTTTATCATAATCTATATGGATATATATATGGTTATATATATATATATATATCTTTCTATATATATATATATATGTATGTATATATATATATATATATATATATATATATATATATATATATATATATATGGTTATATATATATGGATATATTTATGTGGTGTGTGGCTTGATGTTGGATGGGAGAGAGGCCATGTAGTGGTCGGCCATGGGTGAGCAATATGTGTGTTGTGTTGATAGAAGGGAGTGAGGGAGAGGTGTTTGATATTATGTTTGAGTGTATGTAGAGAGGAGATATATAGAGGAGAGTTTGTGAGGTGTTCGTGGGTGTTTTGTAGCGAGGGAAAACACCCAACCTGCTGTCCCAAACCACCCAAACTGTTGTCCTATTTTTCCCCTTCAAACAGCCCTGTTTTTTCCCCTACATGGCAGCTCCTAAAGCCCCAAATTACTGTCCAGAACAGCCCCTACTTCCCCCCCTCATTTCTGTCCAAACACAGCACTTATAACCCTAAATTTCTGTCCTAATTTCCCTTCAAAGCAGCCATGGGGACAGCACTTGGCTGTCCCCCTAAACTTCCATGTATGGCTGTCCCTTAGAGCCATTAGATGGATGTCCATTGCCATCTAAACAGCCAACTAATCCCCCTCTTTGAGCTGTCCTATATTGCCCACAACAAGCCCTTGATGCTGTCCAAATCCCCCCTAATCACTGTCCAAACACAGCCCTAAACTCCCATGTACTGTTGTCCCTTATAACCCCTTTAACCACTCAAAACAGTCCATATTTAAGCCATTTGTGGCTGTCCATTTTGCCTTCAAACCAAGCCCCAAGTGTTGTCCCCATTTCTCCAGTTTTCTGTCCAGGTTTGCACCCCCACAAAGCAGCCCAAAACACATCATATATACTGTCCTGCACAGTCCACATTTCCACTTCTAAAATCAGTCCCCATATTGCCTTGTGTGTGTGTAGTTGTGAGGTATTGTGTGGGTATGTGAGAGCCTACATAGGAGTGTAGTTAGTGCCTATATGATAGCCTATGGTGCAAACCAATAGGAAACCTATAGGAAGCCTTTGAGTGTGGTTTATGTGAGCGTATCATGAGAGTGGGTTGTGTGTAGATGAATGTGAGAGTGTGAGAGGGTAAATTCATGATATAGATAAGGTAATAGGGTAAATCAATACCCCGTATCCTAACATAGCCTAGATACCGAGGATACCCATTTTCCTTGGTAGGTAAACCATAGATAGGTTGATATCTAGCTACCCTAAGGAGCCTAGGCTAGTACCATGGGTATTTGCAGGGTTTCCTTGGGATTGGGCAAGGTATCGAGATTTATCTTGGTAGTGTAATGTTAGTTTTGCCTAGGAATAGGGTATTAGTGTTAGGAGTCCAAGATAGAGTTAGAACCCGATTCCCTTGGTTGGTAATGATCAAATATGGTGCTCACAGACTAGTTTTGACGTCGGTTGACCTTTTTGACCAAAAGTCAACAAAAGTCAACCGATGGTCAAACTTAGCCTTTAAGCGACCCGATTTGACCAAAACCAAACCAGAGTTGACCAGTTGACTAAAAATCAACTGTTAGTCAACATTAGACTAGTTTGACCTAGGGTTGACTCAGTGTTGACCAGAGTTGACCAGAGTTGACTTTTTTGGCCAAAAGTCAACTGTAAGTCAACCTTTGAACCAGATTGACCTAGTTTGACTTGGAATGACTCCCAGTGACCTAGTATGACCCAGTATGAGCCAGTATGACCTAGTGTGACTTAGTCTGACCTAGATTGACCTAGTTTTGACTTAGACTTGCATTCATGACTTGAATTGGTTTCCTTTTTCAGTATTTAGTCCTGTTTGACTCGTAGTATCTTATCTTAGGTCTGTGATCGCTCTGAGCTTCTGTTCACCCTATCAGCTCAGGACCACAGGCGAGTACATTCACTAATAGTTTTCATTGTTTTGATATCTGCTATATCCGATTCAGTCGTAGTGTCTTACTTAATTTTCAGACACGATATTTCACGGACTTGTATATGTCGGATCCTGTCATGAGATATTGTTCCCGGATTACATGGTATATTGGTACATGACTCAATTTGTTACTTGTACTTGTATAGACATGGACTTGGGAGTGGGCTAATCACCTGCTTTTAAATCCCGTGTCATGACGTCTTATGTCCGGATCCTTTATACTATTCGGGGATGGGGAGTTATTAGTGGTTGTGTGATCAAAATACCCACTTGTTGCTTCACACTTGTACTCGACACTTGTCTATAGCTACTTGTTCACAACTTTCCATGGTGACCGGGCTTATCTTCACACTTGTTGCTTCACACTTGTTATTTGTTCGTAGCCGGTCAGATGGAAAGCCTGAACATGTTTTTCCAAGCCGATCACATAACGTACTAATAATTCAAGGCACCTTTTATATTTATTATCGGGGAGGCTAAGTTCTGTTCGGGAGAAGGGTTACAACCCCGGTCCTTGTTTGGTTAAGGGTTGTAACTCGGCTTCCGAATAGTCTCCAAGTCGCCCTATATACATTCATATTGTCGTCCTTTTCAGTACTCACACCAAGATATATATTTCCAGTTGATTTTGTCTTGTATTTCATTACACTGTCTCTTATAAAATTTATCAATTCATATGGAACTGCTGTTGGTGTTTATACTTGCTCATTTTCCTGACAGGATACCGTTGACATATTACAGATGATTCCGAGACTGATTGCCCGACCTACTATGGGGTAGAGTCTGACGGAGTAGACTTAGACAGTGGCTTATTGGTAGAGCCACTAGATTTTGCTCACCCTGAGTAGTATAGCTAGTTAGGTTTGCCTGGCCTGCGAGCCAGCTAGCACTGTCAGTTGTAGTATCTATTATATATTTTCTGAGACTCTGATGTTTGTGTATAGCTCTGACTTGTGGATCTTGGACTCATTTCCTGTTTTATCTATCATATTTTCCTTTCCATGCTATCTACCTTAGTTTGATATATGTGATTGAGACTGTATTGCTATGTCACCTCCATTTGGAGTGTATATACTGTACAGGTACCTTTATCTGTTTTAGTCATAGTATTTACAGACCCTATATACAGCATTCTACCGTCGATACTGCGGCGTAGGCTGGACGTAACCACGTGCTCGTACCCCTCTTCAGGGTACGGGTCGTGACAAAAAATTCCCTTCATTGTTCTCGTAGAGGTAGGTCCTATTCTTAAGTTTCGAAGACGAAACTTTTTCTTAGTTGGTTATGGTGTAGTGCCCCGTCCCTACATCGTGCCCCGTCCTCCGTCCACGGGGTACGCGAGAAAGGAACACTATCGCTATCGATTCGGTCAGGACCGATAGGTCGGGATCGATCGAGTCGATCGAACGGGAACGGTTGAATTAAAATCCATTCCCCGTTATGGAATGGCTTCTTCGGAACCAAGTCCCATATTCAGCGGGTTGCGCCTCAAGGATTGACTCTGCAGCTGAGTCGGGAGAGACCTCCCGTTGCTCTGCTTTTTACGCCGCTTGCGTTGGTTTTGGCGTTGTTTTTTGAATGCGTTTTCGTGAATGTTTTCGATAGTTTTTATGGCTTACATTTTGAACTCGTATTTCCTATCGAACTTCTTGAATAATGCAGTGTTCTAATCGGTTGCTTGTACAATTTTAAGTAATCGAGTAGGCGACGTCTAGCGCGACCAACAAGTTCTCTCGCCTGAAGTAAACTCAAGGTGAGTGGCTGACCCTTCTCTTCTCGACCCCTTCTTAGGTAAATCGACAGTGTTGTTGCGAATGAAAGAATGAATGCAAGGGCACAGTAAAATGATCAAGTTTTCAAAGAGAACGTAGGCTATACCTTAATAACTAAATAATGTCTTAACTCGGTCATTGGACAACTTGTCGACAAGGTGAGAGTTTCCTCGAGCGACAATTCGGGGCCACGGGACCGACTCGGCCTAGGAGGAAACACGGTATAGCTATGCTGGATAATCGCACGGGTTAAGCGGGGACTTGGAGGGGGGCTCGCTACTTGCACTACAAGGGCCCCGGCTAACAAAGCTATAGTCCAGGATGGCTTGTGATGTCAGTGACCAAACACACGTAATATTTCACTTGGTATGTAAATGATAACAATTGAACAGGGAAGAACATGGTAAGTTTTATAAGGCACGACGCGGTCCGCCGTGGGTAAGTTCTAACGTATTTTACATTATGCTTGTCATATGCTTGTTTGAAATTCATTAGAATGGTTAGAAATATTCATACATTAAGTCATATAAACTCTTCAACCAAATGAGAGCTTGGAACTTAAATAGCCACGCACCAGTACAAAATGTAATGTACTGATCCTCGCTCTCCATGCAGGTACCCCGAACCACGAAAGGCGTGCCACTTAAGACTCAAGGCGACGTGGACACTTTTGAAGCCTCGTCCGCGTGTTGAAGGCTTATTCTGAATCCTTTTGAAGACTCTGTACTCAGTACAAAAGAAAGAGATGACGACTCGACTTCCCTCGATCGCAGGTGGAAAGTGTAACTATTTTTCTTGTAAAAAGGGATGTAATGTATGGAACGAATCAGCGTTCGTTTTGTAAGTTGAGTCATGTTGTAGCCCGCACGGCAATGATTGTAATGGAGTCAATATAAATAAAGTTTTATTATCAATAAAAAGTCTACTTCTATTTCAAATATGTCAATCAATTTCTCTGCGTACTCTAACTTGATGTTGTGTTTCGGATAACCTTATGAATACGCCTTGTGCGATCGCAACTTAGGTTCGCACGACATCACGTCCAGGGGACGACTATCGATTCTACGGAATCGGGGCGTGACAGGAAGTCCCTATGATCTCTGGTCACCTCCTCCTCCATCCGCCATTTTGAAGTGTCGGACGCGCTGGATCTGCCTTGCCATCAGCACGGTGCCTCGTCGCACGTAGCTGTCTGTACGAGCTTCCTCTCCAGACCGCCTGCCATCAGCACGGTGCCCCGTCGCACATAGCTGTCTGTGCAAGCTTCCTCGTCGGACCGCTTAGCCGCTTCCCGTCTGCATGAAGGGACCCTAATTTTTATGGGTTTGTGGGAGAATTGACCCGGAGAAGAAGAATAGAAGACTGAACAGAAGAAGAGTGTGGGTTTTTAAGGACCTTTTTTTAGGGGGGTGGGGATTTGAGCTGGAGAAGCATACCAAGCCCTAGTGGTTGAAACTTGAAAGTTATATGTGTAATTTTTTATGGCGAAGAGTGCAGCAAAAAAAAATAAGCACTAGTTAAATATTAATTCAATCTAATTATGA
>JANAVB010036439.1:0-18194 GCA_029216955.1 Iris pallida | reverse complement strand
GGTTGTTTTGCTGACAGACCGTCTCAGGGCGTTATGTGCCCCAGAGCAGTGATCAGGCGTCTGTTTTCTTTTGCTTCTCTTTTTCTCTTTTTTTTTCTTGTAAGGGGTGTGATCCCCAAATGATGTAGTACTTAGAATTTCGAATAAATGAGCATGTTTCAACTCATCTTCTCTTTCTTGTACTTGTGGCGTTTGCGGAATTGGACTTGCTGGGGGATTATTTGTGGACCTGTTATCCTAAGCGTACCTTGGTTTTAAGTACGGATAACAAGTTTGGACAGGATGTCCGGAACAGCCGTGGCAAAGTGGTCATGGATGTTCTCGGTGCTTAAAAAAAAGGAATGCCGTAGAGCAGCTGGGCTCCCGGGGCATGGTGGGGTAGTGGATTTATGCTAAGAAGCTTAGCAAAGGAATATTTGTGGACCTATTATCCTTGGCGTACCCTGGTTCGGGATACAGATAATAGGGTGAAATGGAAAACCAACATATTTGCTCAGAGGTCATGAGGACATGGCAAGCATGAGGGTTTTACCGTGGAACCTTCCTGCTCAGAGGTAGTAAGGACATGGCAGGGGAGGTTTCACGGAAGATATTCGTGGTCAACAGCGGACATTTGTGGACCTATTATCCTTGTCATACTCCGGTTGTGGGTACATATAATAGGTCGAAAGGAGACCGACATACTTGCTCAGAGGTAATGTGGACATGGCAAGCATGAAGGGTTCTTCGACGGAGCCTTCCCACTCAGAGGTAATGATGACATGGCAGGAGTGGGCTCAATGAAGAGGGAGTACATAGAACGACTCAGAGGTAGGAGAACGTGGAGGTTCTATGTGAGGGGCGGTTTGTTTTTGGTGGAAGTGAAAACGATTCAAAGGTAATGAGGACATGTCCGTTTTCGGAAATTTGTGGATCGATTACCCTTTTTGTGCACTGGGAGTGCGGGTATTGGATCATGAGGAAGGATCTCTTCCAGGAAGAAAGTTCAGAGGTATAATCATACGTGACTTACTATCTGAAAGAGTGACCGAAATATGAGTTCAGAGGCACCAGCGGGTACAAAACTCGGTAAATTAACATATTGAGAAAGTGGGAGTCCAGCGGCACCAGCGGGTACATGACTCGATAATCTAAAGGGGATGTAGGGGTGAGTTCAGGGGCACCAGCAGGTACATGACTCGATGATCTTGAAATGTTGTGGGTGTGAGTTCAGTGGTACCAGCCGGTACATGACTCGATAATCTGAAATGCTGAGGGTGTAAGTTCAGTGGTACCAGCGGGTACATGACTCGACGACCTTGTAGCGAATGTCGTTTAGACATAATATTTCTTCAGAAACTTGCCGTTGACGGGCAGCATGAGCAAGTCTCCGTTTTGCTTTGCAAGGCGGTAAGCACCGTTGGAGAATACCGTCTCAATGATAAATGGACCCTCCCACTTTGGCTGGAATTTACCGGCGGTCTTGTGAGTCATGACCATTGGCCATCGGACTGCCAAGACGAGATCGCCTACCTGGAATGTTCTGATTTTCACCTTCTTGTTGAAGTCTCCTGAGATGCGTGCTTGGTATAGCTCGATCCTTTGCTGAGCTAGGAGGCGCTTTTCATCTAAGGCCTCTAACTCTTGCAGTCGACGTCGGTAGTTATCATCGGTTGTCAATTGGTGTGTGAGGGCGACACGTAGTGAGGGGATCTGTGTCTCCAAGGGGAGGACTGCCTCACTCCTGTATACTAGGGAGATTGGCGTATTTCCGGTGGCTGTTCGGACCGTGGTGCGATAAGCCCATAAGCACTCACCGAGCTTCTCGTTCCAGTCGTGCTTGTTGGAGGAGACGAACTTCTTGAGCAGTTTGATGATTGTTTTGTTGAACGCCGCTGCTAACCCATTTGCTGCCGGGTTGTACGGCGTTGAGGCGATATTCTGAATACGGTGCTTATCGCAAAATCGATAGAATGCGTGGCTTGTAAATTGCGGACCATTATCATGGATGATCCTTCGGGGCAGTCCAAAGCGGTAGATGACGTGGTGTTTAAGGAAGCTGATCACGTTTGAAGTCTTGACTTCTGTGAGTGGGACAGCTTTCGCCCATTTAGAGAAGTAATCAGTGATCGCAAGTATGAAGCGATGTCCTCGGGAGGAAGGTGGGGTGATTGGACCAATGATATCCATTCCCCATGCTTCGAATGGCCAGGACGCCACTGTCGGATGTAAAAATTCGGAGGGTTGGTGGATGAAGTCCGCGTGGACTTGGCAAGCTTTGCACTTTCTAGCATAATCTATCGCGTCTGCCACCATTGTGGGCCAATAGTAGCCCATTCGGCGAAGGCGGTCTTGCAGTTTCGGGCCGGGCTGGTGGGCCCTGTAAATACCGTCATGGGCTTCTCGTACGGCTTCTTTGGCTTCTGCGTTTGATAGACACCGAAGCAGTAATCCGTCGTAGGAGCGGCGATACAGCATTTTCGTCTCTGTATCGTAGAAGAATCTGAGGGAACGCCTTCTGATGGAAGTAGCTTCCTTTGGGTTCTCAGGCAGGATGTCGTAGACGATGAAGTCGATGAATGGTTGTCTCCAATCTGGGGCGTCATCGATCGTCTGTGCGGAATAACTTGCGACGAATTGCACATTATTTTTGGGACAAACCAGTTCATGGCCTATCACTTCCACTGATTGCCGATCATAATTCGGAACTGCTAGGGAAGCGGCGAGACCAGCAAGGGCATCGGCTTCAATATTTCGGAGTCTGGGGACGTGCTCGATGAAGAACCCCTCAAATGCCGAGATGATATTAATCGCTATTTGATGATAAGGGATCATGTCTTCATGGCGGACCTCGTACGAACCCCGGATCTGATTGACGATTAGTTGGGAATCGCCGTATGCTTCAAGGTATTCTACCCCCAGCTCTTTTGCAAGTTGGAGGCCAATGACCAGAGCGTTGTACTCGGCCATATTGTTAGAGCAGGGTTCAGTGAGGGAATAAGCGCGGTTAATCACCAATCCGGAAGGAGAGATTAGTACTACTCCGACTCCGACGACTATATTGCCTTTAGGTCCGGTCCTCGAAGCACCGTCGAAGAACATTCGCCATATATTTTCGTGGAAGGTTGTATGCGAGTCGGCGACCTCATCTGGGATCTCTTCGTATATCCTGGAGGACTCCGAGCCTGGGTGGGCTGCCAAGAAGTCTGCCAGGGCTTGACCTTTGACTGCCTTTTGGGGGACGAAGATCATATGATAAGGGGATAGCAGTATTGCCCATGTAGCGAGGCGAGAGCTGAGTGCCCCTGGTTTAGTCATGAGAACCCTGAGAGGGTTAACTCGTGAGATCACATGTATCGTTTGTCCGATGACATAGTGCCGTGTTTTCTGAATGGCGAACACCAGAGCGAGGCATTCCTTCTCCACAGCGGTGTATCGGTGCTCTGGTCCAATCATCATTCGGCTGAGGTAATATATGGCCTGTTCATGGCCTGCATCATTATTCTGTGCCAGTAGAGCACCGAGGGAGTGTTCCATTGCTCGTACATAGAGCAGAAATGGTTTTCCAGGGACTGGGGCTACCAAGACCGAAGGATTTGACAGATATTCTTTGATGCTATCGAAAGCACGTTGGCATTCTTCGTCCCATACGAATGAGACTCCTTTCTTCATGAGGTGCGTAAATGGTCGGCATCGCCCGGAGAGGTTGGAAATGAACCTTCTGATGTAAGCTAGCCTTCCCTGAAGGCCTCTGAGTTCGCAGAGATTTCTCGGGGGACCCATCTCCATGATTGCTTTTGTCTTCTCGGGGTCTACATGGATACCCTTTGTAGTGATGATGAAGCCTAAGAACTTTCCGCTGGATACGCCCAGGAAGGACTTCGTAGGGTTCATCTTCAAATTATGTGTCCGCATTAGGTCGAATACCGTCCTTAGATCCTGCAGATGGTCTCCTTTGCTACGGCTCTTGACGGCTATATCATCAACATAGCACTCCACCGTCTTGCGGTCTCTGAAGATGATGCTCATAGCTCTTTGATATGTGGCGCCAGCATTCTTTAAACCGAAAGGCATGACTGTGTAGCAGTACGTGCCAATCGGTGTTCGGAATGATGTATGCTTTTCGTCGTCGGGAGACATCTTGATTTGGTTGTATCCCGAGAAGCCATCCATGAATGACATGCGCTCAAAGCCGCAGGTATTATCGATCATGATGTCTGTGATAGGAAGGGGGAATTCATCTTTGGGACATGCCTCGTTCAGGTTACGGAAGTCGATGCAGATTCGAATCTTCCCATTCTTCTTGAGGACGGGTACTATATTAGCGACCCATTCAGGATGTTGCTCCTCACGAATGAAGCCGCTGGCTATTAGTTTGTTGACTTCAGCTTCGATCGCGTCCATGATGCCTGGACAGAAGTGTCGCTGTTGTTGTTTGACTGGCTTCGCATCTGGCCGAATATTGAGTTTATGAAGAGCGATGTCAGGATTTAACCTTGGCATGTCTTCATAGCTCTAGGCGAACACATCAATGTACTCTCTGACAAGTTCTAACAGCGACTCCCGTTCTTCGTTGGTTAGGCTTTTACTGATGAAGATCGGTTTTGGAGAAGATTCGCTGCCGAGATCCACTTGTATGACCTCATCTTCAGTAGGGGTTCTCTCAGTTCGAACCGCTTTTCCCATTGTGCGTCTAATTGCTGGGCCCATGGCTCTAGCTCGAGGATTTCGGGGATGTCTTCGTCTTCCTCGTAAGCGTCGGCGAACGTCATGTTGACTGACATGGCTTGTCTGAATACATCCTCGATGCTGGTATCTGAGTCGAAAGTTGGTGATCCGGTTGAATGTGACTGCCAGTCGCATTCTTCATCTGAACTTTCCGGGGTCGTAGTAGGCGTTACATACCCCAACCCACATCAAGTTTTATTATAGTAGTTCCGTGGTTTGCCCGTCGGAACTGGCGGCTTCAAAGGTAATCGTCGCCCAGTGCCATAGTTCAATCCTGGCGTAGTCTCTAGATCATACCCCTGTTTTTGTATGAGATATTTGGATTAAGGGCTATAGAGATACAGAGGCAGTCTCCCGGCATCTGACCCGAGGTCACCTTCTTCTATGGTGCGGGGATGAGGGTTGTTCGGCCGGCCGAAGATGACTGGATGATCTTCTCCCTTGTGTATTCGGTAAGCGTCTTCTACTGGAGTAAGCTGGATTGCGGTGTACACATTTGTCACCTGTGTGTGTAGGTGAGCGCCTATACCGTGTTCCATAGCATACATCGTACATAGCTTATTGAGCTCGGTGTAGTTCAAAGATAACCCTTTATTGATGAAGTAAGGTATCTTTTCTAGGGGGATTACATCATCAGCGGAGGGGACATTAGTGTGGGCGGCCACATACTTGGCTAGCTCTGGTTCCTCTTCGGCTACCCCCTGTGTGAACGAAGACTGAGAAGACGATCTAGGAAGCTTGATCGTCAGTGGTCCAGTTGATGGAGCAGAGCGCGGAGTCGTTGGCAGACTGGCGACCCCCAGTTTGGCATTCGATATGGAGCGAGGAGTGGCTGGTTCGCTGGAAGTGTCAGACCATGCATCGTGTTGACAACCCTTCTTGGGAAGGCGTATCGTCATGGGCCTGTCCAAGGGGTTGAGCTTCCCTGCTTGTGGTTGGCTGACTCTTGGTAACCTGATGGTTAGTGGCTCCGTTGTGGGTCTCGACACTTGGCTGGATCTAGGCAGCCGGATTATCATCTGCTCCTCTTGCGCCGAGAGGCTGATCGCGTCCTTTCGCAGAGTGGCGGTGAGGGGTGCAGACTTGCCCGGTTTGCGAGCTTGGAGGTGGATCGTCAGGGGTCCTTCTGATCCCTTGGCTGTCTCAGTATGAGCTTGTGCGTCTCCTTCATCCAGGTGCCACTTCGACTTTTCGTATAAACAGGAGTCCGAGTAGTAAGATTCGACCCCTTTAAAGGGATCGATGTCAGCAAACTCTGTCTTCACGAAGCCGTATTTGTCGACATATTTGAAGCACTAGTGTAGCGTGGAAGGCACAATCATATAATCGTGTATCCATGGGCGCCCCAAGAGGATGTTGTAAGAAGTGTCTGCATCTATGACGTAGCAGGTGACCTCGGATTGGAGATCGCTAATCTGACACTTCAGACGAATCTTTCCGATAGGGTAGCTCCTGCCCGAATTGAAACCGCTGATGGCGGTGCTTGTAGGTGTTAAGCGATGCATTGGGATGCGGAGATGATGTAGCAGACCTTTCGGGATGATGCTTATGGAAGAGCCAGGATCAATGTGCATCCGATCCACCTTCACGTCGCCGATGTATCCCGTGTAGTATAGCGGGCGATCATGTAGGTTGGTTTTGATGAGCATGTCCTGCGGAGTGAAGACGATGTTGGGCATTGCTCCCGTGCAGGCACTATCTTGGAGATCCATGGGTGAGTCCTCCCCAGTGAGGTTAGATTGAGCGAGATAGGCATCGGCATTTTGGAGTGCTTCGTTCAATGCAATACGAACGTCTTTGGAGAGCCTCAGGAGTTCATATAATGATAATTTGGCCGGTGTGTTAGCCAATTGTGCTAAGATGTCAAAGTTGTAGGGCCTCTCTAGCCCATGGGCTACGTCTTTTCGGAGAGATTTGTCGAAGCGAGTCTCCTTCGGCCTAGGCTTGTCGGTCGTCGAAGGCTGAGCCGGTCCCAGAGCATCAGTTGCAGTGGGTTGATGATTTTCAGCTGGACTATCAACCACGGGTTGGGATTGCGCTTCGAACCGCGTGACGACGGCTGTAGCTTCCTCGTTGTCTGCTAAAACTGTGCGGCAGGTCTTGATTTTTCTACTCTTTTTGTTGGTGGGAGATGGTGTGGGCTGAGTCACTTCTGACACCAAGTCTGGATGGACCCACATGACCTCTCCTCGTGAGGTGGTGAGAGGTACTAGACCAGCAGCTTGTTCTCGGGATGGAGGAAGATTGATGATCTTCATTGTCGCGAGAGGGACGGGGATTACCCCGTCTTGAGTCTCCGTCGGAGGGAAGTTGCCGAACTGTACGGACAACATGTTAGCTGCTACGGTTACCTCTTCGAAGTCGATGGCCAGAGCGTTTGAATCGATGAGGCTTTGGATGTACCGTTTTAATTGGTAGTAGTCATGTGTAGCGTGGTGTACATAACGGTGGTAATGGCAGAACTTCGGGTTCTCCAGATCAGCCGGCCGAGGCTCCCGCCTTGGTGGAGGAAGCTGAATTCTACCTCCTTGTATGAGCATGTCTAAGATAGGCTTGACGTGGCCATCTTCGAAAGAGTAAGTGATTTGAGGCCATTGCTTGTCTGCTGGCTGTGGCTCGGGCTTCTGGGCCGTGTCGGCCACCATAGCCTGTTTTCCCTTGCTGTCCCGATTGTTGGAGGGGTTACCCCCATTATCGTTGTTGAGACGCTTGCCCTTGTTTTCTCCTTCTGAGATGTGCAACCCCAGTTGGCGGGCCTTCTTCAGTCGTTCTTCAGCGCTTGTGGCGCTGATGATGAACGCCTTCCAATCTTTGAATTGACTCTTGCCCATCCAGAGACTGATCGTTGGAAGCAGTCTCTTTTGGCAGATTTCAATCAAAGAAGAATCCGGATTTCCGGAAGGCAGCTTCATGGCGGTCTGGCGGAACCGCTCAATGTAGTTCCTTGTTAACTCCTTCTCTCCTTGGACGACGTCCATGAGAGTGGACATAGTGACGTCTTGTCCTACTTCATAGAACCGTTCCAAGAACATGCGCTTGAAGCCGGCGAAGGAATGGATACAGTTGTCCGGTAGATTGCGGTACCAATCGAAGGCGACTCCTTCTAATGCTCCAATGAATAACCGTGTGAGGATCGCATCTTTATGGGGCAGATGGTCGGTGGTGACCTCAAAGTAAGTGATGTATCGACTTGCTGAGGTTTTGCCATCATACGGGTTGATGTTGAACGGCTTATATCTTGGTGGGAATGGAACATCCCTCCACTCAGCAGGGTATGGTTGCCGTATTCTGAGATCTTGAGCATTTTCTCGGGCATAAAACATGGCACGGAGCTCTTGGACCTCTCTTCTTACTTCTCGGATCTCATCTGTCGCGACGGGGGCTGTTATTTCGGGAGGATTATTGCCCTGGTTTGGTGCCGCTGAGTTCGAATCTACATTGACCGCGGGGCCCGTGTTTGTTTGACCAGGCGCTCCTCCTTGTAGAGTGGACAGGGCCGCTTTAATCTCGTCTACAGACTTGACCAAAGCAAGTAATATGGCTCCGAGACTGTCGATGCGCTGGCGATCGCTGGAACCACCTTGATCGCTGTCCGTCATGAACACTATTCTTACGTAAGGAGTGACGGAAGGAACAGTGGAGGATGTGCCCTCTGAGTCGTACCCATGTACCGAGAAGTCATCGGGATAGGTGGGAATGTTCTCTTTGGGCTCGGACTCGGAGGAAATGGTATCCCCAGCTTCAGAGCTTGCCTTGTCTTGAGAGTTACGGATGTCCTCGGGGGCATCAACGTTTGTTGCATCTGACGGGAGGGTCGTTTCTCCGGGCTCGTCTCCTCGAAACATCAGATTATTGTGGAATTTCGGAGGAGTGCTACCCCCAGTTCCTACGACCCCCAGCGACGTGGACAATGAATCTCCCGTTGCAGCAGATTTTGTCTTCGAACGGTTGTGTTGAAATACCCCGGTGGAGGACAACCGTTTAGCCGACAATTTCTTAGCTATAGTGGTTGATATCTTCGGACTGGATATGCTCGTTTTCTTCCTCCTCTCTTCGGCGGGGACTCTTTGAGCAGAATTGCAGGAGATAACAGGAGGTGCCTCATCTTCTGAGTTCGGGTGCTGTAGCCTTTGGAAGACGGATGGCCGAGCTTCCGTCATTGCCGCGTTGTTGCAGCAGCAATTGACGATGATTTGGGTGCAACGATGTCCAAGCAAGGACTCTTTGCACACCGACACTCCTTCTCTTTCCTTGCATTTGTGGAGGATCGTCTCCCGCAGGTCAGAGGAACCACTCTGTCTGTTTGCCGCGGGGGGCTGGACTTGAGTGGTTGTATACAACTTTCCATCCGAGGCCCGTGTGATAGTCAACGGGACGCTCCGATAGTCAGAGATTGGGACAGCTGACTGGGCTCGATGAGCCTGTGCTGCCCTAGACTTCCTCCTTCTAGCACTTGTGGGTGCGTAATAGGAGGAGTCCAAGTTGAATGCCACAGAGTCTGGCTTATCATACAGAGAATCATCAGGGTCGGGACCGTATGAGAGACGGTAGAAGACCGATCGAGAGAAGCATGGAACGGACGCTATGTTGCTAGAGTTGGGTACTGTGCAGGCTGTCTACATGCGGTCTATCGGATGAGTTGTCTTTGGGCGTCTAGGAGTCACGACCGTGCAGGCTGGCCGCATGCGGTTAGCAATAGTGGCCTCATGGGTTTTCTGCAAGCGACTGACTCATGTAGCCTCATGTGTTTCATCCATGTGATTGGCGACCGTAACTGCATAAACTATGCGGCTGCCAGATGTGATCGTATGATTCTTCTTCATGCGGCCAGCGACTGTGGCCGCAAGGGCTTTGTCCATGCGGCTAGCGGATGTGGTCGCATGAGCCTTTTTCACTCGGCTAGTACCCCTATGCGGCTCAGTTCGCGTAGAGTTCCTCTTTGCTTCTGCAAGTCCAGCATCATAGTGTTTTCTTCTGCCGGACTTGGAGACAGCAGAGTTGTCTACGGTCTGAAGTGGGGCCGCAGAAGAGTCCTTCTCACCGTCTTGAGCAACAGAGGGTACACCGTCGGGGGCTTGGGGAGGAGCAAATGATTTTGGCCTCCACTCTCTGCGAGCCTTTGTCGTGCGGGTGCGCTTCTGGACCGGGCCAGCGCTTCCTTCGGAGAGCATCTCTTCAAACGCTTGTTGGTCGAAGCGGACGACCATCTTTTGTTGCGTGGAGCCAAGCTTGGCTGCATCCGATTGCGTCACCAACTCCTCAGCCGTGGAGAAGTTAGTCCCCAGCAGAGTCGCCATCGTGTTTGCTATTGATTGTAAAAGTACAGAACAATTATCGGAGGACTGAACTTAGACTCACAATACAAACTCGCTTGTACAAAGAAAGCCTAGGGACGAAAACCTAGGTACAGCAATCTAAGTACAATTGTTTATTTTAGATTCTGGGGGGTGACGATAGAGGCTCCAGAAGGCGACGGCAGCCCTGCCTTACTCCTTGGACGATCGGTATGCAGTCTTGGCTCCTGGTGGGAAGATGGTCGGCGTTGACGAAGAAAGGCTCTTTTTTTGCTCCTCTGTTGCTCTCCTGGTTTCTCTCTCTCTCTGTGTATTTTCTCTCTGGCTCTGTATTCTTTTTTATTCTTTTTGTTGCCGGTCCTTGTGCAAAGAAATGATGCTGGCTATTTATAAGAGTAGGGTATGATCTTAGGGTTTGCTAATGATCATTTGTTTGGAATGTCGACGCTCCTTCAATCTATCTGAACCCTTGATCCTGATTACAATGAATCTCGGCCATTAATGAGGATAGCACCGAATCTTGTGAGCAATTAATGTTAACTGCTTTAAATCTCCATGATGGATTCTACCAATATCCGATTGCTCGCCACGTATCCCGTTGGCTTGATGATAAATGATATGCCTTGATCTCAGTAATTATGATGATGATGTCAAATATATTTGTTGAGATTCGGTTAAATCGTTGATTGATCCGATGCCACGTGTTTTGATTGTGGGTCCTGCCAGAGCCGTATAGGACGGGCAACACTTGAACCGCAGGGAGATACTCTTCGTGAGTCGCATAGGACAATGCTTCATCGAACCGCAGGGAGCGAACTCTCAATGAGCCGCATATACATAGTCTTTGCGAGCCGCATGTGCTAACGTTGTATTGAGCCACAGGGGCTGAGCTCTCAGTGGGCCGCATATGGCTGATTTCTGCTAGTCATATAGGGTGACTTCTCAGTGAGCCGCATGAAGCTGTTCTCTATTTAAGCCGCATGAGATTTGCCACGTGGCAACCTAGGATTTCTGACGGATCGGGTCAGAGATCTTCTTCTTTTCCCGAAGCGTCTGTCATTATGGCAGAGCCATTATGACACTTTATGCCAGAGCCGCCACAGTCGTCAAATCGTGTCAGAGCATTAAATGAGGCCACTATTCAAAGGGCCAGCTGTAGGGAAGGATCACAGGGGGGACACGTGGCATGGATCGAGCCGCATATTCCTGCTGAACCGCATACACTCTCGAGCCGCATGAGACAGAGAGTCTTCCTTTGAACTGTATAAGACAGCTCCTATATGAGCCGCATGGGCTTCGTATTCGGAGCCGCATGGACCATTATTCTGATATTTTCGATGCTTCTACATTTATCTTGAAACTGGACCAGTATCCAGTTGGCTATGCAGCTCCATCTTTTGATGTCTGGGTTTACCAGACCTGTCAACCGGATGTCTTGATCCGGATAACTGCCCTCTGCCTTGGCATACTCATTGGCAAAAATTGGTATCCTTACCGGCAGCAACAAAGACGAGTTCTCAGGGGGGATACAACCTAGCTTCAACCCTCTTAATAAAGTGCTGTGTCGTTCGGAAGAACTATAGAACACGTCTCTATTATTTCGGTCTTTCTTGACACAGATCTTTCCGGTCCGTGCATGTTGAAGGGGAGTGATGTCCCATTCTATCCTCCTAGGATGGCTTGCATGAGCATATCTTGCTAGAGGAAGGCATCTAGCTAGGACTGGTAACTGGATCAGTTTCTCCTTCCATTGGAAAGTTCTCGACTCAACTCGGGGTCTTGGTTGAGAACTTTTATCAATGGCGTTGCCGAAGAGAAACATAGGCTTCTTATGAGTGACAGCGTCAACAGATTGCAAAGGCTGTCCATTTATCAAACTTAGCAAAGTCTCGTTATCCTGTACTATCAAAATAGTCTGGCGAGAAGATGGAAGGGCATATTGTGGAAAGAGCACATGAGATAAGTCTTCTTTGAAATCTGGCTCAGCTAAAGTTCTTATAAATGTTTCATATTTAGGATCTTCCCTGGTGTTAACTGCATCAAACAAAAAAAACAAAATTCAGTACAAGTCAAGTCAAAAAATTTATCATCAGATTGCACAAACATCAGATTTCGCAAATCAGCCGATTGCGCTGACTTTTGCCAGCGTAATTCAACCGATTGCACGAGAAGATATTCTTCATAAAAATGAAGAATAATGTGTTCGTGCAACCAAAACCCTAAAAAGGGTGGCACAGTATGATCACATCTCTAAAAAGAGATGGATTTTAAGATCCAGCAAAGTCGAAAAACCCTAAAAAGAGTTTTTTCGATCAGGTTGTCTACCTCACAAAGCAGGGTACGCAGTTTCATGACGGGAAGGACGAGACACAACACGAGTCGAAGACCCGGCGGGGACCTTGCCCTTGTCGGCGGGGGAGGAACGCTTGGGAGCCATGAGATCGACGGGAAAGAAAGGCTGAAGTCGGAGTAGGCTCGGGGTTTCTCTTTCTCAAACACAATGAAAGCAAGTAAAGAATAATTTGAAGGATCAAAGGAACTATTTATAGTTTTTCAAAGAACAAACGGCCGCCACAGATTGCGCCAAAAAAGCAGGGGCTGATTTATCCGATTGCGCAGACAGCTCAACATATGCGCAACTTGATTGAAAATTCAAAGTATTTCAAAATTTTGAATAAATTCAACTTTCAAAAACTTTGAAGGGGATCTTGTAGGTCCTAAAAAATTAAGTTGCAACCATCAACAAAGTCATGAAAATCAAGAAAAACAGCTTTCAAATGAACTGCGCAGACATCAGATTGTGCATCATCCAGATGGCGTAGACTGGACTGCACACACTTTCAAGTGTGCAGGCTGATGTGGCAATGTCATCATTACCTGACACAATCAAATCTTCTGACAACTGACAGCACAAAGAATGAGAAGACTGTTCGTTTATTGCGCCGCACAGCGCTCGAGAATAGCTGTACATGCAGCGCAATCTGTTTGCAGCGCAACCCAACTCAGCGCGGTCCATCCTAGCGCAATCCAAAGTCAGCGCAATTCATATGGTGCACTTCATCATGACAACTGATAAAAGTACACGTGGCATTTATGCCATCAATTGCTCACTATGTGACAACCGTCTGTGCACGATCATGCGCATTTCAATCAAATGATGCCATGTGTCCAAGACAGTTGGCCCACGACCAGACAACTGTCTGCGCAGTCTAATGCTGCGCCATCCAGTTCATGTGCAATCTAACTTGCGCCATCCAGAATAACTAAAAGTTAGTTATTTCCAGAACTCTATAAATAGAGTTTTAAGTCTTCATTCAAGGGGATCAGACAAAAAAGTTCAAAAATATCAGAGAGTTCAGGAGTTCTTGCCCAAGTGCTGCTGCATTCTTCCGAGGCTTTTGCCTTCAAATTCAGAGGCTACCGTCTTCAAAGTTCACATCGTCCAAGGGATAAAGCAATCGTCTTCTAGATTAGATTTCTATAGTTGTACTTTCCCAGAATTCTTGTAATCTCTTTACAAAGTTTGTTGAAATAAAATTCATACTTTTATTTTTGTAAACATACATTACTCGACAATCTGGGGAATATGGAGTCAGAGTGTAAGTTCAGCGGTACCAGAGGTTACATAACAATCTGGGATTTGGAGGATGTTGTTTCAGACATAATACTTCTTCAGGAACTTGCCGTTGATGGGCAACATGAGCAAGTCTCCATTTTATTTTACGAGGAGGTAAGCACCGTTGGAGAAGACAGCCTCAATGACAAATGGACCTTCCCACTTTGGCTGAAATTTGCCGGCGGTTTTGTGAGTCATAACCATCGGCCTCCGACCTGCCAGAATGAGATCGCCCACTTGGAATGTTCTGATCTTAACCTTTTTGTTGAAGGCTCCCGAGATGCGTGCTTGGTATAGCTCGATTCGTTGTTGAGATAGTAGGCGCTTTTCATCCAAGGCCTCCAACTCTTGTAGCCGGCGACAGTATTTATCGTCCGTCGTCAATCGATAGGTAAAGGAGACGCGGAGCGAGGGGATTTGAGTCTCCAATGGGAGAACTGCCTCACTCCCGTATACCGGGAAGAATGGTGTGTTCCCGATGGCCGTTCGGACTGTAGTACGGTATGCCCATAAGCACTCACCAAGCTTCTTATTCCAGTCACATTTTTTGGAAGACACGAACTTCTTGAGCAACTTGATGATTGTTTTGTTGAATGCTTCTACCAACCCGTTTGCTACTGGATTGTATGGTGTTGAAGAAACATTCTGGATTCGGTGTTTGTCGCAGAACCTATAGAAGGCGTGGCTCGCGAACTGCGGACCATTATCGTGGATGATCCTTCGGGGCAGTCCAAAGCGATAGATGACGTAATGCTTGAGGAAGCTGATCACGTTTGAAGTCTTTACTTCTGCAAGCGAAACAGCTTACGCCCATTTGGAGAAGTAATCTGCGATTGCGAGTATGAAGCGATGTCCTCGGGACGAAGGTGGAGTGATTGGACCGATGATGTCCATTCTCCATGCTTCGAATGGCCAGGACGCACTGTCGGATGTAGAAACTCGGATGGCTGATGGATGAAATCTGCGTGGACTTGACAGGCTTTGCACTTTCTTGCATAGTCTATCGCATCTGCTACCATCGTGGGCCAGTAATAGCCTATCCGAAGAAAATGGTCTTGTAATTTAGAACCAGGCTGATGGGCCCCGCAGACACCATCATGAGCTTCGCATACGGCTTCTTCGGCTTCTGTATTTGATAGACATCGAAGCAGTAATCCACCGTTGGATCGTCGATACAGCATTTTCGTCTCTGTATCATAGAAGAATCTGAGGGAACGCCTTCTGATAGAGGTGGCCTCCTTTGGGTTTTCGGGCAAGATGTCATAGACTACAAAGTCTATGAATGGTTGTCTCCAGTCTGGTGTTTCGTCAATCGTCTGCACAGAATGACTCGCCACAAACTGAATGTTATTCTTAGTACAGACCAGTTCATGGCCTATCACGTCTACCGAGTGATGAGCATAGTTCGGAACTGCTAGGGAAGCGGTAAGGCCAGCTAAGGCATCGGCTTCGATATTTTGGAGTCTGGGAACGTGTTCTATGAAGAACCCTTCGAACGACAAAATGATGCTAATTGCCGTTTGGTGATAGGGGATCATGTCTTCATGGCGGACTTCATATGAACTCCGGATCAAATTGACGATTAACTGCGAGTCGCCGTATGCTTCAAGGTATTCTACCCCCAGTTCCTTTGTAAGTCGGAGGCCAATGACCAAAGCATTGTACTCGGTGTAACACCCACTTTTCTAAATGAGGTTAATTTTGAACTTTTATAATTTTAATTAATCGATAATAAGATTTAACTCATGTTGTGATTTTTGGTATTTTTTAATCAATTTAAAACTACTTAAAATGTTGAATTGTGATTTTGATGGTTAACTAGTTAATCCCTAGTTTTGCTAAGCTTAGAGACTAACCATGGGGACCTAACCATGTGATTAGAATGACTATTTACAACTTTTTAGGTTAAGGATATTTTGGTCATTTTGTGACTTTTGAATTATTTAGGATTTTGATTAATTGGTGAATTTTAGATTATTTTCATAATATTTAAATTGATGTATTATGATTTTGATCATTTTTTATATTTTAATATTTTAGGAAAATTTTATATTTTTAATATTGTTTTTATTGGATTTGTTTCATCGGATTTGAGTTTCGTCTCGTTCCGACTTGTATTGTGACCCGGGTAGCTTGAAATCTAGATGGGACCCAATATTAAGTTAAGCATGGCTCACAAGACCCAACATTAAGTTAGTTAATTAAACTAATTTTTATCATGTTAGAATGGTTAAGTTAGAGACTCAAAACTAGATCATTTTGACCCCAAAGTTGAACCTAGTCTAGACTTAACCATATGAGACTAGAGAGGGGCAATTAGGATATTTCCCATTAGCCCTAATGGGCTCTTTATGGTAGCCACCTTTAGGAGAGAATGATTCATTTCATTCATTACAATCTTGCCTCTTTTATTTTCCTTTTGTTCTTCCCCAATTTTAGAGAGCCTTCCCATTGATTTGATCTCTAAATTAAATCATTCCTTCACCAAATCTTCCCTCAATCATTCCCATTCTCCAAGGGAAGGGTGCTACCAAAGATTGGAAGAGGAGTGCAAGGAGGAGTGTCCACTTTGAAGGATCTTCGTATCGGAGCCGTGTCCTAAAGGATTTCATTAGGATTCCACTCCCAATAGGTAAAACCCATCCTCTAAATCGATTTCCTTTGCATATAAATTAGTTTTGAATCCGTAGGATCCATCCTCATGCATGTGTCCCATTTAAATTCAAATTTGAGGCCATTTGGAGCTCTCTTGAGGATTTTAGATATGTCTTGTGTCCTAGTTGATAGATCCCAAATTAGGACACCCCATGTGTATGTATATATGATAATAGTTTAAATAGATATTTAAATTCAGTTTTATAATGGTTAGAGAGTGGATTGATCTTTGTTAGCATGGTTAGAGTGAGTTTCATTTGGATACCTATGTTTGTATGCAAGTATCTTGGCCTATATGTGTTCTTTTGTCAAATCCGTCATAATTTTTATCCACGTTTTTATTAACCAAAGCAACTTAGAAATGTCATAACTTTTAGGTTAGAACTCCGATTTATCTCCTGTTTTTTTAAAAGAACCGTATCGAAGTTAGCTTTCCAAATATATATTTTAATAAGCCAAATTCTTTCTGTAACTTTCTGTAGAATTATTTGAGTGTCAGCTGTACGAAAGACGAACGTGTTTCAGTATTTTTGCGATTTCGGGAGCTTTCGAATACGAAAATGCGATCCGTTTAAAGTTTCGGAAAGCTAACACAAAGGGCTACGACATACTTTAATCCTAGAATTTAGTGAATGCCCAATTGATACAGTATTGGTTTTAAGTAGAAGAGTGACTATACGATATATGCATTTTGTCTAACCTATGAGCCTATGTAGTATGGATATTAAATGAATATAGAGTATGTAATGCATGATATGTTAGATGAATGAAATGATATATATATATGATATATATTCACTTTACATTAATGTATATATATGGTTGAATGCAAGCATGTAGGTAATGCATAGATGCATGAATGAAATGAATGTTTGCAATATGTTAATATAAATACAAGTATCTAATATGCATGAATGTAAATATAATATAATACAAGTATACATGTATGTATCATGTAAATGTAATATACATGATATGTATGTATGCATGTATACAAGGTAAGTATGTATGTATGTATTTCTATAAACTGAGTTTACCTATAACCTTTTACACACATGCATTCATACACCCTTTGACATCATGTATCCCATGTCACATACACTACCTATCACTAAATTTTAGAACATTAACACATATCCTTTCACACACATGCCAGACACACACATACTCACTTACTCTTTTACCTCTCTTTCTCTCTCTATATATATATGTGGGATGTACATATAGGTAGCCTATATGTTATGAGTGTACTACAATATATTAGATATATATATATTATTATGTGTACATGTGTTTGTGGTTTGGCTTAGGCATGATATAGCCTATAGCCTAGGGTTCTTAGCCTATGGTGTGTCTGTTCGCCCAGTGAGAGTTTAGTTAGACTTGTTTAGTCTTGATTAGGCCTAGAATAGACTAGTTAGACTAGTATAGACTTGTTTGGTTTAGGTTTGACCTAGTGGACCTAGTTTAACTAGTCTAGTTGATTAGAGTTGACCAAAGGTTGACTTTAGCCTAGATTGACCCCAAACTTCATGTAGATGCATTGTAGCAGTCTATTTCCTTATTTTAGACTTGTTGTGACTTGTACTGTTCTATAGGAGACAGACACCACTCCTCGGACAGTATATTCTCTTCAGACATTCAGGATACCAGGCGAGTACATTCTCTGATCATTTTATATCCTGCTTAGAATTATTTTCCTGCATTAAATTATTTTACTTGATACTGTCACGTTGGTCACACGGATTAGTACTATATGGATCCCTTCTTGAGATGTTATCCCTTCAGGGAGCATCGGGTACTACATGTTCTGTGCGTTTCACTTACATGGCGTATCACTATGCTTCTTTGGTTCTTTGATCACTTGTGACATATACCCTTATGATAACAGAGTCTTCTTTGAATCCTTATCCCATTTATTG
>JANAVB010036438.1:0-68569 GCA_029216955.1 Iris pallida | reverse complement strand
CAGTTCCTCCATCAATAATTGGAGACCTTCATTGGCCGACCCCGTCAAACCCAGGCTGTTCTTACACCGGCCCCATATCAGTGCTGATACTGGGCACTGAAAAAACAAGTGATCTCGAGTTTATTCTCCTCCCTCGCACAGAGCACAAACCGAAGATGCAATACGAATACCAAAATGCACCATCCTTTGGCGGGTAAGAAGTCTATCCCGAACTGCTTTATACAGACATAGCTGCATTTCGTTGCCACCTTGTTAACCCATACTATTTCAGCCCATGTCACTTTCGGGTGGTGCTTACAAAGTCTCTCGAAGATGGCTCTGAATGAGAATCGGCCATCAACGGACCCTTCCCATGTCCAGCGGTCAGCCCCCCCCCGGGTGGATGGGCAGCTCCTTAATCTCCGCCGCATGCCACTGTCCTACCTGCCTAAGCTCCGGCGCCCAATTCCCGTCTTGAATCAGTACTTCTACCATCTCGTTCCGCCCACAGAGTTCGAACGTTGGCCAACCCCAACGATCTATCATACTTTGGTGACCCAATCATGGGTCCAACCAAAGGTTTGTTTGCTTGCCGTCGTGGATTTCCCGACTCAAAAGTTTTTTCAGAGAAGATCGAATACGAAGAATATTCTTACGTAACTGAGAAATTATTGTCAAACGGTTGAGTCCAGAAGTTCATTCCCCTTCCATACCTGCTCGACATCCACTTGGACCACATAGACTCCCCTTCAAGGAGTCGACCAGCTAATTTAGTGAGTGCTACCATCCTCAGTTCGCGAAGGGAACAGAGGCCTATTCCCCCCTCCTTCCTCCTTAGCCCGACACACTTCCTCCCAAAGCGATAGCATGCACTCCTCCTCGCCACACAAAGTTGGCGCACAACTTCTTAATTTTTTGAATAGTTTTGTCGGGAATAAATAACGCTTGGAGCTAGTAACTCATAATAGCATAAATGACCGCTCGAACAAGCTCTACCAAAAGACAGAAGCTGCGCTTGCCATCCTTCCATTCTATTCTGCACATATTGAATCAGCCCAGCACAATCCGTGTCTCGAACATAATTGATAGATAATGGAAGGCCGAGATACTTCACTGGAAGCTGTCCAACCTCTATTTGAAGCAGAGCTGCCAGTTGATCCTTCTGCGGGCTATCGTGGCTAAAAAAATCTGACTCTTTGCTTTATTCAAATGTAGCCCCGACTTGTCTGCGAAGTTTGTCAATACTTCGTTCAATCCATTCATACTCCTCTCTGAAGGCTCCAAGAACACAAGTAGATCGTCAGCGTAAATCAAGTATGTAATAATAGGAGATACCTGTCGATATATCAGAGTGATAGTCTTCTTGTACACCGCTAACTCCATTAAGTAAGAGAAATATTCCATCGCAATGGTAAACAGGTAAGGGGACAGTGGATCTCCTTGGTGCAATCCTCGGTTGCTTCCGAAATAACCACATGGTTGGCCCTTGATCATCACCGAGAATGTATGAGAAGTAATATATTCTCTAATACGGTCCACCCACCACTGGTCAAAACCCATACTGAGTAACATATGGCAAACAAAATCTCTGTTTACCATATCATATGCCTTCCGAATATCAAGTTTAATACAGCTCTTTTTGCCCCCCGTCTTGTTGAATTCCCTTACCAGCTCCTGTGCTAACAGACAGTTCTCGGAGATTAGTCTCCCTTTGATAAATGTCGACTGGTTTTTCGAAATTAATTCCTTCATAATAGCCTGCATCCTAGAACACATAAGATGAGATTTAATTTTATAAATGAAATTACAACAAGCTATCGGTCTAAAATCGCTCAGCTCATTAGCACCCTCTATTTTCAGGATTAGAGACAAGAATGTGTGATTTATTTCTTTCAGAAGACGGCCCGTCCTGAAAAATTCCTGAACAGCTCAAAGAACCTGATGTTTGATAAGCTGCCAATGATGTTTGAAAATGCTGCATTGAATCCATCAGGCCCCGGTGATTTGTTTGGATCAGCTTCTCTAATAATCAACTCGATTTCCGACAAGTCCACAGATCGGCGAAGCGCAATGTTCCCTGCTTTGGTCACCAGACGCTTGCAAGTAATAACCAAAAAGTGTCTCTGTAGTCGGTTTGCTTGTACAGTGAGGAATAGAAGGAGATAGCTTCTTTAGCTATTTCCTGTTCTTTCATAATAACCTTCCCGTCCGCACCGATTAGACTAGCCATCGAGTTCCTGTTGCTCCGAGCGCGAACACATCTATCACCCTCCTTGACCCACTCACACTTGGCCAGTTGTTGTAGTTTGACCTCCTCGAGGAAGCGGAGGGTACGGACTTCCTCCTGCAGTCGGGACTCCTTGGAGGCCAACTCACTTGACATAGGATTTGCTTGGACTTTAGCTTGGACTGCTCTTAATTCATCCTCCAGAATACTTAGTTTAGGATGAGCTCTGGTGCAGTTCCATGCTCGAATAGCCCTTTTAACCTTCTTCAGGCGTTGGACGAAGGCAAACTGAGCCCGACCTTCAATTCTCGAGTTAAGGCACGGCTGAACCGCCTCCGCGTACCCTTCAATCATCGGCCACTCATTGCTAAACCGAAATAGTCTCCTCCTGCGTCGACTCTTTGGACAAATCCGGATCAGTATAGGCGTATGGTCACTGGAACTAGATGCAAGCCCCTCAGCTTTCACTTCGGGCAACACTTCGAGCCATTTATTATTACAGAGGGCCCGATCGAGTTGGCAGACAACTCTGTTGATAGATGAGCTGTTACTCCACGACCACACATATCCTGAGCGGACTATACACGACAGACCAGAGCTAAGAAGACAATTATGGAAATCTTCTAGTATCGGGAGAGGAACCTGTCTACCCTCGAGTTTTTCGGAATTGTACAACATTGTATTAAAGTCACCACACAATAATAGAGGAATAGAGTCTGCAATCTCCGCCGCTATTTTGACAATGTCCTTCCAGAGTTGGAGACACTTACGTCTATCATTATGACCGTAAACGGCCCCTACTGCACATTGGAATCCACCTTTGTTGGTTAGAATCAAAATAATAAGTTGTTCGGAAACGAATCGTACCTGGATTGCCCAAGCACGGCCATCCCACATCATCCATATGCAGGTCACACCACACTCCCTGAGATTGTGAATCCCCCCAGTGTGAAGGGTGTTAATCCCAGGGCTTGATCAAAGATGGAAAAACTTATACAATCGAGATCTGAGAGTCACACAAAAACTTTACGGTGATCAAACTCAAGATCCACGATGATACAAAAAGCCAAATAGCCAGATTACAATATGAAAGAGGGAAATAGAGAAAAGAAGATCTCTCGTTCTTCTTTGCAAACGTGTTGCAATTGGGACAGAACGAGTTACAATAATCTAGAGAAAGATGAGATGAAAAAAAGTTGTTGGGGTGTCAAAATACCGTTGCTCAAAGCAAGATTCGCCCCACACGAATTGCTTTCAGGAACCAGCAAGTTGAAGAACTTGTGGAACGCTCGAAGTCACCTCTGTTCTGACTCCTCGGATGGACTTGCAATAGCAGCAGCAGCTCCCTCTTTCTCTCTCTTTTTTCTGACTTATAAAATTATAGTACTCACAAAGGAGGCCATAAGAGTATATATAGAGAGAGGGTAGAAACCCTAGCCGCCTCTTCAGTTATAAAAGATTGAATCAAATCCCAAAAAGATAGCAACGAAATTAATTCAAATCCCATAAAGATAGCAACGAAATTAATTTAAATCCCACAAAAAGTGGATCTGAATTAATCGCATTGAATCAGTCTTTCCATAACTGACTTGTAGCCTGCACAGTCAGCGGAGCCCTCTATGCGACAGCAACAGCAGCAACCTGGCCGCATGAGCCGCATGGCCTCATGGTCGCATGGACCGCATCGACCGCATGGACCGCATGACTGCTGATGTGCTAAGTGCAAAGAGTGCCAACAAAATGCCACATTTTGCCTCATGAGCCCGAGCCCGAGCCCGAGCTCGAGCCCGGGGCTGAGTCCGAGTCTGAGTTCGAGTCCGAGTGGCTAAGCCCCTTTGGGACTTAGCTCCAAATGGAATTAATCCAAGAGAATGACAAAAGCATTAATGCTTAATCCTTGGAGCCTTATTCTTACCTCCTAGTAAAATCACCCACATGGTTCCCTCCTTAGGGTCACCACCCCATGTGCAACCTCAACAACACAACCAAGTATATATGTTGAGATAACTCATGGTGCATTTCCGATGTGGGACTAAACTTTTACAAGGCATGTTGAGAGTAAGCTCTCTCCATGTAAAGAAAGCACCAACAAAGGGGTCCTCCTATCTAGCTTCTTTTCATCCCTGATCTTACTCTCTAGTAAAAAGACAATCGAACATCTATTCTGTTGTATCAGACTCATAATCTCTTTCCACCTACCTATGGAATTCGCCCCCTGGACGTTCCAAGTTAGTACACTTATTGATTGTGGTTAGAGGAGTCCTGGTACGTACCATGGTATTCTCGTAGACAAAGGGAAACATCCATACATCCTGCTTGCAAGTCACCTCTGTTCTGAGCTTTGTTAGCGCCACCACCATATTGTTCCACCAACTTCTTCTATTGCGGATTCGGCATGGTGAGCCTCTGTTCTCTGGACCCGTCTCCTTTCCCATGCTCGCAGGCTTTTTCGTTCCCCACTCCCTTCTCTTCTCCTGTCCGAGAGCTAGAGTTCTTCTTAGCAGCCCGTTCCAAATCCTCTGCCCCTTCCTCCGGATGAACTTCTACCAAACTTTTACTCCTCTGGTCCTGAGTGTTCATACTTTCTAATTGGGAGATGCTATTCTGCACCGGTTGGCCCCCTCGACCACCACCAAAGCCAGCGAGGAAGACACCCGTCCCGGTCGCGTCTCCGGCTCATTCCTCTTCCCGAGCAACGAATGCGGTGCTGTCTCCTTCCTAGATTGCCCACCTGCCTCAATCATCTCCATAGCCATCTGGGTTTCGATCACCTCTTCCTCAGTAGACGTAACCATCTCTTGAATTTCACCACTTTTGTCTACCTCCTTCTGAGCAATATCTTCCATGTCCATCTTCGGAGACTCAGGACATTGAACTTTCGTATGTCCAAAATATTTGCAGCCAACACATGAAGGAGGCACCCATTCATAGTGAATATCCTGAACCAATTTTCCACCATTGGGTAATAGAATATCAACTTTCCTGGGTAATTGGTCAGTAACAAAAATCTCCACGAACACCCGAGCAAAAGAGAGACGTTATCTTCTAGCCGTCAGCAAATTCGTTTTGATGGGCACGCCTACCATACTGACAATCTTCATTATCGACGGGATGCTCCAAAGCTGAGGAGAAAGCCAAGGCAATCAAATCCAGACAGGCACTTTAGTTAGTCTATCTTTCTCAAAATTAGACTCTGGCCTCCATCTCTTCAAACACCACCAATCTACCATCGAACGTCCATGGGCCTCCTTCCAGTATGCGCTCCATGTCTTCTGTTAGGGCAAATTTTATGAATAGAATCCGTTCTCCCGTGAAAAAAATCTCCATCTCTCCTTTTGGCTTCCATTCACGCAGGGCATAAGCCTTCAGCTGACCATAAAACGGTCGATTTCCCATGACATAAAGTACTAACGTATTTTTCCAATAATCCAATGTTTCCTGAATATCTTCTTCTGTTATTTCAACCATCTTGGTCCCATTGACAATGCTAGGTTCAACATATTGGAGATCAATCTCTTCTGGAATGCCCGATGGGCGACAATATATGCCCACGACACCGGCCGACTCTGTGAGGAAGTGTTGCCCGGCAGCGGCCGCCATTGTACTCCTGAGATCGAGCCATCCGCCCTGTTCTCCTTCCCTTTATGCTCTTGATCTCGGCCTATTTTCTGCATATTTCTATCCCGTCCAGGTTGCATCCCTGCCTGGAGCCCTTGTCGCCGTCCTGCCCAACTTCCGCCGCAACTTCACGTCCGCTTCTTTGTGATTGCCGTGCTCCTTCAGTTTGAAGAGGTCGACCCCATCGGATCGTTGTTGCCGACGCGAAACCATCGATTCCCCCTTGTGTTCCATCCTCCTTTCTTTCATAGTTCCTAGGAACCCTTTGTCGCTGTCTTCTTCTCCGACCCACCGTGGTCCACCCTCCTCCCATCTCCCATGAGTCTTCATCTAGGCCTGCCCCCGCCCCTCTACCTCTGGGTGGAGGACCGCCGACCCTCAGCCGCGAGCTCTGAAACCCTAAATCAGGAGGAATCCCTGTCGCCATACAGGGCCGGCCCTGGGGTCGTGCCATAGTGCAGCCGCACAGGCCTCCAATCTTTTGGGCCTCAAAAAAATTAGGATTAGTTTTGTAATTTTGTATTTCAAGTTATTCTTTTTCTTTCTCAATTCCTACTCTACAAGACCTCAAATTCTTGGACCTCTATTCCCTACTGACTCTAAGATTGATATTTAAATCATATAAAAAATTAGGATTTCTTAAAGATATTGCTCTAACCGTGTGTTAATTGCTATTTTATTTCTAAAGATCCCTCAATTGTTAGATGAATTTATTTTCTACAATAATGATCAGATTTTTTTTATATATATAATTTAAGAATTTGGATGTACATGCATATTTATTTAAGAAATAATGATGTTGAAGACCGGAGCTCTTGGTCGTGTATCAGGTTACTCAGGTCCATAGTCGGTCATATGATTACGAGACCTATGACAAAATTTAAAATTTGGGCCATTGTTCTCACATAAATAAAAAAATAGCACTTTTACATGCAAATCATCTATTAAACTATCAAAATCATCAATCAAACTATCATATATTTTTTTCGATTGGAGCACTGGCTTTTTTATTGCTTCCAGATTGGGTCTTTATTTTTTTTCTTACTTTTTTTGATATACCTAGCCTATTGTAAAATTACGGGACTTCCAAAATTGGGGGCCCATGACGGTCGCCCACCTCGTCTGTGCCCTGGACTGGCCCTGCTTAGGTCTTGGAGGCTCTAAATTGTGTGATTACATATTACTTCTCATTTGGGTATTGATCGTTATTCATTTTATTATATGTTTTCATCAACAGAAAAATTTGATGCCAGATTTAGACAATTTAACGATCAGTACGTCTTCTATCTAAAATAACTTTATTATACTATATAATGTGTTTGAATATAGATAATTTGAGCTTTAATTATTTTGTTTTGTAACTACCTATAGATTCAGTTATAATATACAATCAAGAGCATCTCCCGAGATTTGATAAAGACACATAATAATATACTTAAAAATATGAATAAATAAATTTAGGCCACATTTTAAAATTCGCACAGGGCCTCCAGTTATTAATGACCGGCCCCGTCGCCACACACACACACCACACACACACATATATATATATATATATATATATATATATATATATATATATATATATATATATATATATATATATATATATATATATATATTGAAGAATGGGTAATTTTTATTGCTAATGAAGAAAAAAAAACAGCCAGTACAGTCTCTCCTCTACTATATACAACTCAGTACAGGGTTAACCCTCCATAATTCGTACATCCGTGTCTCAATATTATTTATGATCCTCTGAGTAGTAGTGGCCACTCCATCGAATATGCGTCGTTTTCGTTCTCTCCATATATGCCATATCGCTGACAGTAACCGACTATAGTGCCTCCTAATTAACTTACTATAGTACCTCCTAATTAACTTAGACTGCAAAATAAAGAAAGAGTTGAACTCAAGAGATCCAATAAGTAGCTGATGAAATAAAGAGAGGTTCAAAAAAGAGTAACTGACTGACAAGTATCAGAAGACAGAATTAATAAAGCAAAAGCAGTCAAGATCAAATATATAAATACTTCAACAATTGCAACTTCATGTTCTGCAGGTAGAGTACTAGAGAACATCGAGCTTAACATTGTATTGTTGATCTTAACAACAAAGAATTAAGATTACATAATCTTCCTAGCTGAGTACTGCAGGGAAGATCAAGCTAGCTAAAAAAATAACAACATGCATGGATGCACAGAATAGATCAAACCACATGCATTTCGATCGATCGATCGATCGACATATATGCACCTATGGTCCCGGCCATGGAAATAAGGGTGACAAGCTTTGCCAGAAGTCTTCCTCCTCCGCGGCCTGATCTGCTGCTACGTTGACGTTGTCCAGATGATGATCATAATAATAGCCTGCTGCTGCCGTTATTCTTAATCTTGCTGCGGCTTCTGCTGCTGCTGCTTCGCTATTAGTGGCAATGAATGCTTGATCTGCAGGTGCTGTTGCTGCAGGAGGTTCAGTTGCTAGCAGTGTGGCGTTTGTGACCAGCGGCACCATGAGTTGACGATCATCGGATCTAATTGGCCCCCGCATGTAATTATTTGTGGTGATCAGCTGAAGCTGCTCCTGGACGTAGTCATGGAGCCCAGCAGCACTAGTACTAGTAGTAGTATCAACATGATCAGCTTGTACTATTGGTAGCCGCTCCCGCTCCCGCTCCCGTTTCCTTCTATCTTTTTTCTCGTGCAATACACATATAGCCCAATCCTGAAACTGCATGCAGCAAATTAAGGGTTAATCAAGATTATGCAAGCATGCATGCATGCATGCAGTTAGGGTTACAAAGATTAATTCATATTAATGATCGATCAATCGACGATGGTGATGATGCGCGCGTGCGTACCTCTTTCGTCTGATCTGAAGATTGCATTAGCGTGTATTCGTGCATTATCCAGTTGGTGCCATTGTTAACCTTTCCCGTTCCTTTCTTGAATTGAAACTGCTCCACGTGGCCGATCAGCTGCTCGGAGCCGTCCTCGATGGCCTTGGCACCGCCTTGGCCATGCCAGTGCCCGCCGCCCGCACTACGGCTCACTCGCCCAGAATTATTTACCTGGTGCCTCTTCGTGATGTAGTACATCCTCGGCTCTTCACGATCACAACCGTGCTTGTACGTCACTGCAAGTGCAAGTAATTAATTATATAATTATACAGGAAAATTAACACCCTTAATTCCTCTATAATGTATGCACATATTAGTTTGAGATGACGATCGAGCTGAAAGAATCAAGAATGCATGCAGTGCTTATATATAATACTTACTTGGGAGATTCCATGGAGAGGTCGTATATATGTCCACGATGTGGAAAATACCCATACTTTCTTGGAAAGTGCCGGCTAGCCATTGCCTCAGATAGTATATGATCTCGTCATGGCTGGGTATAAACTTGATACCTATCGGGTATTGATTGACCACCATACTCCTCTTCCTCCTCCTCCTTCTTCTTCTTCTTCTTCTTCTTCTTCTTCACTGATCCAACTTTCTTTTTTTTCTTCTTCTGCTTGTTGCTGGACTCTACATATATATGTCAACGTCCTTCAGATATATATATATGTCTATATAAAACTGCATTCGTGAATCATAAACCTAGTCTGATTGGCTTTCCTAATTGGACAAATGCAATCTTATCTAAACTAAAATTACTTACCAGCAACAAACTCCTAATATATGAAATCCAACTGCAAATCCTAAAAGTAATATATTCAATCTTCAAATTATATTTATACCAACTGCATGGTATTATCTAACTAAACCTATATCCAAAATTCTAAATACATATCTAAAACAAATCTTAACTAAAATATATTCAAATCATATCCAAAATATTTTATATAATTTAAATTCTTATCTATTTTTACAACAATATGATAGATTTTTTTTTTGAGATGCTAGATTATTATCTTTTTGGGTACGTGTGACCCACGTAAAAGTGACTAGCATTTATAAAGAGGTTTGAAAATTGTTCAAAATGAGCCGTCATATGTACATTCTCACGTTTCTAAGATTTTTTTTTAAAAAAATATTTCTAATTCTACCACGGAATGTATATCCCTCACCTAATTTTAAAAAAAATCTTTAAATCCCATCTAATTTAAATTTTCTATCTAATTAATTAAACTATGTTTTTAGAACTTGCTGAGAAACCCAATTTCGGGGTGGGCTTTTATGAAATGCCCACCTGCTGGATAAGTTTTATGAAATACCCAGAATTAAGTATTTTCACGTTAAATATTCCAAGATTCCCTTTTAGATGCCACCCGCTAGAAACTGCTATTTTTATAATACCGAAACTACCCCTCCGCGCGAATTGGTCATCTATATGTATTTGAATTCAAAAAACTCAGATCTGGATTGCGATTTTCGTCTTCTTCTTCTTCACGGGAAATCTGAATTCCATTGCTCTCATATTCAGCAGAGATCGCAAAGATCGTTCGTAGTTCGGTGTGTTTTTCTTCAGTCGAACTCAGATCATCGCTCGTCATCATTATCACCATCATCATCATCTTCATCGTGGAGACATTTGAACTCAGATCTTCAATTGTGGAGAGAAGATCTTTCTTCTTCTTTTCCATAAGAATTATCATCGCTTTGAAAGAAGAACGAAACTCTTTATTCCTGAAAAAACTAAATTACACGTTTTAACACTGGAAATGACCATTCTCCGTCTTAATTAGGACGGAGAATGGCATTCTCCGTCTTAATTAGGACGGAGAATGCCATTCTCCGTTTTATTTAAGACGGAGAAGCCATTCTCCGTCCTAATTAACACGGATAATGACATTCTCCGTTTCCGTCTTAATTAGGACCGAGAATGTCATTCTCCGTCTTAATTAGGACGGAGAATGGCATTCTCCGTTTTATTTAAGACGGAGAATGGCATTCTCCGTCCTAATTAACACGGAGAATGGCATTCTTCGTGTTTCTAACACGGAGAATGGTCATTCTCCTGCGTTTTAACACTAGAATGACCATTCTCCGTGATAAATTACACGGAGAATGGCATTCTCCGTCCTAATTAAGACGGAGAATGGTCATTCTCCGTTTAATTTAGCACGGAGAATGGCCATTCTCCGTCTTAATTAGGACGGAGAATGCCATTCTCCGTGCTAAATTAAACGGAGAATGACCATTCTCCGTTTCATTTAACACGGAGAATGCCATTCTCCGTGTTTCTAACACGGAGAATGGTCATTCTCCTGCGTTTTAACACTGGAATGACCATTCTCCGTGTAAATTAAGACGGAGAATGTCATTCTCCGTCCTAATTAAGACGGAGAATGGTCATTCTCCGTGTAAATTAAGACGGAGAATGCCATTCTCCTGCATTTTATGGTTAGTTGAAACTTTGGAGGGCCATAACTTTTGACTGGGAGGTCGAAACGAGGTCCCGTTTGTCGCAAAATGAGCGTATCGTCGAGGAGACTGAAAGTAACAGCTTTATCGTTAGACGGCCTTCCGAAATTTTAGATTCGCAAAAAAATGATGTTTGGACCTCCGTTTTAGCACTTTTGTCGTTCGTCCCGGTCTTTCCGAAATTTTTCGACGAGTTTTTGAAGATTTTTGAGGAGAAAACCTAGATTCGAAAGTGAGCAGCGTATGGAAGAAGATGGAGTATTGAAACGTTTTTTTAAGAGCAGTTTTGTGGGTGTTTCCAATAAATTAAAAGGAAGGGCAAAAGGGTCATTTGGAACCCGCTTTGGATAAGTTTCTCTAATTATGGGCACGCGATGAAAGTTTTTTTAGCGGTGGGTTTTACATAAAACTTTTTTAGTTTTTGGGCATTTCATAAATCTTCCCTATATATATATATATATATATATATATATATATATATATATATATATATATATATATATATATATATATATATATATGACTTATTCCCTTATGAAGAATTTTTGTAGAAGTTTCCCTATTTTGACCCTGAGGCAAGGTCAATTTAAGGGAGAAGCATTGATACAAACCTTCTCCTTCTTCAGTACAGCAGAGCGACACTTCTTCATCGTAGAGTAGAGGAGATAGAGCAGTTGGGCTGTTGGTGGACATATCTAGTCAACAAGCAAGTTTATATTTAGTCAGCGAACTATTAGCCAATCAACGACCAATGCCACCTCATTTGTCCAGCTCAGCTAACCGTTAACTACCATAAAGAGAAGACAATGCATCACTTAATAGTATAAATAACAGAGAGGAGACGAGGAATGGGTGTGTGGTGTTACTCAATACTTATATTTGGGATTCTTCTTCTTCCTCTAGAATAGCTTGTAGCTGTAATTGTAGTTAGTATCATTAAACCCTAGAAAACTTCTCAAATCAATTATCAAATTCCCAATTTCCACCATTTACAATGTCTCACCATGTTAGATCTCCACAAATTACTAATGCAGCAAGGAAAATGATCTAACAAAAGGCCACACATACACGATCAAGACCAACCAGACTTCATCGCATCGAGACCTCCTGTGTTTGGAAAATCCCGTTGCATACCATTAATTATACTTTAATTATGATTTATTATGGATATATGTGAATAAAAGAGAGAATATTCGATATGAGGAAGAAAATAATTTATTAAAAAATTATATTTTTTTCTATTTTTTTAATTAAAGGTTGACGATTTACAAACGGCTTGGGCGCCTTACTTTTGAGACGTTTCAAAGCTACATTATATATATATATATATATATATATATATATATATATATATATATATATATATATATATATATATATATATATATATATATATATATATATATATATATATATATATCCTACGGGAATAACGTGACAAACTTACGGGATGAGAAAATATACTTATGGTTCTCTTCTTTATTTCTTTCACTTTAAAAAGGTTAGATCTCTCTTTTAAAAAAGGAACATATCTCTATCTTAAAGATAAGTCTATTTATTTTTTAAATAGTGAAAGATTTATTTATTTATTCAAAAAATAAAGATATAAAATTTAATTTTATAATTTTTTTTAAAAATAGAGATGGATTGTTTAAAAAAAATATCTTTAAATGTAAATATCTTTTTAAAATGTTATTAAAAAATATACATAATATTAATGTTAATTTTAATATTATTTCTCATGTTAATTATTTGGTGCTAACTTTATTATCGATATTAATTTTAATTTTAATTTCAACATTAACATTAAGTTTAATTTAACATTAAAATTAATATTAACATTAACATTAATATTAACATTAACATTAAAATCTAATATTTAAATTAAGATTAAGATTAAGAATATAATTTAAATTTAAATTTAAATTAAGATTAGAATTTAAATTTAGATTTAAATTTAAATTTATTTAAAAATAAAAATAAGTTTAAATTTAAATTAACATTAACATTAACATTAAAATTAACTTTAACATTAAAATCTAAATTAAGGTAAAAATTAATATATATATATAAGACTTTTTCCTGGTATGAGAGCTCTGCTGATCGCCCTCTGCTCCGGCATGGGGACCTCGTAGGGTCCCCCTCCTCCTGCCTCCCCTCGTCTCACCCCGTCATTCCCCGTCGCCGGCCGATGGCTCCGCCCCCCATGGCCGGCCGACTGCCTCTCCCTGGTTGGACTTCCCTCCTCTTCTGTTCCCATCCCCGCGTCCTCCTCCCCGTTCTCTTCTGCTCCCAGCCGATTCCCCTTAATCGTTGATCCGGTCGGCGTCTCCGAGCTCTCCGAGTTCTCCTCCTCTCCTTCCTGGACGGCAGCAGCGCCTTCCCCCTGTTCGGGGCTTCCGTCGGTCAGCAGCCTGTCCTCCTTTGGAACGGGAGCTACTCGGCGGGCATCCCGAGGAGGTCTCCTTCTCTCCTTCCACCGGTTCAAATTTTGAACGGAGCGGCCATCCCATTAGTGTGGGACCCAGCCAGCTGGGCGGGTCTCGGGGATCCAACCTTCGGGTCCTGTGCTAGGGGTGTTGCCCCCGAGGCTTGGGCCTCTTTTCCCGCCTCTGATGGATTGCGCTATCTCCCTTTCTCACCTTATCACCTTGGTGGGGCACGGTTGGCGCAATCCGTCGAACCTTCTCCTTATCCTATTGGGACCCCCACCTGTCCTTTGGCGTAGCATCTTTTTGTGGCGGACCCCACCACTCCCCATTCTCGGATCAGCTGGGGTCTTCGTGTTCTGATCTTCTTGCGGGGCCCCACCCCATTGCGCACTTCAGCCCCCTCGCCAACTGGAGCTACTCCCCCCTGCGCGGTCGAGAGGTGGGACCCGCCCTCTTGTAGCGCAGCACTGTGGAGGGGATGGCAGGATCCTCCCACTCGTCCTCTCCTGCTCTCCCCGCAGGAGGCGACTTCCCCTCCCTCCGTGCTGGTAGCTCCCCTCCCCTCCCCCCTGACCCCTCCCAGGCTAATGGCCCCCCTCCATCCCCTTTCTCCTCCATGCTCCTCCCGGTTGCTCCCCCTTCCGGCTCAATCGCTCTCCCTTCCTGCTCCATCGTACCCCCCTCGCAGCAGCCCCCCGCGCCAGCGCCAGCCCTGTCGTCTGCCTCCGGAGGCTCTTCCCCAGCGCCCCTTGAGGCCATGCGCAGCTCAAGCACTCCATGTGCCTCGCCTCTTATTCGGCCTCCAGACGTCCTCCGTCGTAGTGGCGGTTGGGAGCTCTCCCGACGCCCCTCCCCCTTCGGTCGTCATCTCCCCTTGTCCCTTGGCGGTTGCTCTTCGGTCGCTATCAACCCCCTCATCCCCTGTCCTGAGCCGATCCCCCCCCCGCGCTCTCCTCTAGCGGGTCTCTGCTCTCCTCCTCCTCTCGAGCTGGTCAGCTTTCCTACGCTGCCACCCTTCGTCCGGATTTATCTCCCCAGCGAGGACTTTTGATCCCAGACGTCAACCTCCCGGATATTGTGTACCCGCATGAATCCCGAATTCCCACAATTCTTTTCTCCGACCAGGAATTGACCTCGCTTTCATCTTCCTTCCCCCACACCTTTGTCCTCAAATTTTCCTCTGGATGTCCCAAAATTGCCAAAGTGCAGGAGGTTATAGCCAGCTGGAGGCTATCTGCGGAATACCGCGTCGCACCACTCGACCCCAGACATATTCTCCTACACCTCTTTTCTGATGCTAACCACAGGTCCGTGTGGTCCAAAGGCACATGTCGGGTGGACTCCCACCAGATGAAGATCATCCAGTGGTCCTCCGGTTTTAGTACTCAAGAAGATTCAGCGAAGGTTGCAGTTTGGGTGACGCTGCCGAACCTACCCCTCATCTGCTTCGTTCCAGCGGCTATCCGGCGCATTGCCAACTCATTCGGAACGTATGTCGCCACGGCCCCCAAAACCAGCAACCTCACCAAGGCCAACTACGCCAAATTCTGTGTGGAACTCGATCTCACCTTCGAGCCCCCCAATTTTATCAGTATCGAACTCGGCAATCGTACCCACACCCAACAGATCGTATACGACAACCATATTATGTTCTACAACCACTGCTATCTACGCGGTCACATCCCAAAACACTGTCATCGTCTTCATCCAGAACTCAAGAAAAAATTGGCCCGGAATGACCACGTTGAAATTAGATGGAGGTCCCCACGGGCTCCTCTCTTACCACCCCCGAATAAGTATACCAGATTTGATTCCAGTGGCGGTCATTCTGACTACGGTGGAACCCCGAGCAAAACCTTCTCCCCTTCTGAAACCCAAGCTCTCACCCTCCTCAATAAGTTTGACGCGCTTGAATCGGAAGATGAGGGCACCCCAACGGAGCCCGCCTTTACCTTAGAGGATAACTCTACAAATGATGAGGCCCTGCAGGAATCTGCCTTAACCCTAGTTGATCACAATATCCCCGAGATAACCCCTCACTCGTGTAGGACCGTTGAGCACCTCTAGAGGGGGGGGTGAATAGAGTGCGTGTGTGCAGCAGAATATAATCACCAATTAAAAATTTAAACTATGGCAGATATATATGAGACAGTAAATAGAGATAGAGAATTCAAACTCAGTGACACGACGATATATACTGGTATCCCTCTGAGAGGACAAATCCAGTCTCGAGTACTCTTGCTCGATGTTAATCCACTATGGCACAAGCTTTAACTGAGAGCTTGCAGTCTCCTACAATACCGTGCTTGGTGACGAGCGCACGACCAGCTCCACAACACACACCGTGCTTGGTGACGAGCGCACGACCAGCTCCACAACAGGAAAAGTTGTTGAAACTTGGAACGACCTCTTTACAACTCTTGAGTAACCAAAAGACTCTAAATCAACTCTGATAGTACTGGCTTTTGGCTAAGAGATGTATAGGTGAGATTTGAAAATCTTAGATCGTTTGAAAACACTTGAGTAGTAGAGAAGAGAGAATGAAGAATGAATTAATGATTTGAAATGAAAAGTTCTTCTCTATTTATAGGTGTTTTCTCCAACCGAACTCGGGCAGAACTCTGACAGAGTTCGGATGCAAATATCTCGCAAAGAGACGTTGCTCGCTGATTTGGAGGCAACAGAAGTTTGAATAACTTTTGACCGAACTCGGTCAGAGTTCGGACCGAACTCGGTTACGAGTTCTGTCAGGAGATATTTGAAAATCATTTGCAAACACAGTTTTCAAATTTGTTTTTGGTTATTTGTAAAATCATTTTGAAAGACTATTTTCGAAATATGTTTTTGAAATATTTGTAAACGAAAATACGAATGGTAAATAGGTAGGCTTTTGGAATGTGGACAGTTTTAACCCTAAGCCAGTATTACCACAATTGATTTTACAGAATAAATCCTAGACTCAATAAAATATAAAATACAGAATAAAATGAGAAATGAGTCTTCTAAAGATTTGATGATATTGACGCTTTGATTGATGCGGTACATCGTCCGTTGAATATGATTTCATGAATCCTGAAATGATTAGCAGCATTTCCTATATTTTGTGTATTGACTAAAGTGTATGTTGATTATCGAAATCGGGTGTGACCATGGAATGGGCCAACAATCTCTCCTATTTTGATAATTGACAAACTTGAGTTTATACCAAAATATATTTATATCAAATAAAATAAAATACAAAGTACCTGAAACAAAATTGAGAGTTTGGATTTTGAATTTAGATTGTATATGCGCTTTGGTATACTCTTTTTCTCCCCCTTTGTCAAGTAGTAAAATGAATAGGCTCCCCCGTAAATCGTGAAGCCAACAATAGACAAACACAAGACAAAGTGAAGCAAAAAGAAATAATCCCAGCATAGACATATATGGAAACAAATGATATAGAATGAACCAGCTCATAATAAACTGAAATAACATAGAAGTTTCCACTAAAAATCAAAAAGTACAACTGATAATGTCTAACTAATCAGTTTAGACATGAAAAATAAAAAAAACTGCTACATCAACTGTATCAACTAATCAAATCAATATCCACTAGCCCATAGCTAAATCCACGTCATATCGTGGGGTCGTCCGCACCGGAAGGATCATGAGGGAAGTAGGCTGTAGTCGGGTCGAAATACTGAAAGGTAACCTCATCAGTAAATCGAGGACCCAGAAAAGCAGGGTGAGGTAAGATGGTGACCGGATGAACTGAATCCCGAGCCAGGCTATAGTGGAGGTCAGCAATACTATTTCTCAGCACTTGGGCCTGAGAAATGTGCCGGAACTCTGAGTCCTGATGACGTTGCGTAGAGACAACAACAAAGTCATCGAAGCGCTGGTAGAAAGTCTGATCGAATCCTGGGGCAGGGGCCGGAGCAGGAGGAGCATCAGCCGGAGGGACCTCAGCATCAGCAGCTAGAGCAGGATCAGCTCCAGGAGGCAGAGGTGGTGCAGGAAATCGACGAGATCGAGTCAGCTCAACAGGAGGAGAGGAGATGGCACACGTCTCAAGATCAATCTCGAAACATCGAAAGATAGAAGCAAGGTGCATAGGATATACTAGATTCCTACCTGTATTTTTGCAGTTAAGCATCCAGGACATCATAGTTTTGGGAACGGAGAATGGGATGCCAAAGTGGATGTGATATAGAGCAGAAAGTTCCAAAAAGGTAACTTCATCAGTAGAGCCTTTCTTCGGAAGAAGAACAAAAAATATCATACGATGAAGCTCATAGAATGTTTGGTTCAGATGTTTGGCAAAAATTCTCCGGAAAGGAGGGTTAGGTTGACAGATTAATTCCCTAAAGGAAGCAAGAGTGACCTCAGCAGGGAACTGAATGTGGTAGATGTCAACTAATGCATCACCAAGATCAGGAATATGAAAGAATTTGCTGATGTCGATGGCGCTAAATTCCAATTCTTGCCCAGCAATGCAAGAATAGAAATTGCCGTTTGGTTTTACTTGCAGGTTGCAGTAAAACATACGGACGACGTTGTCATAAATGCTCTCTTGGACCTCGAAAAAATTACGGTATCCAAGTTGGTCAAAAATTGGAGCATATTCAAAGAAAATAGTAAAATTAACGAAAGCTCCAGAGCAAATACGACGACCAGAGAAAGAGTCGAACCAGAGATCCGAAAAGTCTTTGTCGGAGAACAAAGTAGAATCGTACTCATCGGGATCTCTAGGTCGTGCTGGACTGAATAGACTAGCAGGGGTGTATTCAGAGGAAGAGGAGACACCTTGGGAAGTGTTTCCTCTTTGACGCTTGGGGGCCATAAGAAAATGGAGAGAAAATACCTTTGAAGAAAAAGGAAGGAGAAGGAAGATGACCGCCCACTGGAACTCGTCAAACCCTTGCTAAGATGGAGAAGGAGAGGCTTCTAGGAGGAGAGGAAGGCTTTCCACGTTTTGTTGTGAAGAAAAAGTGGAAGAAAAGTTGGATTTTATAGGCACTAGGGCCGGCTGTTCGGTTCTGGAAGTTACCACAGCGCCGACCGAACTCGGTCCGAATTCGGTCCGAACTCAGTCAGAGTTCGGGCCGAGTTCGGCCACTTGCATTCCCGAGATAAACAGTACAGTCTAGTAAGTTTAAAAATGAAATTTAATAACTTTGACTGTTTTATTAAATAATGATTGTTATTTCTGGGTTAACTGTAGGGGTTGTCCCAGCTAACGGAGGTTCACCGGGGAACTCTTAAATACCGCTTCGCTTCGACCGTGGCCGTGGTGACAGACATACCCTTTTTAAGTTTGTACCCAAAAACAATTTTCGTTAAATAAAATATTAAGTCATAAATTCAATTTTAATTACCATATGCACTATGAGTCCGAGAATTCAAGAATGCCGAGCTCACGCCTCAAAATGTTAAAACGGTCTTCAGCCAATAGTTTAGTGAATATATCTGCTAGTTGATGATCAGTGTCAATAAATTCTAGGCAAATATCCCCGTGTTATTGATTATCACGAAGAAAATGATGTCTAATTTCTATGTATTTTGTGCGTGAATGACAAATAGGATTCTTAGTCACATTTATTGTACTAGTGTTGTCACAATAAATAGGAACATTTGTGTAGTGCAGATTGTAGTCCTCTAAGGTTTGCTTAATCCACAAAATCTGAGCACAACAACGTCCTGCGGCGATATACTCAGCCTCAGTTGTTGATAATGCTACTGAATTTTGTTTCTTGCTATACCAAGAGACTAAGGCCTTTCCTAAGAAATGACATGTGCCACTGGTACTTTTACGGTCCACTTTGCATCCAGCAAAATCCGCATCCGAGTAACCTATAAGGTCAAAGGATTTGGTTTTGGGATACCATAAGCCAACTGTAGAAGTTCCTTTAAGGTATCGGAAGATACGCTTAACGGCACTAAGATGTGATTCCTTAGGGTTTGCCTGATAACGTGCACATATGCAAACGCTAAACATAATATCAGGACGACTAGCAGTTAAATATAATAAACTACCAATCATACCTCGATACTTACGCTGATCGACAGGTTTGCCACTTTCATCAGCATCAAGCTTTATAGATGTAGCCATAGGCGTCCCGATTGGCTTTACATTCTCGAAGTCGTACTTTTTCAGTATGTCCTTCGTGTACTTAGCTTGGTTGATGAATGTTCCGATCGAGTGTTGTTTGATTTGCAGTCCTAGGAAGAAGTTCAGCTCTCCCATCATACTCATCTCAAATTCACTCTGCACACACTTGGCAAAATCTTGACAGAGTTTTTCATTAGTAGAACCAAATATAATGTCATCTACATAGATTTGTACTAGAAGTATATCATCATTCATGGATTTTATAAATAAAGTAGTATCAATCTTTCCTTTCGAAAATCCATTATCAAGTAAGAAGGCACTTAGGCGTTCATACCAAGCACGAGGTGCTTGTTTGAGTCCATAAAGTGCTTTCTTAAGCTTGAAGACGTGATCAGATTTTTGAAAATCTTCAAAACCAGGGGGTTGTTTCACAAAAACCTCTTCTTTCAAAAATCTATTTAAAAATGCGCTTTTCACGTCCATTTGAAAAAGTTTAAAATCATTAAAATATGCAAATGTGCAAAACATGCGGATGGCTTCTAGTCTAGCAACAGGAGCATAGGTCTCATTATAATCAATTCCTTCTTCTTGAATATAACCTTGTGCAACTAGACGTGCTTTGTTGCGTAGAACTTGTCCATCTTCACTGAGTTTATTTTGGAATACCCATTTGGTACCAATTATCGATTGACCAATTGGTTTAGGAACAAGTTCCCAAACTTGGTTTCTCTCAAATTGATTAAGTTCCTCTTGCATGGCAGAAATCCAAAACTCATCAGAAAAAGCCTCTTCTACGTTCTTAGGTTCTATTTGTGAAATAAATGCTACATTTGCTGCTAATTCAGAATCTTTAAGAGATGAACGTGTACTCACACCTTTGGATACATCACCTATAATGAGAGTTTCTGGATGATCTGGCTTGAATCTCAATGATTCAAATCTTTGGGCCATATCCTTCACAAGGCTTTTCTCAGTTCCTGCATCTTCGGAACTTTTATCAGTCCTTGTCACTTGGGTCAGATCTTTCTCAGAACTCTTCTTAGTCTTTTTAGGTGCATCTTCATCATCACTGTCGCTAGATCTGTGACTATTCAACTCATCAAAAGTAACATTAATACTTTCTTCAACAATCATAGATCTTTTATTAAAAATTCTATATCCCTTACTCTTAGCAGCATATCCGAGAAATATCCCGTCATCTGCTTTGGAGTCGAACTTTCCCAAGTTATCCTTGGTGTTCAGGATAAAACAGCGACAACCAAAAACTTTAAAATAAGAAATGTTTGGAATTCTTCCAAACCAAAGCTCATATGGTATTTTCTTCGAGATTGGTCGAATTAACACCCTGTTTAAAACATGACAGGCTGTACTAACAGCTTCTGCCCAAAAGTATTTAGGAAGATTATACTGATTCAGCATGACTCTAGCCATTTCGCTTAGAGTACGGTTCTTCCGCTCCACAACACCATTCTGTTGGGGAGTTCTAGGACAAGAAAATTCGTGGTAATATCCACTATCATCACAAAACTTTTTGAAGTCAGAATTTTTGAATTCGCCACCATGATCACTTCGGATACGAGTAATCATAAAACCTTTTTCATTTTGTACCTTTTTACAAAATATCTGAAATTCAAAAATAGCATCACTTTTGTTTGATAAAAAGTAAACCCAAGTAAATCGAGAGAAATCATCAACAATAACAAAAGCATAGAGCTTACCGCCAAGACTAGCGACTCTACTAGGACCAAATAAATCCATATGAATCAACTACAAAGGTCTCGAAGTACTTACAGCGTTGTTGGATTTAAAAGTAGACCTATGTGCTTTGTTCTTTTCACAGTCTGCACATACCATATCTCTCTTGAATGGAATTTCAGGGAGTCCTTTTACCAACTTCTTTGTATTCAGACGTGAGATAGTATCCATGTTTGCATGTCCTAGTCTCATGTGCCATAGCCAGCTTTTATCTTGATTGGCTACTAGGCATCTTCCTGCATTATTAGTATTCTCCAAAAAAAAAATATAAATGTTGTCTTCTCTAATCCCTTTATATACGGGATCACCAGATGACATATCATATATGGTACATTTATCTTTCACAAAATTGATACCATAACCATTATCTGCCAAATGACTTATGCTCAATAGGTTATGTTTCAATTCAGTTACTAGACAAACATCCTTTATTATTGGATAAGGAGAAATACCTACAGTACCATTACCTATTATATCACCTCTCAAGTTGTTTCCGAAGGAGACGTATCCTTCTTTTTTATCGATAGCGTAGCGAATAAGGATGCATCACCAGTCATGTGTCGCGAACATCCGCTATCGAAAATCCATTTGCTTTTAGCATGAGAGGGTTGAGGGTCCACCTACAAGACAAGTAGATAAATCCTTTGGTACCCATTTTCTGAAGGGTCCACACAGATTAGCTTTAGGTCTCCAGACTAAAGTATGGTTGTCAACAAGCTTTCTTGCAAGACAATATTGTGATATGTGTCCGTGCATACCACAATATGTGCAAGTCAGTTTAGTGATAGAAACTGTATTTGCAAGCTTGTTTTGTTCGGAGAACCTGTAAGTGAAAGCATGATGGAGTTCGTGTTTCTTCTGTGCTTTCTTGTGTTTAGTCCTTCTAGGTGTATGCTTCGCATTAGGACTAATCTTAGGCTGTGTCATAGGTATTGCCTATTTGCCTAACTTGATTTCTAACTTTTTAGAAATTACAATAGACTCTTCGTATCTAGCAGTCATATCAATGAGTCTTTGTTCAGTTACTAGGTGCATCTTCTTCTCTATGTCATAAAGCTTTTGTACTTTAACATAGTCCCTTTCTTTCTTTTCAATATTGAGGATAGCCTCATGATAGTCTGCCTTAAGTTTGGCTATCTCTTCCGTGTTACCGGTAGTAGATGTTTCTTTAATATCTTCAATTAGATTAGACAGTCTAGCTATCTCGGTTGTGTGTGCCTTAATCTCTTTTCGAGATTGCTTATACTTGTCGAGCACAGTTTTGTGATCTTCAAGTAGTTCGCTAAAGGCGTTCTCTAGTTCATCGAAAGTAAAATCATCAAACAAAGGATTAGATGATACCTTTTCAAATGCCATAAGACAAACATTTGCATTGCTGCAGGGTCTGTCTTCTTCTTCTGTGTCACTGGCATCGCTTTCGTGCCAGATGCTTGTGTTCGCATACTTTCGACCAGATGCAGCTTTTCTGCTTGATCTTGATCTATCGTATGGACTGCTTTTCTTGGTGGTTGGACAGTCCTTCTTCATATGCCCTGATTTCTTGCATCCAAAGCATATAGTTTCATCTTTGTTGCTTTCTTGGATGTCTTTCTTCTTTCTGCTTGTGAACTTTAGATATTTCTTGAAGTTCTTCACAAGTAGGGCTCGTTCATCACCACTTGACGATTCTTCATCGGAATCATTGTATGTTGATTTTCTTGCTTGAGCTTTGAAGGCAATAGTTTTCTCCTTTGGTGTTGCTTCTTCAAATTCTTGCAAGTCGAGTTCATGGGTCGTGAGTTTGCCCATCAGTGTTTCCAGAGTCATAGTGGTGAGATCGTTTCCTTTAATGATTGCTGTGGCTTTTGGATTCCAGTTCTTTGTTAGAGCCCGCAGCACTTTCCTGATCTTCTCGTGATTACTGTAATCCTTACCAAGAGATTGTAGAGGATTAGTTATATCAAGGAAACGAGTAAACATCTGTATAATTGACTCATCGGGTTTCATCTTAAAAGATTCATACTCCTGTATCAGTCTACTAATTTTGGATTCTTTTACTTGGGAAGTCCCTTCATGGGTTACCTCAAGGAGTTTCCAAATTTCGTGAGACGTCTTACAGGTTGAAACTCTGTTGAACTCGGTTTTGTCAATTGCACAGAATAGTGCATTGATGGCACGAGCATCAAGGCTAGCTTTAGCCTTTTCAGCTTCAGTGTACTTATCATGGGTCTTTTCAACCAGCTGGCCTTCAACCACTGTTGGGGCTGGTTTCTTATAACCATCAATGACTATTGACCATAGATCAAAGTCGAGAGACTTTAGAAAGAAAGTCATCCATGTTTTCCAGTATGTGTAATTTGTTCCATCAAATAGGGGAGGTCTATTTGTGGATTGCCCTTCACCGTTGAATATAGATTTCACGGCTGCCATATATACTCTCTAAGGTATGTTATATAAGAATATAACCCGCTCTGATACCAATTGTAGGACCGTTGAGCACCTCTAGAGGGGGGTGAATAGAGTGCGTGTGTGCAGCGGAATATAATCACCAATTAAAAATTTAAACTATGGAAGATATATATGAGACAGTAAATAGAGATAGAGAATTCAAACTCAGTGACACGGCGATATATACTGGTATCCCTCTGAGAGGACTAATCCAGTCTCGAGTACTCTTGTTCGATGTTAATCTACTATGGCACAAGCTTTAACTGAGAGCTTGCAGTCTCTTACAACACCGTGCTTGGTGACGAGCGCACGACCAGCTCCACAACACACACCGTGCTTGGTGACGAGCGCACGACCAGCTCCACAATAGGAAAAGTTGTTGAAACTTGGAACTACCTCTTTACAACTCTTGAGTAACCAAAAGACTCTAAATCAACTATGATAGTACTGGCTTTTGGCTAAGAGATGTATAAGTGAGATTTGAAAATCTTAGATCGTTTGAAAACACTTGAGTAGTAGAGAAGAGAGAATGAAGAATGAATTGATGATTTGAAATGAAAAGTTCTTCTCTATTTATAGATGTTTTCTCCAACCGAACTCGGGCAGAACTCGGACAGAGTTCGGATGCAAATATCTCGCAAAGAGACGTTGCTCGCTGATTTGGAGGCAACAGAAGTTTGAATAACTTTTGACCGAACTCGGTCAGAGTTCGGACCGAACTCGGGCCGAACTCAGTTACGAGTTTGTAGGCCTTAAAAATGAAAGTCACGCTGAGTTGATCAAAATAAAGTCTCAAAGTCACGCTGGATTGATCAGGGCTGAGTCTAAAAGTTACGCTGAGTTAATCAAGACAATGTTTAAAAATCACGCTAGAGACAGATCATCATTTGTCAGAAGTGTCATTATGATTGACAGCACGACAGTCGAAGAATGTCTCATCGTATGCCACGTATGCACAGAACTCGAGAGATCACAGCCGACTATTGCGTGACTTTCGAAATCTTCTTCAACAAGACTCAGCCTTCATCAAGTTGGCATATCAAAAGAGCTTCTTGTCATTTAATGCGACTGACAAAGTAATCACTGTCAGAGATTTTGTGTCAGTCGAGGCACGTCGAATCATGATAGCTGGCAGTCCTGCCTCAAGCTTGCGTATATTTTGAGCCTTCTGGCTCAAGTCTGCGTGTATTTTGAACTTCTATGTTCCTTCATCAAGTTTGCGTGGATTTTGAAGCTTTTTGCCCCATGTCTGCGTGGATTCTGAAGCTTCCTGCCCCAAGTCTGCGTAGATTTTGAAGCTTTCTAACCCAAGTCTGCGTGGATTTCGTCCTCAACGAGCCTGTGTGGATTTCATCAAATTGGAGTACGTGGCAGCCATGCCACTGATCTCTTGCCTGCGTGTCCTGTAACTTGCACACGACTCATGCATGATTGCCATGTGTCCAACAGTTACAGGCCACGTCCAGTAACTGCTCACAACCTTGCGTATGTTAAATCCTGCGTGATTTTCAACTATGCACAGGCTGTGAAGACAGTTATCCTTTCAGTTAATTTTGACTCTATAAATAGGGTTCTTTTCTCATTCATTGTACAGATACATAGATATCTAAATTGCTGTTGAAATTTTGAGAGCTTTTCTTCTTCACATCGTCCAAGGGATAAAGCGATCGTCTTCTAGATCGGATTCCTACAGTTGTACTTTTTCCAGAAACATAATAAATAAAGTGAATTTATTTATGGAAAACAAATTGGCGACTCTGCTGGAGAAAACCATCTCCTCTTCTGAGATCTCAACAACTCAATGCGACACTTCGTCAGTCGGCTCGACGAAGAAGGTGATATCGATCCAATTCGATCAACTCGCCTACGAAGAAATGCAGCGGGCTAAGGGTGGCAAGCCCACTTCAGCCTCCATCACTACTGCCAAGTCAAAGGGACGATCTGTCTACGTCCCTAAGAATCAGTTGGCAACCAATGGTGAAGTTTCTGCCACAGCGTCTACTCCTAACACTGGCAAGGAGTCTACTGCAAGCACGCACACTCTTGTGTGTTCGAAGACGACAGCAATCAAAAGTCACGCTGGCAGCACTGGCTCCTTAGCCAAGCCTGTTCCAGCGTGCAATCTTAATTCCAAAAGTCACGCTGGCAGCACTGGCTCCTTAGCCAAATCTGTTCCAGCGTGTATTTCTAAATTCAAAAGTCACGCTGACAGCACTGGCTCCTTTGCTAAATCTGTTCCAGCATGTATTTCTAAATTCAAAAGTCACGCTAACAACACTGGCTCCTTAGCCAAATCTGTTCCAGCGTGTATTTTACCAAAATCTGGCTCTTTAGCCAAAACTTTATACACAGACAATACTGGCTCCTTAGCCAAATTGTCACCAGCATACTCTAAGAAGAATAGCTCTTTAGCTATCTCTTCGTCTTTGCCAAGTTCTACTAGAACTGGGGGTGGTCTTGCTAAAAATCCTCCACACAAAGTCCCTTCAAAAAGAAACAATTCTTTAGTTGTTTCTTCTGCTCCTGTAGTTTTTACTTCAGGAACAGCTTTGACTGACAATTTTGTTAGTCAAAGAAAAGGAGATGGTCTTTTGACTACTCTTCCTTCTGGACATTCTATGTCTCAAAACTTGAATAAGTCTAAGAAGAAACATTTCTTAATGTCTTCTTCTACGACTTCTTCAAATTGGGCATAGAATTTGTCTATAAAAGAGGGTTTGTTACCAACTCCTAATCAAGGGGATGGTCCAACTCTTCCTTCTCTGCAAATATCCAGATCAATGGAAGGAAAACTCCAAGTTTCAAAAACTAATGTGTTACCTCCAACTGATCTAAGAGCAAAATTTGATCAAATTCGTTTAGGAAACACTTCTGGTGTCAAAAAACCATACCAATCGGGAACAAAAGCAAGAGATCCAGATGCAGAGTATGCTAGAAATTATGTGGCTCACATTAATCACTCTCTATATAACCAAGAGCCATCAAGACCCAAGAACCGGAAATATATTCCTAAAAATGCACAAAGAAGGTTCTCTGATGTACCTCAATCTTCACAGACAGATCTACGAGAACATCTTCAACAGAAGAGAAGGAATAATTCTGTGTCAATGGACCATGCTAAATGTGACTTCCAGCCAAGAGTCATAATTCAATGCAGATGTCAATCAATGGATCAGGACCATGTTGATCATGAATGTGACTTCCAGCCGAAAGTTATAATGCAATGCAGATGTCAAACTAAACGACAATCTGTCTTCAATCGGATTCAGTGTGAACCTATGCCTGATGAAGATGAACCTCTGTATGCTTTTGTCAACATGACCTCTCGGGATACTGGGGGTAGAAATGATAGTCCAGATGGAGTATATAGAGGTACCAGATCAAGAGTCCTGGCTTCTACTCAAAGGACTTTGATTTTTGAAGATGATTCTGAATTTCTTGGGGAATCTAACTTCCCACCTCTTCCTACTGGGGGTAGTTCTCCTATAACTGACTTTGATACACAAAGCAGTGATTCAGAACAAACAACATCCACCAGTTCATCAATAATCCCTCGTACAGTCACAACATATATGGTCGATGGGAATACTGATGAACCTTCTTCTTCCATGACTCCTCAAGAACAAAGAATTGCTTCTTTGGAACAGCAAATGAAGTCTATGGCTGATAATATGATGCCGATGTATGAACTCATGGCAACCCAACTACAAAATCGACAGACTGTACCAGAGGCCATACCAATTGACACTGGTGTAAGTCCAGTACATGTTCCTCCAGCAGTACAATCCAATACTCCTGGGCAAGCTCAACCGGTTCCTAGTCACTCTGGAGCTGGGGGTAGTACTTATAATGCTGTTCCTCCTCCCAACTATTCTCTACAAGCTACAACTCCACAATCCTCCGGAGTTGTTACTGAAGAATTGAGGAATCTCCAAACTCAATTTGAGGCATTCAAACAGAAGGATGGTTTACAAAGGTTAGGCATCAAGCAACCTTATCCGATAGAATAGAAGCAAGTATCGTATCCTCCTAAATACAAACCTCCTACTATCTCATTCTATGATGGAACCACTTCTCCAAGTCAATTTATTAATCACTTTGAAGTGATGACTGACCAGCTACAACCAAGTGACGCCCTCCTTACTCGGGTGTTTGTCGGATGTCTCAAAGGAACGGCTTATGAATGGTATAGAAGTCTCCCAGATGGGTGTATTACCTCATTTGCCGGTTTCAAACAAATGTTTCTTGAACGGTTCTATGAAGGACTCAATGACATGACTATGTCTGCTCTTATAAGAATCAAGCAGAAAAATAATGAAACTACAGAGGAATTTATTGAACGGTTTCGAAGAGAAGCTCTGAAGATGCCTCTTGGAACTCCTGATGCAGTCACCATCGACACATGCAAATCAAATTTGTTGCCAATCATCAGCATATGGACATGATCTACTCAATTCCAAGATTGGCCTTCCTTCATAGTTAGTGCCAAAGCCGCAGAAATCAGTGCTGAAACTTTCAAAGGTTTAGGAGTGCAGATGACTCCTAAAGAAACAGGTCAAAATACTAATAATAATGCTAAATTCAATAAAAGTAAGGAAAAAGAAACCCTTGAAGTTAATCTTCAGAGTAAAGATGCATCGATTGTTCAAACTCCTTCTGCCTCTACAACTCAACAACCACGAGCACCTCACCCCAAAGAAGAATATTCTTTTGATGACGATGATGTCCTTGGTATCTTTGAATGTCTGCTGAAAGGTAATAAAATACAATTACCTGAAATCAAAAAACCTGATGAAGCTGGTAAGACAGATCATCCTAAATACTGTCCATACCACAGAATGTTGGGTCACACAGTTCGTACATGTTATGTACTGAAAGGAAAGATCCAGAAACTGATTAAATCTGGAGCTATCTCTCTTACTCCGAAAGATAAGACCGTCACCTCCAACGTCGTCTCTATGCAATTCAGAGATTTCCCTCCTCAACTCCTTGAAAGCGGGATCATTCCTATTCCCAAGGCAACTCTTGAGATAGTGAATATTCCTCCTCCACAGTCTGAAGGATTAGTACCAATCACTATGGAAACAGGAGAAATCATGTGGATTCATCCTGATCTAGTAGCAGATTTTGAATCTCCTCCTCTTCAAAAGACTACTTCCCGAAAGTCCAAGAAGGCTGGAAAGATTAAGTCATGTCATATGACTTCTCTCGGATCTACTCCCGACATAGAATCAAAAGATAAGGAAGAAGCACTTGCTGGTGCTACTCGAACAGGGAAACCTTATCTAAAGGATTATTCCAAAAGTCCCGAGGATACTCCTGATATCCCTCATGCTGACAAAGATGTTCCTAATATTCCTCTTCAAGAAGAACCATCCACTGCACCTATTCCTTCCACTGCACCGGTTGAACCTGCTCCTTCCAAGCCCACAGCTCTTGAGAAAGGCAAACAACAAGCTCGATTTGATAAGCCAATCAAGAAGTCCCCTCCTCTTGGGCTTCAGAAACCTTATAACTTTGACATTCTAGCTCAATTTGCTAATACTCCAGTTAGAATGTCCCTCTTTGAACTTCTACGTCTTTCTAAAGAAACTCGGGAGACGTTAAGCGAGGCACTTCTTCAGGCTGACTCTTGTCTTGCACAATTAAAGAAGCCAGGTGAAGAACCTGCCACTTGCTTACATTGCAACAGTGTATTGGAGATTATACCAAATATCACCTTTACACAAGATGACATGCTACTGGAGGATAATCGACATGATCGGCCTCTCTACTACACCGGTTATATCGACACGGTGAAGGTAGACCGTATCCTCATTGATCCAGGGTCTGCTATAAGTATAATGCCAAAGAGTCTGTTGGATGAACTAAAAATCCCTCTTCACAAGCTTTCCAAGACGGTTACTACTATCCTGGGATTCAATCAGAGCCGAAGCGAGCCTTTGGGAAAGATTCATCTGAAACGTCAGATTGGCGATTTCAGATCCAAAGTCACTTTCTATGTGATCGAGATCGTGGGATCTTATAATCTTCTTCTGGGGAGGCCCTTTCTTCATAAAAATAATGTGGTGCCTTCTACTCTTCATCAGTGTTTTAAATACATTGACAGCAATGGAAGAGTACAAAAGGAAGTTGGTGATATAAATCCCTTCCATGGGGTTGAAGCTTATTTCAATGATTCCCGGATGTACAAAAAAGAGTATACAAGGGTGATACAAGCTATGGAGAAAGAGGATTCACAAAGTAAGACTTTAATAATCCCTGTTAAAGGTCGAACTACTCAGCAACAAACTCCCAAACCCTCTGGAGAGGTTTTTTCATCATTCCAGTAAGTGGACGGATCTCTCCATTACCCCAGTCGTCTACTCAAGATACACTGATCATTCCTGTCAGTGGGCGTACTACAGTTTTTGTATCTTCACATATGAAACAGGATACTCTGGTAATCCCTGTTGGAGGGCGGATTACTCTTCCATCTCAAGCTTCAAGGGAGCTCACCTCTTCTGAGCTATTTGTTATCGATCTTAATCGAAACAAAACTTCTTCTCGTTCTTCTTCTCCCCCTTTAGTCATTGATTTGGCTAAGATCTCTAAGGCTCAGCCTTCTCCCAATGTAAATACTGCTACTTTTAAATTTAATGAAAAGTCTCCATCTTTGCAGTATACAGACTTTCCATACAGATGTATCCCTAGAATCAGTACAAACTTCATACTTTCTAGTTCCCAGCAGAAAGCCAGGAGGCATTCCAATAGTCTTTTACAAAGGACCCCAGAATCCTTCTGGTTTAGAAGATGATGACAAAAACGATGATACCGGAAGATTACAACTACGTCGTTATAGTCAGCAATCTAAAAGCATCATTAAAAATATGGGTTATGATTTCAGAACTGGCCTTAGTAATGGAAGAGGGAGAAGAATGCCTGTTCGGATTCCTCCTCTGAAATATGGAAGGACGAAATGCGGATTAGGTTATATTGCTCCTATTCCTTTTATTAATATTGTCTATGAAGATCCCGAATCTGACGAAGATTAGAGATCTAATTCTTCTAGTACTACCTCTTGGGATTCTGATACAAGTATCGGTGAATTCCACTGCAACATTCTGTCTTCCAACATGGTCTCCATTGACCGTTCTGAAGAAAGTGATGAAGACGAAGATGAGTTTTAAATCTCACCTGAATCAGAACAATGGGCCCAAAGGTTAGATAATCAATGGGAGTTCCGATTCGAACAAAAAGAACCTCCGACTGAAGACAAACTTGTTCAAATAGATGTTGGTGAAGAGGGATCCCCCAAACCAATATTCATCAGTGAAAGTCTTTCAGAAACTGATAAGCAAGACATGATCAAACTTATTCGTGAACATATTGATGTCTTCGCTTGGAGTTATGAAGATATGCCAGGACTTGATCCACAAATCGCAACTCATAAACTCAATATCATGCCGAATGCTAAACCGGTCAAGCAACAACAGCGACGATTTCGTCCAGACATTATGGATGCAATTGAAGCTGAAGTCAATAAACTCATGGCCTCCGGGTTTATTAGAGAGGAACAACATCCTGATTGGGTGGCTAATATAGTTCCTGTCCTTAAAAAGACTGGCAAGATCAGAGTATGCATAGACTTCCACGATCTCAATGCGGCATGTCCTAAAGACGAATTCCCTCTACCAATTACTAATGTTATGATCGATAATACCTGTAGGTTTGAACGGATGTCATTCATGGACGGGTATTCTGGGTACAATCAGATTAAAATGTTTCCAGATGACGAGAAACACACTTCCTTCAGAACGCCAATCGGTACATACTGTTATACAGTGATGCCATTCGGTCTCAAGAATGCAGGAGCAACTTATCAACGAGCTATGAGCACTATATTCCGTGAATATTTGCGGAAAATAGTCGAATGCTACGTTGATGATATTGCAGTTAAAAGTCGACAAAAGAGGATCACATCAAAGATTTGAAGACTATTTTTGATCTAATGCGTAAGCATCAATTAAAGATGAACCCTACTAAGTCCTTCTTAGGCGTCTCTAGTGGCAAATTTCTCGGCTTCGTCATTACCTCGAAAGGTATACACGTGGATCCCGAGAAGATCAAAGCCATCCAAGAGATGCGTCCTCCACGCACCTTAAAAGAGCTACGAGGATTTCAAGGAAGGATCGCTTATATCAGGAGATTCATCTCTAATCTTTCAGGACGCTGCAGACCATTCAATAAACTTATGAAGAAAGGTGTTTCTTTTGTCTGGAATGATGAATGTTAGAAGGCATTCGATGATATAAAACAATATCTGATGAGCCCTCCAGTATTGGTACCTCCTGTCTCAGGAATACCGTTCCTCCTATATACCCGAGCAATGAGTCATTCACTGGGTGCATTACTCGTTCAAAAGAATAAAAATGGTCATGAACAAGCCATTTACTATCTCAGTCGTACTATGACCGGAGCTGAACCTCGATATTCACCGGTCGAAAAAGAATGTCTAGTCCTGATGTTCGCTGTCCAAAAGACACGACATTATATCGTTGGTCAGACTATTCATGTCATTTCCAGGATCAATCCTATACGGGTCATGATGAAAAAACCGAGTGTTTTAAATTCTCGATTGGCTAACTGGGGAATCTTACTTGCTCAGTACGATATGCACTATATCCCTCAGAAGTCAGTCAAAGGACAAGCTTTAGCTGATTTTCTGGCCGCTCATTCAATTCCAGAAAATTCAAAACTCTGTGATAAAATCCCAGATAAAGTCTTAGATTCAAATCAAATTGCTGAAGAAGATCCTACTTGGCGTCTATTCTTTGATGGAGCTTCAAGAATAGGTCCTAATGGTGACATTGTCGCTGGGGTTGGAATTGTTCTTGTGTCGCCAGAAGGTCTTGCTATCCAAAGGGCTTATTCTCTCGATCAACCATGTTCAAACAATGTAGCTGAGTACAATGCACTGCTTATTGGTCTTCAACTCGCTAAACATCTGAATATTCAATATTTGGAAGCGTATGGAGATTCTAAACTCATTGTCAATCAGATAAGGGGTACTTATGAAGTTCGTCATCAAGATCTGGTTCCTTATCATAGATCAGCTATATCTATGGCTTCTTTATTTGAAGGGTTCTTTATTGAACATATTAGGCGAGCATGTAATACAGAAGCTGATGCTCTTGCTAATCTTGCGGCGGTGTTAGCTATTCCAATTAGACGTCAACAAATAATTGTTGTTTGTAATCGAGAATTATTTCATCTCGAAAATAATCTAACTCTAGGACTTCCAGTTGACATTGAAGAATCAACATATCATGATGTCAACACAACAAGAGGATTTGGATTTAGTCATAAATCATTATCATCTTCATCTGATTCTAGCATGGAATTCATCTTCAGTAATTCAGCTGAGACTCAGAATACGGATAAAGATTGGAGACTTCCTTTCTTTGATTTCGTATTGTATGATATTCTTCCAGATAATCCGAGTGAGGCAGCATCTATCAGACGACGGTCACTCAGATTCTATTACAATCACACCACAAGAACCTTATATCGTCGAGCTTATGATGGTTTACTTCTTCGATGTGTTACCGGCGAGGAGGTTCAACAAATTATCTGCGAAGCACATGATGGAATTTGTGGAGCACATCAGCCTGGACCAAAACTTCAAGACCGTATTCAACGTATGGGTTATTATTGGCCCACTATGGTATCAGATGCCATCGAATATGCAAGGAAGTGTAAAGCTTGTCAAATCCATACGGATTTTATTCATCAACCCTCAGAATTTCTGCATCCAACGGCAGTATCGTGGCCCTTCGAAGCTTGGGGCATGGACATTATTGGTCCGATTAATCCGCCGTCATCAAAAGGTCATCGGTTTATTCTCGCAATAACCGATTATTTCTCCAAATGGGCCGAAGCTATTCCTTTATCTGAAGTCAAAACTTCCAATGTCATCAACTTTATCAAGCATCATGTCATCTACAGATTTGGTGTTCTCCGACGCATTATTCATGATAATGATCCACAGTTCATCAGTCAGAAATTTACTCGATTCTGTGACGATCATCGGATCAACAATGTGGCTTCTACCGCATATAATTCGACAGCTAACGGATTAGCAGAAGCTTTCAACAAGACCATAATCAAACTCTTAAAAAAGTTTGTTTCTACTAACAAACATAATTGGAGTGAGAAACTTGGTGAGTATTTGTGGGCTTACCGGACTACAGTTCGTAATGCTACTAAATGTACACCTTTCTCTCTGGTGTACGGATGCGAAGCTGTTCTTCCATTAGAGATTCAAATTCCTTCTTTAAGGATAGCAATCGTTAATGAACTTACTGCCGAGAATAATGACCGTCTTCGACTTCAGGAATTAGAAGCTCTGGATAAAAAGCGATTATCTGCTCAACAGAATATCGAATTCTATCAAGCTAGAATTTCAAGAGCTTTTAACAAGAAAGTCAGAGTTCGAGCATATCAAAAAGGAGAACTTGTTCTAACAGTCAGAAGTCCTATGACTATGACTCATATGAGCAAAGGCAAATTTGACGCAAAGTGGGAAGGTCCCTATATTGTGAGCAGAGTTTTCTCAAATGGAGCTTATCAACTTTCAGAACTTGATGGTCGAAAAGTTATGATGCCTATTAATGGCAAATTCCTTAAAAAATATTATGTATAAATATAAATACTTGTAAATCATCAGACAAGTTCATGTTTATAAATAAAATTTTATTTTATTTTAATCATGAATGATAGTACATGATGTTAAGGAAGATCACTATCATCCTTCTCTACATTTGGACGCGGACCGCTGCCGTCCTTCTCGAAAATGCGATCAGCAAAAGAACTGAGAACTTCTTTGCTGGAGCCCACGAGAAACTTGCAGGCTGCCATCCTCATGGCTTTCTCTTCTTCAGTCCTTCCTGGATCAAGCAGAAAGTCCAGAATGTCTCGTGGTGGCTTGGGTGCAGACGAACCTTCGCCTGCTTCTACCTCCTTCGGCTGAAATGGATCGGCAGGGCGTTCTTCCATGCCCTTCTGAACCTTCGAGACGATTTCAGCCTTCTTGGATGCTTCTTCAGACGACATTTTTATGTTGAAGAGTAGAAGTGTTCGTTCTTGTTAGATTTCTGCTATATTTATAGACAGAAGCTCCTCAAATAATGAAGCGACACATTCATCCGATGGTTCGCCCGTTCATTAATACCTGACGGTTCATCCGTTCATTTATCACATTCATCCGACGGTTCGTCCGTTCATTAAATGCCTGACGGTTTATTCGTTCATGAAAAATTGAATTCAAAGATATTTTATGTCCGAATTCTATTTTTTCTAATCAGTATTAAACTAAGATCATTTCTGGTTTAATATCATCTGATAGAATTACAAAGCTTGTTTGTATATTCTATTCTATTGAAATGTGTCATGTATTATTTACCTCTGAACATATTTTCTATGAATATATTATTACCAAAACAACAAAGTCAAAAAAATCAGATCAAGAATTCTCATTTGTTTTCATTCAGAATCAAAATATTGAATACAAGTGAGAATGAAAAAGATTCACTTATTAGGAGTTATTAACTCCATGATACGTTTAAGAACAGCATTCATTTTATCTTCATGAGCTTTCTGAACTCTTTCAGCTGCTTCAACTGTGACATTTTGTTCATCAAAAATAATAATAGCAGACTGGCGACGGTTGACTTCTTCAATTTGTTCTGCCTGCATCTGCTCTCGCTCCTTTTGAAGAGTTTCACAGCGTTCAGCTTCATAAATATAAGCAGCAGTAGCCTCAGCTTGCTCTATTTCTATGATAGCAATTTGCTCTTGAAGGCGAGCCAACTCCTCTTTCAATTTCTTCAGCTCTTCATCTTTGGATGCTTTATCTTTCTCCAGAAGCTCTACTCTTTGACGAGTAGCTAATATTTCTTCGCCCTTTTCTACTAATTTCTCAGAAGAAGAGGCAAGAAATGCTTATAATGCAGCTTGCTAGGACTGAGCTTCATGCTCTAGTTGACTGATCTCAGCCGCAGTTAAAGATTGAATGTCTTCTTTCTTAGTCTCTCAGTATTTTCGGATAGTTATTTCCAACTCATCCAGGAGATGTTCGAAGAAGATGCACTGAGATTCGCAACCAGCATGTCGCAACGCCATAAGCGGGAACTTGACCATAGTTCGAAGATCAGAAAAGGGCATAGCTTCATCCTTCAAGAAACGTCTGGAATATGTATCTAGATATGAGTAAATGATCTCTGAATACATTTCCAGAGTTCTTGCTAGTCCAGTCTCAAATCCAGGTGTCGCTGTCATCATTGAAGAAGAAGCTTGAATGTTCTCTACCCTGGGAACGAAAGTATGTGCTACTGGAGAAGTTGGCAAGTGTGAACTCCCTTTATCAGCATCAGCCTGGATAAGCGGAGCATGAGTCGAACTCATCGCTGCAGCAGTTCCTACAATCAAAGAAAATAATAATAATCAGCATATAGAGAAAAAGAAACAACAGAAACAGAATTTGAAATAAAGTTCTACCAGGCTCAGGTTCATATTCAATATATTGAGGGAGTCTGGCGTCTTCTCGTAGCCGGTCCATGATAGTATCCGACACCTGCTTCATGTGGCTGCTTCCAGCTCCAGAATTACTGGGTACTGGAGCGTTCTCTGGAGATTGAGCAGGTTCGGGGCTAAGTTCTATTCTGTTCCCCTTGACTTTATCCTCATCATAAGGAGTAGAAGTGCCAGTATGCCAATCCTCTCCTCCTTCAGCTTCTTCTTCTTCGTCAGACTCTTTTTCATCCCCAGCTTCAGGATGAGTCTCTGATCCGGAGTCTATGATATTCACATCTTCATGAATCTCAGGAATAGTGATGACAACTTGCTCAGTATTGACTGCCGGTTCAGTCTTCTCTGGAATGTCAGTTCGAAGAATGATGTCTTGACAAACATTCTTCAACAAATCATCAGCAGCTGATAGCTCGGACGCCGGCACGTCTCATCGCCTTTGGCCAAAGAAATGTTTTCTTCAGCTTGAGTTTTAGGAACTTCTGGCTGTTCTGTAACTTCTGCCAGAGCTGGTTCTTCTTCAGAATAATCAATCTGGTCATCCAGTGCCTGGATGACGCCTTCTGTCCATGCTCAAATGGGATCATCCTCATCTCTGAGGGTTCAATAGCTACTCCACTTGTTGTTGGAGCAGTTGTTTTCTGAGCTTGAGCGGACTCTACCTCAGTCTGTTCAGTTGAAACTGCTGGAAGGTGAATATCATCAGACTTTGTTTTCTCAGTAGAAGCCGTTTCATTGATTTCTGGCAAAACTCCTCAACTCATAATCGTTTCTAGGAGTTCATTGCCTTTCATTTTGCTGATGGTCTTCTTGACATACTTTCCTCTCGACCTCCTTGTTATCAAAGGAGCGTCGTCTCATTAGTCTCTTCGTCTTTATCAGCGGCGTCATCTTCGTCAACTGAGATGCCACCTAAAGATGAAGTAGCAGTTACTGATACCCCTTTCTTCTTCTTCTTAGATGTCTGAGACTTAGTACTCTTTTTTGAGACGGTCTTAGATTCATCACTTCTCTTCCTCTTAGAAAGGGATACAAATATAGGAGGAAGAACTTCATCAGAAAAATTTCCCTCCTGAAATAATTCATATAGAGGCTCAACCTCTGCTGTCTCATCTACTGGTTCCGGAGAAAATTGTTGAATAATAGTCTTCTTCTTTGACCTCTTCGATGGAGCTAGGTCGTCCTCTGCAACAAAAGTCTTCAGATTAAAACTTGGCTTGAAGGTGCTTGACGAAACATAGAAGCGAGCATATGTGTAAAGCATCTTCGTCCCCGAGCTAGATAAAGGATTAGGCATAGAGAATACAGCTTTTGTATCTCTATCCGTAAAATATCTCCAGGCTCGAGCTCCGTCAATAAGCCCTCCACGAGCAAAAAGGCAAGTGGTGGCGTTCCCAACGTGGAGTTGGTCATATCCGAATTGCCTGGCAAATCGGCTTGGTAAATACGGCTCCAGATACGTCATATCTTCATGACGGTATACTAGATGAGAGGGCCGAATTCTCTGTAACCACTGAAAGGCTACATCATCTAATCTGTTCCCCATATCTCCATCTATCATATTTAAGGGCATGCTCTCATAGCCCAGTGGTGGAGGGACACATTGAATGGACCAATGTGAAGCTCGATTCAGGACATTTTTGCATTCTGGAAGGGTGTGAACCTTCCAGAAAGTCTCTCCAGAGTACCTCTCTAAAAAGAGACTGCCACTCCCTCCTGCCCCTGGAGGTATCAAGCTGTCATGATGGAGGAGGAGCCAACCATACAGATATGTGAAAGGCATCTCTATCCGTGGGAATTCCTCAGTCATCCTCCTCTGATCAGATAGCATGTTGGTTACAAAATTTCGAAGACCTGCATTCAGTCTACAGGTCATCGCTGATAATAAATCTAACTTGTAACCATACATAAGGCGCACCGCTGCAAAGATAACGCCTCTATGAATCCTGTCTAGAGAGCTGGAACCAGGAACGATGAATCTTCTTAACCACAGAGATAAGAATCCGGCCAAATGACCATTCCTTGACAGAATCTTTCCACTCTGTCTCACATACGAGTTGAAGGTGGTTCCAGCTTTGAACTCATACCAGTCTTCAGTAATCGTGAAATCCTTGTAGTCATATTTCTCCAGCAGATAAGTGATTTCACTCTCAGAGAGAGGCTTGAAGTTGCTAATCTGGTACCATCTCTTCTCGTTTATCTTCTTCTCATCCTTTTCACGGTTCATAAAAAGGTAGGACATCCATTTCTGAATGTGGTTGCTGGCTTCATCTTTAGAACTCTTGTAATACAGAGTACATGTGCCAAAATGGCACATCATGTCTTCAAATAGATGTACCATCTCTGGGTTCTTCTCCGACAGAAAGTTTAGCTCTTCTGTCATAGGCACATACTCCTCATACGGTAGGGTGCCTGAAGGCAGATGTGAGATGTATTCCATCTCATAAAGGGCAAAGCCTATCTCCCCTTTCGGAGTCATAAATGTCCCCGTCCTGTGATTGTATCTCTCAACCAAGGCCAGGAACAAAAAGGGGTTGGGCCTGAAGCCGTAGGATGAATTGACGACGGCATCATAGAGGTTTATCTTCTTCAGCTCAGTCTCAAAATTCTCCAAAGCCCAGTGGACCAAAGTCCTCCATCTCACGTTCTCCTGATTCATTAAGCCATTCATTCTCGGCGTTGAATCGGTGGGGTAAAATGCATTCTTGTTTGCCATGAATTCGTTTATGAAAATAGGCATTCTGAATGGCATTAGTATTGATGAGTCTTCAGGTGGTATGCATCCAGGCTTCAAACCCCGAAACACTGATACATGATTCTCTGGGGCACTGAAGAATCCTTCCTTCCTGTAAATGATGCGGCTTGCCTTTGCCTGTTGATATTCTGTTATATGCCAGGATATCTTTCTCGGATAACTGGCATGCATGAATCTCATGATAGACAAGCCCCTGGAAACTTTCGGCCAGTACATTGGTTGATTTACATCACCTTCGAAATAAAAGCAAACCTTCTCTCTAATACTCTTTGGTTGTGATTTCTGTGCTATGGCATCCCCGAACAGAAATGCTGGTTTCTTGTGGGACACCAAATCAAGACTCTGAAAGGGTTGACCATTCATTAGACAAAGTAGGGTTGTATGGTCTTGATTGGCCAACAATGACAGTTTGGCTTCTGGAAGGTCAAATTGAGGGAATTTCACATGAGATAAATTATGTTTAAATGAAAAACTCAAATGCCCTTCATAATCTGCCTCCTCACTTCGGATGTTCACTGAAAAAAATAAAAGAAGACAAGGTCAGATATGTTTCAATAAAATCTATGTCTACGAGCCTTATACGTGTATAGCAGTGCTCGAAGGAAATGTCAAAAGTCACGCAAACTTCAGATAGACACGCTGAATGATTTATTCACGCAGGTGTTTAATTCACGCAAAGTTCAGACAGATTAGAATAAAAGTCACGCATCATTGCCAGAATCACATTTGAGTGAAAATGACAAAGACACGCTGACAGATCAAGACTAATCTATCCAGAAGATGACTCTCAAAAGTCTGCATGACTATTACAACATTGACATCTCTGTCAACATATGAAAAATTACGCAGAGTCATCATAAAAGCTGCATGACTATTTCAACATCGACATCTCTGTCAACATATGAAAAAATCACGCAGAGTTATTATAAAAGCTGCGTGACTATTTCAACATCGACATTTCTGCCAACATGAAGAATCACGCAGAGTCATGAGAGTCATGCTCATTTGCGTGAAACACAGAGCTTCGTAAACACGAAGATGTGAAGTATGGCCGACCCTAAAGAGGGGGCATACTTTATTAATATCCTTTGCCCTAAGAAGGGGGGATATATTTCTGAAGTTCATTATTTGTTTTAAGATCCTAAAATTTCTATGTGGAGTTCATCTTCATCTTCATCAAGTTATCTTCAACAGTTCGTATTCCCCCATCACTTACGCTGAATAGGAGGATGCGTGACTTCTCGTCGAGGGAGTCTATCAGTGGTGGCACGAGAGAAAGTCGCTGGGGCTTTCCCCTTGGCCTGAGAGTCGGCTTTCTTGGGAGCCATTGTTGCTGAGAAGGAGAAGAAGAAGTCGGAGAATATAAAGTTCGTCGGAGGAGGGAAGTTTCTCTTCTGTGGATTCTCTCTCTCTAAAAGCAAGTAAAGAATGAAAGAAGTGGGTTATGGCTTATTTATAGGCTCATGAAGAACTCCAAATGGCACATCATTATTTGCCTCGATTTAGGAGCTTGATACGGGATCCTAACTGCACAGAATCCCAACAGTCCAATCATTTAGGAGGAAATATCTCTTTAAAAAGTTATCTCATCGTGACTAAATTCATTTTATCATATTGATTTCAAAGTATTTCGAAATAATTTATTATTTTTTGAAAACTTTGAAGGGGGTTTTGTAGGCCTTAAAAATGAAAGTCACGCTGAGTTGATCAAAACAAAGTCTCAAAGTCACGCTGGATTGATCAGGGCTGAGTCTAAAAGTCACGCTGAGTTAATCAAGACAATGTTTAAAAATCATGCTAGAGACAGATCATCATTTGTCAGAAGTGTCATTATGACTGACAGCACGACAGTCGAAGAATGTCTCCTCGTATGCCACGTATGCACAGAACTCGAGAGATCACAGCCGACTATTGCATGACTTTCGAAATCTTCTTCAACAAGACTCAGCCTTCATCAAGTTGGCGTACCAAAAGAGCTTCTTGTCATTTAATACGACTGACAAAGTAATCACTGTCAGAGATTTTGTGTCAGTCGAGGCACGTCGAATCATGACAGCTGGCAGTCCTGCCTCAAGCTTGCGTATATTTTGAGCCTTCTGGCTCAAGTCTGCGTGTATTTTGAACTTCTATGTTCCTTCATCAAGTTTGCGTGGATTTTGAGGCTTTTTGTCCCAAGTCTGCGTGGATTCTGAAGCTTTCTGCCCCAAGTTTGCATGGATTTTGAAGCTTTCTGACCCAAGTCTGCGTGGATTTCGTCCTCAACGAGCCTTTGTGGATTTCATCAAATTGGAGTACGTGGCAGCCATGCTACTGATCTCTCTTCTGCGTGTAACTTGCACACGACTCATGCATGATTGCCATGTGTCCAACAGTTACAGGCCACATTCAGTAACTGCTCACAACCTTGCGTATGTTAAATCCTGCATGATTTTCAACTATGCACAGGCTGTGAAGACAGTTATCCTTTCAGTTATTTTTGACTCTATAAATAGGGTTCTTTTCTCATTCATTGTACAGATATATAGATATCTAAATTGCTGTTGAAATTTTGAGAGCTTTTCTTCTTCGCATCGTCCAAGGGATAAAGCGATCGTCTTCTAGATCGGATTCCTACAGTTGTAATTTTCCCAGAAACATAATAAATAAAGTGAATTTATTTATGGAAAATAGAGTTCTGTCAGGAGATGTTTGAAAATCATTTGCAAAAACAGTTTTCAAATTTGTTTTTGGTTATTTGTAAAATCATTTTGAAAGACTATTTTCGAAATATGTTTTTGAAATATTTGTAAACGAAAATACGAATGGTAAATAGGTAGGCTTTTGGAATGTGGACAGTTTTAACCCTAAGCCAGTATTACCACAATTGATTTTACAGAATAAATCCTAGACTCAATAAAATATAAAATACAGAATAAAATGAGAAATGAGTCTTCTGAAGATTTGATGATATTGACGCTTTGATTGATGCGGTACATCGTCCGTTGAATATGATTTCATGAATCCTGAAATGATTAGCAGCATTTTCTATATTTTGTGTATTGACTAAAGTGTATGTTGATTATCGAAATCGGGTGTGACAATGGAATGGGCCAACAACTCGGAGGCCATTGTGGCGATCAACGACTCCATTACAGCAGAGCAAACCATCATCACCCCAGACCCAGTGGTAGAAGCTTTAGCGACCCTCGGACCAGACCAGGTTCAGAGAGGACTACAGATCCAAGCCACTGGTTACCCTCTCCAACGTATCCTGACGCAGATTAATAGCACCAGCGATGCCATAGTCATTCCTCCGGAGGAATCCATGCTGGATTCCGCCAAAGATCAGATAGACCACCCCGGTGAGTCCACCACCGCACTCCAAGCAAACTCCAGCAACATACCAATCCCGACAATGGCAGATAAATCAACATCGAGCAGGAAAACAGACAAGACAGGTACAGCAGAAACCCCAACTATACTCACCAGATCCGTCTCCAGGCGGAACAAAAAACACCCTCATCAGTCTCATTAATGCTTAACATCCTATCCAGGAATATTTGCGGACTGGCCAACAAACCTACTCTGAGGAGAATTTCCAGCCTTCGAAAGATTCATAAAATCGATATTCTCATTATTATCGAACCCAAAATCCCCCCAAAAGATTGAAATCCATCCAGCTGCAGCTCGGTCTCCCCCAGGCCATAGCTAGTAGTAACGATATCTGGATCCTCGGTACGGAGGACGTCAACTTCGAAGTCATCCACGATTCCAGACAGGCCCTCTCTTGCTGGGTGGAACACCCTTTCCTTTCTAAGCGAATCATCCTCTCAGCGGTGAACGACAATTGCGACATTGCAGAGCAAAAACAACTTTGGAACGACCTTCTCAACATTCACACCAACCAAATTGTTTCTCCTTGGCTTTGCGTTGGGGATTTTAACGCTATCACCAGCAGTAAAGAGAAAATTGGAGGCCGCCCGCCACCGACAACAGCCATGCTAGATTTCAACAACTTCATCTTCAATGCCCACCTATCCTCTCTCCAGTTTACTGGCAATGCTTTTACCTGGTGCAACATGCAGGAAGGAGACCGCCGTCAATACTCTCGCATCGACAGGGCCCTCACGAACGTCCATTGGGACAGAATGGGAATTTCTACCAATCTAAGCCACCTCAATACATCAGAATCTGACCACGCGCCCCTGTTGATTGAAATAAAAAAGTCTGGGAATCCCGTCAAGAAGAAATTCCGATTCCTCAACTTTTGGATCGAGCACCCTCAATTCCTGGACATCGTTGCGGACGTGTGGAATCGGGCGGATTCTCTCGACCCCCTCGTTCGGGTGAGCAAAAAGCTTAAAGCAACGAGGACAGCCCTGTCCATTTGGAGCAAACAAGCCTATGGGGACATTTTTTAAGCTGTGCGAGTTTCTGAGGATGATGTTTCTCGGGCAGAGGCTAGATTCGCTTTGGATCGTTCGCCGACGGCTAGGACGGCCATGAACCTGACCAAAACTATGCTCAAATTCAGGACCAGAGTGGAGACTGCTTTATGGAAGCAAAAAGCGAGGTTGAAATGGGACAGCGATGGGGATAAAAACTCGAAATACTTTCATGACTGCGTCAAAGGCCGTAGAAAGAAGCTCTCGATTCACCAAATTATCGACGAAACGGGGAACATCATCACCGATCAAAAGAACATCCAAGCGGCCGCTGCGGAGTTCTACTCAAAGTTATTCTCCAAAGAGACGGTTCACAAAGACAATTACTTTCTGAATCACATACCTCAACTCATCAGCGACACCGACAATCTTCAGCTGGATTTGCCCCCCACCGTACAGGAGGTGACTGACGCGGTTTGGGCCCTGGATGCTAACAGTGCTCCCGGCCCGGATGGTTTTTCGGGAGTGTTCTTTCGCACTTGCTGGAACATTATCAAGAAGGACATCACGGAGGCGGCCATTGCATTCTTCGAGGGAGCTACTTACCCCAAAACAATCTCCAGTGCCAAGCTGATCCTCATACCAAAAATCTCCAACCCTAAAAATTTTTGAGACTTTTGCCCCATCAGTCTTTGCACTTTCACCAACAAGATCATATCCAAGATTATCGCAACCAGAATGGTAGGATTTCTCCCCAAGATAATCTTCGAGGTGCAAAGCGGCTTTGTTCGCGGAATAAATATCCAGGACAACATCATGCTAGCTCAAGAGTTAATCACCTGCATGAAGTTCCCAGCAAGAGGGGGCAACATCGCAATCAAACTCAACATAGAGAAAGCTTACGACAGATTGGATTGGCAGTTTATTATCTAGGTCTTCCGAGCCTTCGGATTTTCGAAAAATTGGACCAACACCATGTGGAGATCCATTAGCAACTCATGGTTTTCAACGGCAAGGCCGACGGGTTTTTCAAATACACCCGCGGAGTCAGACAAGGCGATCCTCTGTCATCCAATATTTTCATCATTGCGGCCGACGCTTTGAGCAGAAACCTTAACAACATGATTAACACCCCCAACTTCCAGCACTATCACACCTCCAGCGGCTGCCCCTTCATCACCCACTTGGCCTTTGCCGATGATGTTCTCATATTCTCGCCCGAGGATATTGGAGCAGTGGAAGTGGTGCACCACATACTACAGAGATATTCCAGATGCTCCGGTCAAAAAATCAACACCGCCAAGAGCGTGATTTACGCCCACCATAACTTCAATCGAGAGCACGCGTGCGGACTCTCCAACTTAACTTCATTCAACATAGCCCATCCTCCCTTCAAATACCTTGGATGCCCCCTTGTGTATGAGAAATCCAACTCTGGCATATTCGAGGATTTGATCGCTAGAATTAGGAAAAAACTCGAGGGGTGGCATAATGCCACTCTGTCCCCTGGCGGTAAGATGATCCTCATCAATCATGTCCTCACCTCTATCCATATTCACACCTTGGCTATGTGTTCCCCACCTAAGAAGGTTCTGACCTCGATCGAACAGACCTTTTGTAACTTCTTCTGGGGGCAGGACAAGGGCCAAGACAAGCATCACTGGGCGAGTTAGGATTCTATGGCGTGCCCTACCGAGGAAGGGGGCCTGGGCTTCACCAAACTCTCCCACATCGTTAAAGCGTTCTCGTTGAAACTGTGGTGGAATCTTCGGACTAGTAACAACCTATGGACGAGGTATATGAAGGCCAGATATTTTAAGCACATTCATCCATCCGTTGCTATATCCAACAGCCGATCCTCCGCGGTGTGGCGTCGTATTCTCGATGGAAGGGACAGCGCTGAACCGGCCATGAGACTCCAATTGGGTGTCGGTCATTCGGACCCTTTCCTGGAGAGATGGATAGGGGATGGCATGATCCCGAGTACTACGGAGACCCCTAGAGACTGCAGGATCCACAACCTGTGGGACTTCAGGAGTAACAATTGGAACTGGGACATGATTCGTGATTGGTTCGGAAACGAAACTGTGGAGAGCATTCGCCTATGCGGAGTTAGAATCGGTACCAAAGCGGACGGATGGAGGTGGTCACTCGAGGCATCGGGGGCATTCTCAATGAGGTCGACGAGACGCACGGCTCGAGTTACTGGGAACTCGAATCCTACCATTGCCCCCTATTGGCACTCCTGCATACCTAAAAAGTGGTCCTTCCTTATGTGGAGAATCATCAGAAAGAAACTGCCCACAGACGAGATTCTTAAAACCATGGGAATCAGTTTAGCTTCAGCCTGCAATTGTTGCGCTGACCGTCAAACGGAGACTATTGACCAAATATTCTACCAGGGGGGTCTGCCAGGTCACATCTGGAGGATACTCAACCACATGTGTAGCATTGAGCCAGGAAGTGGGCGCTTCCACGATCTTGCGGTCTCATGGGGTTCTGTCTCTCACGGACACCAGATCGTCGCAGCGGCCGCCATGTGGGTCATTTGGAAGAATCGCAACAAGGCCAGATACGAAAGTCTCCAATACTCGGCCAACCAGCTCATTCGGAAAGTATTTCGCCAATGTCGTAAAATGAGCACCCGGTGTACCCACAGCTCGAGGGCATTCTGGTTCTCTTTCCTCCCCTAGTTTTTGCTGGCTGTAGCATCCCCCTTCCCCCTTCCTCTTTTTGACGGTATACTTGTATAGGCTTCGGCATTTTGCGCCTTGTATACTTATTCAGGCTTCGGCTCTTCGAGCCTTGATTAATAAAAATGGGGTTTTGAAAATATATATATTCTAAATAAATCTAGGTATATTTAGTTACTATATATATTAACAAAATAAAAGCACAAATAAACCAAAAATAGAATAAACTAAAAGTTGAACCGATTTAATTCGGTTCAGTTTGATTCAATTATGGGCCATTTCGGTTCGGTTTTGATTTTGCTTATTCAAATTTTGGTCCAATTTGGTTTTCAGTTATTCAGTTTAGTTTGAACCGAATTATCCGAATGCTCACCCTAATGGTAGAGACAAATTTAGATAGGGTCAATGAACAACCTATTCTTGTAATACAAGAGTCCATCTATCAAGGTATACTTTCTACTGTCTAATTGCCCTATAGTCCACTTTGTCAAATAATCCTAATAATAAGGGGAATTTTGCATTTGGGTTTTAATGGCAGATCCCACTTCGCAGTAACAGTAGTGAGTGCAGACAAAGATGAACCTTCCACCCTAGATAAACTGTTAGCCCCCTTGTTTTCTCTTTCTTTTCTGTAATCCATTGTACAATTGTTGCCATGTAATTTCATCATCCATTTTTGCTAGGCTTATAATTATATCCTCTGCTCTAACATATACATTAGGGGTTACGATCAATCCTTATGAAAAAAGATATTCCCCACAAATACCGACTCTATTTTTTGATGGCCAGTAAGATAGCTAACATCTCTTTTTCATAAGTGGATAAAGGAAGGGTTCTGCCTTTGAGTTGCTGACTCAAATAAGCTATAGGCCTTCCTCTCTGCATTAACACTGCCCCAATTCCTCCTTCTGAAGCATCACATTCCAATATAAAATGCTCATTAAAATTTGGTAAAGCCAGACTGGAGGTTGTGTCAATACCTTTTTTAACTCTTCAAAAGCTTGTTGTGCAGCATTAACCCCATCGAAAGGCAGTTTTAAGGGGTTGAGTCAATGGCCCAGATGTGATGCCATACCCTATGATAAACCTTCTGCAATAGCCTGTAAGGCCCAGAAAGCCCCTCAGCTTGAAGAGTTTTAGGTATAAGCCAATCCTTTACTGCCTTTATCATGTCCTGGTCCACTTGCAAGTGAAAGCACCATAGGAGGGGGTGAATAGGGTCAAGCTTACTAATCAAGCACAATACGATTGCTAATGGGCAATTTAAAAATTAAGAGTGGGAGAGAAGAAGCCATAAGAATACCGACACCCGATATATCCTGGTATCCTTCGTGAGGTACTTCAGTCCTAGAACTCTCTCCGACTTTAATCCACTATTATCATAATTGATTACAATAAAACCTTTGATCCGAAGGCTCGCATACTACTTACACAAGAGCTTTGATCCAAAGGCTCTCCGACTTTAATACACAAGAGTTTTGATCCGAAAGCTCTCCGACTTCACACAAGTTTTGATCCGAAGGCTTGTACACTTCAACATCTTTATAATATGGTTTTGATCTTCTTACAACAAAGGTGAACATCCTACTTTTACAACTCAAAAGCACTCTAAAATAGTTTGTGGATACACAAGTAAAATCTTTGGTAGAGTTGTTTGTGGATAAACTTTGGTAGATAAAAACTTTTAGGCTCAAAGCATTAACCTTGAGTGAAGGGAATTCAAGGCTATTTATAACCAAAGCAACAGAAAGAGCAAAAATGCAACTTTCTATCAGCGGTTGGAAGATCCGTAGGTAATCCGTTGAATGCCGTCGGATCTTTCACCTGCATAATGCAACAACTACATTTAAAGCCGTTGGGATCACTGATGGGATAGGATCCGACCGTTGACTTTTAACGGCCATAATTCATATTATATGTTGGTGTTCCGCAAAATTCTCTCAGATAATCCGATAGCTCATAAAAATTATCTGTGGTCCATTCCGATCATCCTTCGGTGTTCCACGAAGATCTGTATGATCTTCTGTTTGTCTTCACAAAAGTGATTCTCGGTTATTATCTATGCTAGCTTACAATTTGCTATCTATTTCTTGTATTTACAATAATTTCTAAGACTCATTGTAGACCCTAGATAGACTATGCAGTTGTGGGCTACTTGTGTCTTGAAATAATGATGGCATGACTTGGCTTCTTTTTTTGCATTACGATAGTTTTTTTACGGCAGCGGTGTCACGCCCCGATCGACCCGAGAAATCGGTCGTCCTCGCATCGATTTCACTCGAATCAATCTTTCTCGCTGGGACGTGATCCCGCACGAGCCTGGAGTTGCGCTCGTGCAAGGCAAGATAACAAGTTCACATAGTATTTATCTTAAATTGATAACATTCACAATGGAAGGAAACAAAATATATAATAAGAATCTCTTTATTAATAATGAAGTAGATTTCAAAGTCTTGAATAGCTCGACTCTATATGCTAATTGTCTTACAACACTCATGATCTCTCTAGCTCATAAAAGATCTTGTTTCATACATCATGTCTTTTATAGCACATCCAATGACTCCCGACCGAAACATCTTCATGTTGTATGCCGAACCCAGTGCGATCGCATGCCTCAAAACACTAAGGAACTCCATGCATCAACGCGTCCAAGCGAAGATACACCACGAGCAGACCATTTCCTGAACCTGCAAGCAATCTGTGTTGGCCCATTGGTCATGTTCAAAATTGATTTTAATAATTGATCAAACTCTGTCTCGATATACAGATGTTTACTAAAGATATTTTGGACACTGATCAAGATCAGATATCTACTCAATTCAAGACGGAAGTTGTGTTTTCCACTCGAGTCTGTATTTCTTTATGCAATATATTTCTCACTTTTATTGACTCTAGAAATACGTTGTACACTGAGTCGTACTGGCAAATAGGCTATCCAAAATTATTTTAAAAAATGACCTATGTTTTGAAAACATTCCTTATTTACAAAAGTTTCTGAAGTATTTCAAAAAGTCCAAAAATCATTTTTGAAAAACCCTGACCAACCCTGACAGAACTCGGCCCAAGTTCGGCCAGAGTTTGGTTAGTGACCGTTTGATTTTTGAACGTTTGAAAACTTGGTCTCCCTTCAGTTGCAATTTTTTTCCATAGAGTTCTGTCCAAATTCTGTTCGAATTCTGCCAGAGTTCTGCCTTTGAAAAAAACTATAAATAGAGAAGAATTCTAATCATTTCAATCACTCATTGTCACGACCCACACCCACTGTGAGGGTACGAGTACGTAATAGCGTCCACCCTACGCCGTAGTGTCGGCGGTAGAACGCTGTTCTAGGTCACTATCTAACCAATAACTCATGTAATTATATAATGTACTTGTCAAATCTCAACTCCGAACGGAGGATAAGTATAGATATAATAAAATCTGAATCACAGTCTAAGCACGATATGATAACACAGAAGTTTATAACTAAGACTAAATAATAACAACAAAACAAACTGCTAAATAATAATAATATCAAAATAAAACATGTCTCAACTTATTTACAATTCAAGTTCTAAAACATGAAACTAAACCAAGTCAACTAGCTAGTCTCCGATCACTCGGAGTGTCGAGGCCAAAGGTAGCTAAACCATCACCTGATCCATAGTAAGTAGGGCAAATGTCCTCAGGACAATCATCTCTAAAATTTTTAACAGGTCCAATCAGGACATGAACGAGCACATCTCATCTAGAAAACCCAAGTAAATGACAGAGAACTATAAAGCAGTTATAGACAGTTGTATGGATGAACATGGCAGTTTATATTCAGGTGATGGTATAGAGGGACAGTTAAAGTACAAGGAAAATAAGGTAACTAAAACAAGAGAAGAATTATGGCAATAAAGACTGTAAAATAGAATCTAGCTGAACTAGAGTAACATGGTATAAGTCCAAACAGTAAATATAGACAAGTGTAAACTCTAATGTAAGTCCAGTACAAGATGATTCTAATACAAGATGAATCCAGTATGAGACGATTTCCAGCCATAGTGATCAATGATTCCAAGGTGAGTAAAGCCTATACTCTAACAGTGTATTTTTAAAATACCGAGATCGACATATAAACGGCTATAGGTAATCCGGCACATCACACACCTGGCCGGGTATGAGATGGCTATCATTCCAGTTTGATTCCAGCATTTAGGTGATTCCAGATTTAGGGTATATCTACATGTCTTACTCAAGTATTTTCCCTCCCAATAAGTACAAGTGAATCCAGAATCCGACACGAAAATCGAGATGAGTCCAGCCAAACATGATGATACCAGTAATGATTCCAGAATAATTCCAATAATAGAAGCCAGACATGATGATACCAACAATGATTTCAGTAATAGAGAGCAGACAAAATGGTATGTGTGTTGCATACATGAATCCAGAAATATCCATACGTGTTGTAACAGAGAATCACATAAAACAAACTAGAACTGAAGTACAGTAATTAACAAGTAAATGAGAGAACTATCAGAGAATGTACTCGCCTGATACTCTGAAAAGAGTAGTATAATATCAGATGTCTATACCAGAGTCACAATGTCCTAAATAGAGCAATATGGGTTATGACATGTCCAGAATGATAATATAGAACATTACGATGCAATCTACACAATTTCTAGGTTAATCTAGGTAAAAGTCAACTCTGGGTCAACCAAAGTCAACATCTAGTCAAACTAGGTCAATTGGTCACATCTAGACTCAATGTTGACTTTTGGTCAACTCTAGTCAAGCTAGGAAGTCAAGTCAATTATCTAAGGATTTGGTCAAACTGGTCAACATGCCATTGGGTCAAGGTCTAGGGTTTGGTCTACACTAACCATAGACTAAGGTAACATAGATACTTAATAAACTACACTAGATGTGTATATATATCATATACATACACTACATATATACACTAGAACTTACATCCCATCTAACCTCAGCCCATATCACATATAAATCCTCTTTCAAATTCATATATATACAATCTCTAACACTTACCTATAACCTATGCATCTATATACATATGAGGTATAACTCTAACCTCTCCTAACAATCACCTATTTTTATATATAACTCAACTCACCACATAGCACTACAACAAATATGGCATACAATAGCAGTTTATCTATAGCGTTCAAGCCTCCCTGCTATAGAATGTCATCATCAATAGCGTTCCTTCTGCATTGCTATTAAAATAGAATACAATAGCAGTTTATCTATAGCGTTCGAGCCTCCCTGCTATTATAATATTATCATTCATAGTGTTCATATTGAAGTGCTATTAAACTTTCATACAATAGCAGTTTATCTATAGCGTTGAAGCCTCCCTGCTATTAAAATGTCATTATCAATAGCGTTCATTAAGTAGTGTTGTTAACAGAACTGTATATAGTGTGTTATGAATGCTATTAAAGGTATAGTTTTTTTTTCTGAATGTTGCTATGCCCGTATGTCTAGGGGTGAGCATTATTCGGTTTTTGGACCGAAATTCGAACCAAACCTAACCGAATAAGAGATTCGGTTCGGTTTGAAAAAAATTCAGTTCGGTTTCGAAAATACTAAAATTTCTTATTCGGTTTCGGTTTTGGGATTCGATTTCGATTTAATCCCACCAACCTTTCAGAAATTTCATCTAAAATTTCTCTTCCTGATAAACCGAATAAGAAAAATTAGTAATATATATACGAAATATATCTTTGTATATTTGTTACTATATATATTGACAACAAAAAGGATAAATAAACTGAAATATTGGTTAAACCAAATAAACTGAAAATCGAACATATTTATTCGTTCGGTTTGGTTCGGTACAGGATATTTCGGTTGGTTTCAATTTTTGTTATTAGATTTTCGGTCGAATTCGGTATTTGGTAATTCGGTTCGGTTCACCGAGTTAATCTAATGCTCATAATTGAACTATCTACTGTTCCAATCATGGGAGAAGCAACACAGTTTTCTATTTTATATTAAAAAATAAGTTAAAGCTCTCTCTTTTCCTTTTCGTCAAAACCTACAGCAGCCCGCTCCTTTTTTTGGCGCCTTCCCAATTTTTCTCTTTTCTCCCCCATCTAACTCTCACAAAATTTCTATTTTCTCAATCTTGCAGACTGCTTCCCTTTTTTTCCAAGCCTCTCCTCTCTCACTACACCAAAAGTGGGATTTTTTAACACCTAAAATTTTTAATTACTAACGTTTTTTTACTGTTACTATTTACCAATGGTAAAAAACGGTTGGCAACACAAAAAAATTGTTAGTATAAATGGAAAAAAAATTAAAATTTAATATAAATAATACTTCTTATTTATTTTGTAACACATTAAAACTGTTAGTACATTTAACAAAAATTTAACATGTGTATTTCACGTGACATAGATACATTAGAAATGTGTTTTAGGGGGAACACTTTTCGTTTCCCTCTTCTTTTCATCCAACTTTCATGATGAAACCCTCCTGCTCCAACAAACGGGTGAAGACTCACTCTCATCTCTCTCTCTCTCTCTCTCTCTCTCCCTCCCCTCCGAGCGGGTGAAGTCTCACTCTTCTCTGAGGACCATTCTCTACTTTTTTCTCCTCCGAGCAGGTGAAGTCCCAGGTAAATCTCTCTCCTCCGAGGAGCTCTCCACCTCTTCCTCATGTTCCTCCTCTCCTCACATCAGCAGATTTTTGAAAAAAAAATCTAATTTTAGTGCAAATAATAGGGAATAAGTTTAGGGCATAAATTTTAGGTGAAAAATTCTTATAGAGCATAAATCCTTATAGAGCATAAATTTTAGGGTATCCGTCTACGCTAGGTACTTCGAGATCCTCGAGAAGCGGAGGACCTCCCAGTTTGGCAGCAAAAGGAGGAGTTTATCTTAGTGTTCCGCTCGAACCATATACTCATCCTCGTCGGTGAGACCGAAAGCCGAAAGGTGACCCAACTCCTCTCTCTTCTATCCTTCCTGCCAATCATGTCTTATGGATGTGGATATGAATCTTTTAGGTGATGTTCTTCTTGATATGAACGTTTAATTACCTTTTGTTGTTCTGTTCATAAAAAGATAAATGAGCAGTGATCTACTTTGAGAATGAGCAGTGATCTACTTCGAGGATTTGTAAACATAAAATAGATCCTGACTGACAATGTGGAGCAAATTGTAGAAATTGTATGTTTTGGTAGGTTTTTTTGTTATGAAAGTTTAGATTGACATCCTAAGAGATTAGACTAATTAGGTTTGGGCCTTCGTTGCTTTGGGATTTCTCCAACTAATTTTTGTAAAATTGATATCCTAAAAAAATATCAGCCCCCAAGAAAAATCTCTGATTATCCAGATTAGTCTTCCTAGATTTGTCCACACACATTTCCAGCACTATAAATATCTGGCATTAACAGTTCATTATTATACAGTTGAGCAGACTAGCATAAATTCTGGATAGCCTACGTTTTCGTTTGGTTCGCAGAATCTCCGGACTGAAAAAAAAGTAATTATTTTTTTATGTTTGGGTGTCAAATAAATTGAGAAGGAAAAGAAAGTGATTTCCAATAGAAGAAAAATTATGGTAGAAAGTGATTCCATCCATCGAAGCAAGGAATCATTTTTCTACATTGAAGTAATCACTGTTCTTTCTAAATTTTTTGGCATTTCCAAACATCGGAAAGAAAAATTAATAGAAAATAAAATTTTCCAAAGAAAAAAAAGTAATAAGAAATTGATTTCATTTTCCTTCCATTCCGCGAACCAAACGGGCCCTACATGTAGCATTGGTTTCCTTGCCTAAAGACTCTAAACTGGGACAAACAACTATTGTTTTCGGAATGCTGGTACAATGAACATCTCAGAAATAAGTTGGAGAAAATGCTATTCATCAAACTGCAATCTAAACTAAACAATAGTCCATATTTTGAACATATACCATATGAGGACAAGGTTGGGTCACTGCCTGGGTGTGAATCCTCTACAAGGTTAGGGTCAGGTATTATACTAGGTCAATGTGTTTATGATTTTTGATTCGGAATCCCAAAATTGTTTATGAACATATGCAAGTTCGTACGATCGCACATGATTCTAAAAATCAGAAGGTTCCAAATTTTATAATCTCAATATGTGTTGTGAAGTCTACATTTTTAGATTTATAATCTCAACGCACGCTATAATATGCTATAATATGCATTCTACAGCGTTCTTGTACATGGGGTTATTCTACAGCGTTTCGACCCCTAAAATTTGGAATGAAGGCTTTGTTGTTGTTGAATGCTCGATTTTTGCACCCTACAACATTTAGATATGATGTGTGATATACATACTAATTTGAATATTGTACTCGCAATAGGTAATAATTTAACACATTAGTTCTGCTGAATCTTTATGAATTTATATAAAACATGCTGCATACATCGAAAAGTAAAGGAATCTATGACTCTTTGGAGGTTCATTAAACATATTTGGTTACATGTGGCATTCTGCATAGAGTGGTTGTTTGTTAACATTGCAGTCATCTCTCTAGATAATTTGTTCTTACATACTTTCACTGGCTCTACTTGCATTAAATTCCACAAGAGACGAAGTGATGTTTTTCTGGTGCATTATGTGCAGGTAGTTACCAAACTTGTATATCTTGTTGAAAAATTGAAGCTAAAGCAAATCTTTCAGCCACCAATTATTGCCTCTATAAGTATAATTTTCTACACACAATTATATACTACTGCTCCTTGTTCTTCTCTTGTTTTAGACATAAACTTCTTAGTGTGATGAATTTAGGTGGCAGGAGCTGTTTTTCATTTGCTGCCAACATTTCTTTAATGTGTTATTGTCTTAGCAAGTGAATTTTTTCTCAAGCAGATTAAATTGTCAGTAACCTGCCCCATGATTGTATATAGAAGTTGTGTAGTGTCTCAAGTTTAGTTCCACGAGAGTGCATCTGCTTCCAGTCCTATGTGTTTGTTTTAGGCATATCTTATCTGGGGGCCTGCTATTGGGGTGGGGTGGGGGCAGAAAAATAATAGTTTTTATTGTCAACTATTGACAGTGATGTACCTGGAAAGGCTGGAATACGTCGTAGTAGTTTCTTACAATGAGATTGGCTACCACCTATATTGTACAGACATAAACCTTTATATCTCACTATTTTTTGGAAACTGCATAACATGATCCCATAAATTTTTCAGGATATCAATTTGAAAGAAACTTGCTCAAAAGTTGTATATGAACACAAAGGTCAAAATTTATGTTCTTTCTTGTTTTGTGATCTTCATTTATATGTTCTACTCATCCAACTAGGTTATTGTTCATATGGTGATTTGCAGTTACTGGAAAATAGACATAGAAACTTGTTTTATAGTACTTTTCTCAATCTCTTTATTAGTATTGAGAACCTCATGAAAGAGGAAATATGACAGAAGTTTATATTTTTCCGCCTTATTAATTAAGGTTTTTGCCTTGGTTTGAATTTGAACAGAGTCATGACTGTATCTATGTTTCATAGATAAATGGCACAAACTATTTCGTTTCTGAAAGTTTTGAGGTCGCATCAAGGGAAAGGGCTATGCTTAACGAAGTGGAAAAATATCAGCTTCAGTGACATCAATGCCGATAATATTCACTTCTAGTCATACATTTGCATGTTATACACATGTAATTAGTTTTTAATATACAAGTTAAAAAATATTGTATTCATCGTAAGAACTCATTGCGATCCTTATATACAGGATAATAGAAGATTTTCTTATCCTAGCGCTATCAATGCATTTTATATGCCACCTGTAAATTGATGCACACTTCTACTGTTCCATATTACTTGGAAATTTTCTCATTTCTCTGTTATGGTGCAGGTCCTCTAGCCAATATCCTTATAGGACATAAAACTCTTAACATAGAAGTATTGTTTACTTACTCTATTGTCCTTTATTTTCTGAATTTATTTTTATTTCCCATCCTTTATATTTCATATATACATTTGTCTCCATTACAAAGTTATCTAGGTGGACGTCTGTTTGGGTAGGGAGTATCAAAGAGCTCTTCTTGGAATACTGGAGTATCAAAGAGGAAATGTAGAAGCCGCTCTCCGGGTATTTGATGGCATAAACCTCCAAGATGCTATACACCGTCTGCAATTTTCTCCTTCTAAGAAGCCTCCTTCAAGGAGGAGCCGCTCTTACAGTGAATCAGCTCACTCTATTTCCCAATCCCAACATGTTGTTAGTCTCGTCTTGAAGCCATTTATTTGAAGGCATTGTGTCTTCAAAAACGTGGAAAAGCTAATGGTAAAAATTGCGCTCATCGAAACAATATGATATTTTCTATGAATAAAATTGTCTCCATCTGTTACATTTCCCTTTACTTCCTTGAGTATGGTATGCATTCTTACCTATTTTCAAGAAACTGCAGTTCTTGGATATTGATTTGTAGATTATGGAAATATTCCAGGATTGGATATTATCTTTCTCCTGGGTGGTTATATCTATCATACCTCTTAATGATACAATTGATAGACTATCGTATGCATTGTAAATACTATTCAACAAAGATCATATTTATTTGTTCTTTATTTATTTTCAATTTGGTTACCAATGTCATTAAATGTGTTTAAGCAATTTTAATATTTGTGCATCAGTCCTGGAAGTATCCAAGCACGAGGTGAAAATCTATTCAGCTTGATTGTTGCATTCAGAAGTTCTTCCATGGTGCTAAATGCAAAACAAAGATACTCTTCAAGCATTGGCAAAACAAAACAAAATAGGATGATCAGGCTATTTTTTTCGATTACCTCTATGTTTATGGTATTTAGTATATTTTATTGTTATTTATATCTGTGGTTTCTGACTGTCTTTCTCCATGAACATTTCCTTATTTTCATGCTTCATGGAGGTTACTATGACTATAGTTAAAATTTACTCAAGTCGAATCCTCAGTTTAAGAGAGGTGCTTCGTTTGATTCCTTTTGATAATGTGTTTCAGGTATTTTATTCAAGACAGACATCCCTGATAATCCATAGTTTGCCAGCATCCATATTTCTCTTAATGTCGTTGTTTCTTTGTCATCCAAACATTGCAGTGCACTCTTGGCTGGCAACCTTTTCTAACTTGATGAAAGGTATGCTTCTTTGATCCGACTTCTACTACATGTGTCGTAGTCTTCAAGTTTCCTACCGGCCTATCTATCCATGCAAGTTTGCTGGTGGAATAGATGGATAGTTGAGAGACTTCTGGGATAGGGAAGTCGTTCGAGAAAATAAAAACTGTCCACCTGAACAGGGCTCTAGTGGGTATGTAGGATGTGTAGCGGATGTTTTGATGCCCTTTGGTGCTATGAGTTGCCTCTTGAAAACTGTCATATCATGTAGAAAACTGTTGGTTATCGCCTCTTGTATCTTAGTTTGATAACTCTGATATAAAGTTGTTCTTATTAACTGATGACGTGTAACATATTGCTTCTTCAGTTGTAGATTCATTTTGTCACTACACGTCACAAGTTTTTGGTCTAACTTGAAAAGAACAATATAAAAATATAAAGATCTTGCTAAGATGAGCTAAATTAGTTTGTAGAGCCATAACACAAAGCTCATGTTCTTATAGCAACAGTTTACTGACATGAAATTGACTCCATCACTACAACAAATAGGGCATATAAATGCCAATTGGCAAAATATAAACAATAACACATTTGTATAAAATATTTTTGGAACAAAAATGAACAAAAATAAGGATCCATTTAAACTTGATATCCTCAACTATATAATTTCTAATTTAATTCTCTAAATTTTAATATCAATAAATACCCTAAACTATTGAATAATTTAAAGTCAATATTCCTCCATACATAGAAATTAATTTTTTGTTACATTAAAAATAAATAATAATTCTTTTGACAACTTGCTGAACTTTACCCCCTATTTTTTGTTTTATTAGTTTTTTCTTTACACTAATGATTTACCCCCTATTTTTGTGTAGGTTGGATGAAGGAAGAGGATGCTTTCTGAGGAGTTTTGGTTGTGGATAGGCTCAAAGGGAGCTAAATGTTAGATAGTCAACATTTTGGGATATATGTAGCTGACTACACTGTTAATGTTTAATTTTTGGACATATGTTTGGTACTACTTCGTTGTTCTACATGGAGAAACTAAGGATTTTGAATGTTTGGTACTACTTCGTTGTTCTACATATATTAGACAGTGAAATTAATGAATCTATTTATGTTCGGAATTCATTCTGTGATTGTTTCGCATTAAATTTTTTGAATACCTGCATTTTGTGTAACTGTGGTTTGCAATAGTATTCTGATGTACTGCATTCTGCAAATTTTCGAATACATAATTTTGACTCTGCAATAGCATTCTGACATGCTATTGTTGCACATATAATATCAGAAAAGAAATGCTATAAAAAGCAGATATATATCGAAACGCTATTAACAAAAATAACATACAGGAGTGCCATTAAAAATAACAGCGTTCAGGAACGCCATAACACATTTATAGCGTTAACAAATGTTATTAATGAACTATAGCGTTCGTAAAGGCTATGTAAACTATATAGCGTTTGTAAGTGCTACAACTTGTGTATAACGTTCATGAACGCTACAATATGTTAATAGCGTTCATGAATGCTATTAAAGTTCTATAGCGTTCCTAATTGCTATAACTATCATATAGCGTTTCAAAATGCTATACATTGTCTATAGCGTCCATGAACGCTATAATCTATGAATAGCGTTCGTGAACGCTATAACTTTATAGCGTTCTTGTACATGGGGTTATTATAGCGGGCGCATATATAGCGGACGGAATATGCTATAATATGCATTCTACAGCGTTCAACGCACGCTATCATATCCCATATCTGTTGTAGTGTAGTATCTATCTATATATACACTCATCTACCCTAAGCCTCACAACGGAACTGAGAACACTCAACATTTAAACATCACAAGGCCAACCCAAAGGGGAAAACCCCTGCTGCTAGTATTGGCTAAGGCATGGCCAATGCTACATGGCAATGAGCCATGTCTTGGTGCTTGCTTGCAGGCAGCCAACTGATTGCTATTACTGCTACTAGCCTAGGCATTGCCCTGCTGCTAGCAGAGCAAGGTTGCTGCTGCTACTGCATTTCAAATCTGCCAAGGAAAGGCTACTGCATGGTGCATATGCCATATGCTAGGCCACCCTCATATCTCAACCTGACACTAATACATAAGGATTTATACACAGTGTATGCAGGACACTCTCAATTGGACATTAATACTAGGATTTCTAACTAATAGCTCACTAACATCTAACACATCCACTGACACATACAATTCCTGACACCTAACCTACTAGATACAATACCATCATATCTGATACTAGGTTAACCTCCTGACTAACATTCATTTTGGCCCAAGGCCATGCCAAAACAGTCGACCCCTACCTTTGCCATGTACTTGTAGTGCCCCGTCCTGCTCAGTCAATCGGAGGAATCGGAACGCTAACGGCGTTCGGACTTTGCCTTACAACGGCTGTTCGAAGACATCGCTCGGTCGAGTCGACCGCTCGCTCAGGTGGGGTAGTTTCGGTGAACTTGCCTTATCTTAGCCTTAACATAATAAATCGCATGTTTTCAACTTGCACAAGTAGGCTTGATAATAAAAGAGACGAATCCACATAGCTAAAGGAATAATCCCGACAGGTCAAAATGAGTTAGAATATGGAAAGGTCCAATGGTCGGATTAGAGTTGGTGCACGGTGTGCTTTGAAAATGACACTCGATCCTTTGTCCCGTGGCTTGGGAGAAGGAAAGTTGGTTGAGTAGGCGAAGTTATGAACGTAGCCTAAGTCATAGGCGTTGCCCGCATAAATGCTTCATAAAGCATACACGGTCCCATCGTCCAAGGCTTGGAATAGCCTTGGCTTGCCCATGAGTTAAGTTTTGTTGAGAAGCTTGTGACCTAAGTCTAGGCACCCGAGTGACTTGGTTGTTCAAAGTCGAATGTGTGCGCAGCACGTTCCTACGATGCAAGGCTTGACGCAGTCTTTGCTCGTCAAGTTGTTGCAAAGTTATGTAAGGAAAGGACTATCAAATAGGCGTTCATGAGTTGAATAGTCCTACAATCCCAAGGCCTGTCGTATAAAGTATAATTTGGGCAGTAGTGTTGCATAGAACACGATTGGCTTAAGGCACGATGCAAGGACTTAGCGTTTTAAGGCATGAACCACGATTGATTTATTGAGTTTGGAAAAGGGCAAGAAAGAAGTATGCTCGCGGCTATAGGTCGGCGAGGCAGTCTCAGAAGAAAGAAGTATGCTCGCGGCTATAGGTCGGCGAGGCAGTCTCAGAAGAAAGAAAAAAATGCTCGCGACTATAGGTCATCGATGTGGTCTCAGATTTAAGAAGTATTGAACTTGGTCCTGAAAGAAATGGTGACATTAGAGGTAGCATGACTGTGTGAGACGTCAGTTTGTGTTGAGTCTTGCATGGTCATAGACAACTTGTCGACAAGGTGGGTCATTTCCCTGCACGGCAATCTGACAGCCACGGGACCGTTGCGGCCGCTATTGGAAATGAGTAATTAGCTGTACTGGGCACGAGTTAGGCGGGGACTTACAGCGGGGCTAGCTACCTTGCGCTAAAAGGGCACCCGTCTAACAAAAGCTAGAGGAGTCTACGATGGCTCTGGGAGTCAGTGATCAAATCATATAGATGAGTCGGCATGGCGGCGATCCGCGTGTATGCCTTTGGATTGGGTCGAGTATTGAGTGCAGTATATCAAGGAGTCGAGTTGAATGCGTGTGTACAGTTGGAATACAAAATATTGGGCCTACGATTTGGCTACAAAGAAGACACCATACTTCGGCACGAGATGTGGCGTCGAGTCTTGAGTTGTCGGCATATAAGTTGCATAAGTTGGTTTGATTTGTCTTGAGTTTAAGTCAGGAAACGCCACAAGGCAAAGTCGGTCGAGTGACACTTAGCCCAGAAGTCTTGATAGGGTCAGTTGGTGATCAAAGTAGCATGGGCCGCGAGGCGGCGATGTGGTTTAGTCTTACTGAAATGCGAGACACGACCTCAATATAAGTTTTGTAGCACGGTCACATGGAAAATGAGTCTATCGTGTAGTTGCGTCTCTGATTTTGGGCCGTAAGGCAAACACGACTTGATAGGTTAACATTGATGTTGCAAGCACGGGATGGTCTAGAGACACAAAATAGGCCAAGGCGTCTGTCGTAAAACTGATCCTAAGGTAAGAGTAGAAAGACAATCATTAACGGGACTATATTGCATAAAAGTATATCAAACGTGTTGGTTTTGTATAGGTGGACGAGGAGCTCATTCCACTGTAGGAGCATAAAAAGTGCTTCATGGACCAAGTCAAAGAAGTTAAGAGCTTTACGCAAGTCAAACAGAGTCAAACTCAGACTTTACACAAGACAAATAGAGTGAAACTTTACGCGAGCAACTTTACGCTAGAGCCATCCTCAAAGCTTTTACGCGAGGGACAGACTGTCAAATCATCGCATTTAATACACGTGGTACTGTTCTAACGTAATGATTTTCTGACAGCGAACAACACAGAAGTCGAGAAGATTTGATTTACACCAAACCCAACACTTGTCGTTTAGTGTGTAGATGGGCTACTTTACGCTCAAGAGATTGCTTCTTTTACGCACGAAAGCTATTCGAGTTTTTTTTTACGCTCAAGGCTGTTGTGCGCTTAAAGTTTATTTGAGCTAATTTTATGCTCAAGGCTATTTTTTAGCCAGTTTACGCAGGAAGTTTATTTTGGGCTATTTTACGCCCAGTCTGCTACTTTACACAGGAAGTCTATTTTGGGTCATTTTTACGCCCGATCTTTTCTCGCTACATGAGAATGTGGTCTGCTTACATGGCTTTCATACCATACTTATCGAGGAACATGTGTACGTGCTCTCCTCATTTTGTTGAACTAGTGGGACACGTGTCACCATGCGTAGAGATCAAAACTCTATGTGTGACACGTGTCATCACGCGTAAAGGTTGATTCTCATCGTGGGTGACAGTTACCAAACTTTGTTGCTTTTTACGCACAGAGGATCTAGTGTATAAATAGACTTATTTTTAAACAAAAGGGATGAGCATCAAGAGAGATACAAGAGAGGAGATTCTGAGAAAACTCATACTTTCAGAGTGATATACCCAGAAGCAATTCTTCAACTTTTTTCAAGAACAGGGTGAAGCAAAGCAGGAAAGCATTCGACTGTGCCATCAGTGCCGTTGCTCGATACCTTTCTGGTGACTTAGTTCTTCCGATTGTTCATCTTCTTCAAGCAGTTTTCTTCATCATCATCGTATGGTCGAAGGAACAAAGTGATCGCTCTCAGATCAGAATTCCATAGCAATACTTCCCAGAAACAATTTGTACTTTTGTACTTTTTCTAGTTTTCTTTTAAAAGCCAATTTTAGACATTTTGTTAAGTAAAACAAAATGGCGACTCTGCTGGGGACGACCTTCTCCTCTGACGAAAAGGCAATTGCTCAATATGATGATGTGTCGGTCGGATCGACAAAGAAGACTCTGGTTGTTCACTTCTACCAGACTGCTTATGAAGAAATGCTCGAAACTGGGGTAGTCCTCGCTGCTCCATTGTTCAAAAATTGTGGAAGGCGCAAAAAGTTTGGATTCCTAAGTCTAAAGCATCCTCGGATCTCCCTGCTGTCTCTGATGGCAGAGGAATCCTTTCCACTCCTATTGTGGAGGCTTCCGTCTGTGACGAGGCAGTTTCTACTTCAATGTTATGCCTTGGGCGTAAAAATCAGTCTCCCGTCTGTGACAGACTCTCAAGTTTTATGCTCTGTGCGTAAAACTCAATTTTTACGCTATGCGCGTAAAAACCAGTCTTCCGTCTGTGACGTGGTAGACACACAAGTTTTACGCTCTATGCGTAAAGGAAAATCTTCCATCTGTGACGTGGCAGATATTCATATTTTGTGCTCTACGCGTAAAGGTAAATCTCCTGTCGGTGACAGAGTAGATAAAATTCACAAGGATGCCTCTGCATCTAAAGTGAATTTGCCTACACGCATGCAGCGTAAAAACAAGAATCCTATTGTTGGTAAAACTTCAGTTTTCTACCAACAACCATCTTACACTGCTTTACGCAAGGTACCAAACCTTCAGATTATGCGTAATGCTGATGGAGTCATTTATGCACAAAAATCTCAAGATTTACGCACGCAACTCCAAGTGCATAAAAATGTACAGTTTGGTTCTGCTAATGCACCCAGTAATCTTCTTTATACACAAGGGACTAAAAGTTTCTCTATCCCGAATATAATAAAAAAGACTACTCCCTCTACTCCTTCTGATTTACGCGAGTTACTCGTATAAAAGCGTAAAAATAGGAAATCTTCTGTGACAGTCCCCCAAAAAAAAATCATCATTGTGAGTGTCACCAGATTGTAATCAAATGTTGCTGTTCAGCTTCTAAACAGTCAGTTTTTGACCGATTAAGCTATAATATGCCTCATCAACAAGTTGATGACCAAGAACATGAGTTGTCATATGCATCAGTCAATATGGCATCTCATACCAACAGGGGACGACGTCCAAGACGCAATTCGTCTCGGACTCCAAGCCAGCAACAATTCAATCGACTCCTTGATACTTTTGAAGGGGTATATCAGAATACTCGGTCAAGAGTTCAAAGATCGTTGCAATCTTCAGATTCAGAAGCTGGGGGTACCCAGTTGTTGGAGTCAAAAACTGATAGCGTTGATTCATATCTCTATACCAATCCCTCTATATGTTCAAGGGAGGTTGAATCCTATGCTATCGGAGATGAACCAGAGACGTCAACTGCTAATACAGAACAACTTCTCTCTGCAGTTGAGCAATCACTGAAGGACATGCTTGCCATGATGCAAAATATACATCAAATAATAATGACTCAACAAACTGCTTAGCCTGCAATAGTAACATCGGTGCAAGTAGCAGCACAAACTCAAGATAGTCAAGGGGTTGATATAACTTTAAATAATCTTAGTCAAGAGCCTGCTGTCAATCAAAATTCTGCATCTCCAGATCCTCTCATTCCAGAAGATGTACCACCTCCGGCAGGGGTTACGGTACATCCAGCAACTATTCAATCGAATGTGCTTCCTCAAACTAGTGAAGCTATTCAAGCAGTGCGTGAGCTAAAAGCACAATTTGAAGTTCTGAAACATAAGGATCAACTCCAGAGGTCAGAGATTAAGTAACCTTGTCCTCTTCATTGGAATGATGTACCCTTTCCTCCAAAATTCAAGCCACAATCGATGGTATTATTTGATGGAAGGGCTTCTCCCAGTCAATATATTAATTATTTTGATATTATGACTGTACATTTGCAGAAGAATGATGCTCTCCTCACTCGAGTTTTTATTGGGTATTTGACGGGTTCGGCATACGACTGGTATCGCAGTCTACCCGACAATTGCATATCGTCTTTTGACGAGTTTAAAGCAATATTTCTTTCCCGTTTCTATGAAGGAGGCATGGACATGAATATGTCCTCCTTAATAGAAATCAAACAAAAGGAGAAGGAAGATACCCGGACGTTCATCGAATATTTCTGACAGGCAACTTTGAAAATGCCTCCTGGTATGCCAGATTCTGCATTGCTTGATACGTGCAAAATGAATCTACGACCATCCATTACTGTCTTTACGGGCTCTCAATTCACAGATTAGGCTTCGTTCATTATAGCAACAGTTTCAGCCGAGACCAATGGTAGGTTGGCTCGTGAATACGGGATGATCTTTGCCTCAGAAGACAAAGAAAAGAAAGGCTCTTCAGGCAATAATTTTGGCAATCGCAATATGAAAGGGAAGGAAACACTAGTGGTTAATCTTTCAAAACCCAAAATGATGCCGAATAATCCGGAGTCTTCCAAACCAAAAGAAGATTACTCTTTTGATGACAGTGATATCCCAGGGATATTCCAATGTCTCGTTAAGAGTGGCAAACTCCAGACTCTGGAGCCAAAAAGGCCTAATGAGGTGAATCTGACTAACAATCCCAAATATTGTATCTATCATAGATACATAAATCATCCTACCAAGGCTTCCTATGTCTTAAAGACGAAAATCCAAGAGTTGATAAATGCTAATGCCATCGCTTTAACCAACGATGAGCATACAGTTACAGCTAATATGATTTCTCTTCAATTTGGAGGTTTTCCTCCACAACAAGTTCCAGATGGGATTGTCCCAATTCCTAAGGCAACAATGAAAATTGTAAATCTTCCGCCTGCTAGAGAGCAAAATAAAGGATTATTGCCTCTCACGTTAAAAAAATGGTGAAATCATGTGGGTACATCCTGACTTAGTACCTGAAATGGAGAATGAAGGTAAAACTTCAAAATCCAAGAAAGGTAGGAAAGTCAAAACCTGCAATATGATTTCTCATGTTGTAACTCCAGATCACGATAATTTGGATCATCTTTAGGATGGTATTCCTTTGGAAGATAGATTGAGGGGTTTGAATATATGCCCTCCAAGTTTGGCTCCTCCTACCAAACTCAAACTTACTCATCAACAATGGTTAGCAATGGGTAGTGTCCCCCTATACAGGGCACAACAAGTCTTTGTTGCTTATGAAAAAGCTCCTGTATAGATTTTTCCTCTTGTCCCGAGTATTTCTTCTTCTTCTGTGGCTATAGAGGTTTCTATTCCTCCTTCTCCTGTGGCTACAGAGGTTTCTATTCCTCCTTCTCCTGTGGCTATACAGGTCTTCATTCCTCCTTCCTTCGTTGAACCATCTATTGAAAGTCCGCTACCTACTCACATGTATAGTCAACAATCAGTCTATCTCATGAAAAAGATGGGCTATGACTTTCAGAAAGCGGAAGGCTTGAATTATGATAAAGGAATGTGACTTCCTTTACAAATTTCAAGTCAAAATCCACTGTTGGATTGGGTTTTGAGGTCCCTCATAAAAATCCTCGCAAGAAGAAGACTAAGGGAAAGAAGATTAAAACCTGTAATATGGTACTTCATTCTCCCGAGTCAGAAGATGAAACCTTTGCTGGTACAAGATCTGGGAAAGAGTACCACAAAGATTATGAGGAAGCTTCTAAAGAAGCAGAAGACGTTGCTGAAACACTACCAGCTCAACCATCTCCTATTCCTACTGAGGCAAGATCTAAACCATCTGTGGTTAAGAAAAGGAAACAGAAAGTAGTACGCTTTGACGTCCCATTGAAGTCTGCTTCAAATCAAGGGGTAGTGATGAAGCCCTACAAGTTTGATATTCTAGCCCAACTAGCTAATACCCCGGCTAGACTTTCTATCTTTGAGTTGCTTCATCTTTCTAAAGAAAGTCAAGAAACTTTGAGTGAAGCTTTGCTACAAGCTGACTCATGCTTAGCTCAACTCAAGAGTCCTGACAATATACCAGTGTCGTGTCCACAATGTCTTAGTGTGATGGAAGCAATTTCTATCAATACATTCACACAAGAAGATATGCTGTTGAAGCATAATAAGCATGACAGACCTCTGTGCTACACAGGGTATATTAAATCTACTGAAATTAACAGGATATATATTGATCCTGGGTCTTCTATTAGCGTTATTCTCCAAAGTATGCTATGACCCTTGAAGATTCCCACTAGTGATTTGATTTACACTAGTACAACAATAGTTGGTTTCAACTCTAGAAAGAGTAAACCACTGGAGAAGATTCGTCTGAAGATTCAAATTGGTGATCTTCGAACTATGACGAGTTTTTATGTTATCAACTCCGATGTATCTTACAACATCCTTCTTGGAAGACCGTGGATACATGAGCATAACCTTGTGCCTTCAACTCTCCACTAATGCTTCATGTACGTGGATTCTCAAGGGATTGTGAAGACTGAATTTGCAGATATCAATCCTTTTAAGGGTGTTGAAGCCTATTTCTCTGATTCAATACTCTACAAATAGGAGCATGTGAAGGAGATATTGGATATGGCCAAAGATCGATCACCTGCCGAAGATCAATCTGTCAATGAAGATCCTCCAGAAGAGCAACCGTTGAAGATTAAAGTCAAAGGCCGAATCCAACCCCAACCTGTCAATGAACAACCTCTAATGATCAAGGTTAAAGGAAGAACTCAAGCTTCGTCTAAGTAATCAGTGAGTATTCCTGCCAAGTGCCAATTCAACCTCTCATGATCAAAGTCAAGGGACGTACTTCTTGTACGAATGATCCAGAACCACTGATTATCAACCTTGGCAAGTCTACACAGAAGACGGATGACAGTCCGTTAATGATCAATCCGAAGCATAGCAGTCAGTTTATAAATGATATAAATATTGACCATTCTGTACTTTCTAATATTAATGAAGATTTCTTTTTGGAGTACATGGCTGTCAAATTTATTGAAAGAATGACTTTATCTGCTGATAATCAAGTCATCAACATAAAAATAACATAGATACAGAGGAAACCTTATACATTGTTAATTAGAAAAATTCTTTTCCTTCTCATGTCGATGTTGGACCCTATGCTCAAAGGTTCCTAACATCTTCTTTCTATCTTCTTCATGTAGTCTCATCATCATAAGCTTGTGTGACTTATAGACGTCACGAAGAATCTTATTTTGTGCTTCCGTCTAATAAGAAAAATAAGCGCCAAATTGTGTTTGGCCTGGCTAAAAATATCCCTGTTGCTCAGACAGATGATCTCAGAGAGAAAAATAAAGGAAGAATCCGAATTGACAAATATAGTCAATAATCTCTTAAGATTATCCAAAATATAGGATATGATTTGAAGACTATACAAGGTCTAAATCAAGGCAAAGGTAGACGGTTACCATTATGGGGTGATCTATTTTACCAGAAAACTCGTCATGGGTTGGGATACGATCCATTCCATATGTTTAACGAAGATATACAAGAAGAATTTTCTTTCAGTTCTTCATAATCCTCAGATTCGGAAGAAATTCAATTCATCGAATCTGATCCATCCCACATGTACAAAGAAGATATGGAAGAAGAATGTTCTTCCAGTTTTTTACAATCCTCATATTCTGGAGAAAACTATTATGATGAATTTGAGTGTGTCTTTTTAGTCAACATGGTTCAAACTGATGGTGAATCTGAGCTATTTGAAAATGACCCTTGGGCACAACAAATGGACACTCAAGTGAGCTTCGTTTTGAACAATGACAGCCACCTATAGAAGATAAAATTGTCCAGATTGACGTTGGAGACAAAATTATGTCTAAGCCAATATTCATCAGTAAAAACCTTTCTGAAGATGAAAAGGAAGAGTTGGTACAGCTGATTAAAGAATATATTGATATTTTTATGGAGT
>JANAVB010036437.1:0-40994 GCA_029216955.1 Iris pallida | reverse complement strand
ATAATTTATACCCCAGAATTTGGTATCGGAATCCGAAGGGAGCCTTCAGACTCGGCTCGCAGGCACACACAGCGCCTCGCCGGATCGCGGCTGCAACTGTGGAGAGGCTACATCATCGACACGAAGGTATCCTCACATCCGTGTCCAGTATCGACTCGTACAAACACGAGCGTATCTGTACCCAGAATGAACAACACAACAGTACCAACATATAAACTACGACCAACGATAAGAAACGAAATAAGATTATAAGATGTCTCAGATAAGGATCAATCATCATCTGCTGTACTAGCGTGCCATAACACGTATAGGACATGTCCCGACACAGAGCCAGTGTATCTGATACGATCTGCAATGCTTTGGTTCATTTGGTCGAATGACCATCACCAAGAGTATCAGAGTACTCTAATAAAAACCGAAACCGAAAAAAAGTAAAACATCCATTTAGGACATAAATAAGCAATGATGGAGCATGTATCATTCTAGCTAGTTGAAATTTAGTGTGTTTCTGATGTTAAAATTGTGTTGAGGTAGAGTTGTCAGGGTGATGGCTATTGAGTCCTATTACTCTTTTTTTTTTTCACTATATATACGATTACATTCTTCATATATATATATATAATTATATATATATATATATAGATATATAGATATATATATATATATTATATATGAAGAATGTAATCGTATATATTATATATATATATATATATCTATATATATTAATATATATATATAATATATATATATATATACGATTACATTCTTTATATATATATATTCATATATATATATATATATATATCTATATATATATACGATTACATTCTTTATATATATATATATATATATATTATATATATCTATATATCTATATATATATATATATCTCTATAATTATAAATATACAAGATGAGCGCGTTTGCCCTAGCTAGCGCCGCTCCATGAGTTCTTGGTAGATCCCAGCCCCTTTCCGACTCCGGCCAGGCCGCGTCACCTAAGGATGGCTAAGACCTTTGTTGACGCGGTTGCCGGTCGGGTTGAGGAACCCCCTCGCCTAGCTGCGCGATCTGTATAATCATACAAAGGTGCTCCTGCTATTTCCTTCTCGGAGGAGGAGGAACAAACACTGGCGTCACCGCTACGTTTGCTCTTGTGGGAAAGTTCTCACATAGTAAGCCATCCATTGACGTGATCCGCAAGGCCTAACAGGATTCCAGTTTAAAGGAGAGATCAAAGCAGGTGTTTAGACCGTAAATACATCCTTATTCGTCCTTCAATGGAAGAAGATTTTCTTCGCCTTCGTTCCAAAGACACCTGGTTCGTCTTCCAGATCTTCCCTACCATCTTATGCAAAGGAAGCATTGTTTGCAATCACATCAGCGATAGGTACACCTCTAAAACTTGACAGAGCCACGACAGAGTTATCTAGACCCAGTCGTGCTCGTATTTTGTAGAAATTGATGCGAGTAAGCCTATACAGCAGCGCATCAGGATTAACAGATCACGAGGTAGAAGTTTTTGGCAAATGTTGAATACGAATATACCCCACTATATTGTTCGCATTGTCATCACCAAGGGCATCTCATGGCTACATGCAAATTGAAAAACAAAGGCAAGGAAATAATGCAACAAGCCCCGCAGCAACATCAAGATGAAGCATTGGCGGTGACTCGGCCAGCATCAACGTGTTTGAAGGTCACATCCATTAATACTGAGGATCCTGAAGGCCCACCCCCATCTACTAATGATAAAGTCACGTCCTCAAACCCGATTGGACAGGAAACTTGCATTGATAAGGCTACTCAACAATTGGAGGAGGATTGTCCTCCCACTAACTTGCCGACTAGTGAAGCTCCTGTTTCCCCTGACATCATTACTACCATCAATGCTGCACAGAGTTCAGCACAAGACTTGACATCTGAGCCTATAGGAAGTTCAGAACCAATGGGAACTACGCAGATGGAGACAGATTTAGCAATAGCGGTTACTGCCATTATTGGGCAGGTGGTTGATGGCGTCACCAACCAACTTGAGGCAGGTGAGTTACCTGCTGAGCCAGTGGATGAAGGAGATAATCATTCTCCACTTCGTCGTGATCTCATTGTCAGCTGGGCAGATGAAGTCGACCGTGCTCCGGACGACAGGCCAATTGAGCAGGCAGGCGTTGGCTGTTCGGATGAGTGTCGAACAGAAATCGAGCCTTCTCTCCCACCAGTCGGTCTCCTCGCAGAAGTTTCACAAAAGAAGAAAAAGTCACAGAAGGCGGTACCGCCAACCGATCGTGTTATGCGGCAATCCGCAAACTCCTCCCACACTGGTAAACCCAAGACTTCCCTTAATGTTTAACGCCCTTATTTGGAATGTTCGTGGCTTAGCGAATCAAATAACTCTTAAAAGAATTAAAAATCTGGTGAGAATACACAAAATAGTGTTTCTTGGTATCATTGAACCTAAGGTGGATAGCAGTCAGCTACTTCATTACCAGCTGAAGCTTGGTTTCTCCCAGTCTTTTTACAATGATAGGGGTAACATATGGGTTATGGCTAAATCTACTTGTGATATTTCCCTTCATGAAAGCTTTGAACAAGCTCTGACAGTTTCTATGACGCATCATATGCTTCCCGCTCCAGTCTTTTTTACTACTGTTCATGGTGATAATACTAAGGAAGGTCGTCGCATATTATGGGACAGGCTCTCACAGTTGCAGCACAACATCCAGTCACCTTGGGCTATAGGGGGTAATTTCAACGCCATTTTGCGTTCGGGGGACAAAATAGGTGGTCGCCCTCCTGACCACCTTTCTATTGCTGAATTTGCTAATTTCATGCTTACTACTGGTCTGGTCGAACTTCAATACTCAGGCAGCTATTTCACATGGATTAAATCTAAGCATGATGGTCGACGGGGTTCCCGCCTGGATCGAGTTCTTGTCGATAATGCATGGTTAGAATTGGCGCCTCTCTCTCATGTTGAACATCTAAACCGTACAGAATCGGATCATGTACCATTACTTCTCAAATTTTTATCTAATGTGGCCATGGGTAAAAGGCAGTTTAGATTTCTGGACTTTTGGGTCAATCATGAAGAGTTTCGGCCGTTAATTCAACAAGCTTGGTCTTCTGTCGATCATCGTCTTGGGCTCACTCGTGTAGCTCTTCGGCTCGATGCTTGCAGGAAATTCCTATCCACTTGGAGTCGTAACACATATGGAGATATATTCCAACAGGTTAAGCAAGCGGAGGATGAGGTCCTTTCTGCAGAAATCTTGCATGAGCAGCATAATTCTGTTTTGAGTAGAGAACACCTGGCCAAGGTCACTGCTAATCTCAAACAACGAGTTAGTATAGAAGAAGCTTACTGGAAGCAGAAATCCAGGATGAAATGGGATCTTGAAGGAGATAAAAATACTGCCTATTTCCATGGTTGTGTGACGAATAGGAAGCGCTCTCTTCAGATTCACTCAATCACTACAGATGATGGAACTCTTTTAAAAGATAGATCTCTGATCCATGCTTACGCTAAAGAGTTCTACTCCAGGCTTTATCAGAGGGGTGACATCCAGGAGGAGACTAAATTATTGGAGAACTTTCCTTCCGTCATCACTGACAAGGACAATGACTTGTTGATTGCGGCTACATCTGACGAGGTCTTTGCAGCTATTAAATCTCTTGATCAACATAGTTCGCCAGGTCCGGATGGCTTTACTCCGCTTTTCTTCATTTCATGTGGGATATCATTGGGGAAGATTTGACTGAGGCTATTGGTTTATTTGTCGATGGCTTCGTTTGCTCGTTCCATCACTAACACCTCATTGGTCTTGATCCCGAAGGTTAAACAGCCCAAATATTTTGGTGATTATAGACCTATTAGTTTGTGTTCAGTGTTGAACAAGATCATTTCCAAATTGCTATCTCGTAGATTATCCCCTTTACTGCCTCGTCTTATTTCGCCCGAACAAAGCGGATTTGTTCATGGTAGAGAGATTGTTGATAATATTCTTCTAGCACAGGAGATGATGGCTAAAATGAACAAGAAGCACAGGGGAGGCAATGTAGCTATCAAGCTAGATATGATGAAGGCCTACGACAGGGTAGACTGGAGATTCCTGCTGAAGGTTCTTCGTAAATTCGGTTTTCACAACAAATGGGTGGACATGATGCTTAGAATTGTTAATAATATTTGGTATGCTCCATTGATCAATGGTGAGTCGACCGAGTACTTTCAGGCCTTCCGGGGTGTTCGACAGGGGGACCCCCTATCCCCGGCTTTGTTTATCATTGCAGCGGAGGTTCTCTCGCGTAGCCTGAAGCAGCTCCCCGATACGGAGGGTTTTACTCCATTTATATCTCCTCGTGGTTGCCCACCTATCACCCATTTGGCGTATGCAGATGACATACTCCTATTTTCAGCCGGAGACTTGCGTTCTATTACCAAAGTTTCTGATCTTCTCTCACAATATGAGGATGCTTCGGGCCAACTGATCAACAAGACCAAGACTTCTATATTCATGTCTCCGAACGTTTTTCAGGAACGTGGATCAGAGTTAGCTCGAAGAACGGGTTTTTCAGTTGGCTCCCCGCCTTTTACTTATCTTGGGTGCCCACTTATGGCCGGACAGCGCAATGGTGGCATGTATGAGGACCTCCTTGCTCGGATTCGAGTAAACTCGAAGGCTGGCACAACAAAATCCTTTCACCTGGAGGTAAGCTTGTCTTGATTAAATCAGTTCTAACGTCTATCCCTATGTATACGTTAGCAGCTTGTAATCCGCCTCTTGCGGTATTACATCGTATGGAGAGTATGTTCTCGAGCTTCTTCTGGGGAGCCCAAGAGGGGGTTGCCAAAAGAACCTGGCTTGGTTGGGATAGAATGGCTAGAACAAAGCAGGAAGGAGGACTGGGTATCAAGAGAATGGATGAGATGATGCAAGCTTTTACAATGAAGCTTTGGTGGAAGTTCATGACTCAAGACAGCTTATGGACCAGATTTTTCAATATCAAATACTGCTCGAATATTCATCCATTGGACGCAGCTATAACATCTAACGCTTCTCATGTTTGGAAGAGGCTGTTAACTGGAAGAGACTTGGCACACAGCACATTGTGTTCATTGATGAAGCTTGGCGATGGGGTAGAACTCAATCTGGCCAGTTCACTTTGTCGTCTGCTTGGGATGTGGCTAGGATTCATAGGCCGATCCTATCAGATTTTACACACATTTGGGGTACATATATACCTATCAAATGGTCAATACTTTTATGGAGGATTCTGCATAACAAATTGCCAACGGATGATAATATTCTTCGACTTGGCTACAGCTTGGCCTCGAAGTGTCATTGCTGCTCCTCGAACGAGGCTGAGACTTTGGAACATCTGATGCATCATGGCGAATTGGCTAAAGGAGTATGGGGAGCAGTCCAAATAGCTTATAATGTTCGTTCTCGAGGAAGGACCTTACTTGAAAGACTTCGTGACTGGTGGAGGAAGAGAAACAAACACAGAAAAGGCATAGTTGCAGCGGCTGTTCTCTGGGTCATTTGGAAAGATCGAAATAAAGGGAGATATGAAAATCACTCATATACTATGGACAAGTTGATCGCAGAAGTTCATCGGCAAGTTGGGAAAGCTACAATCAAATGTAGACACAATTAGATTCCATTTGTACTGTGTTTTGGAAGCTGATTAATAAAAGTTTAGTGTTCGGGAAAAAAAAAAAATATATATATATATATATATATATATATATATACGATTACATTCTTCATATATATATATATATATAAATATATATATACGATTACATTCTTCATATATATATATATATATATTATAGATATATATATATATATATATATATATATATATATATATATATATATATATATATATGAAGAATGTAATCGTATAAATATATATATATATATATATATATATATATATATATATATATATATATATATATTCTTTCCAAGAAAATAATCGTTCTAACCAGGGAAATGAGACATCGGTGCGAGAAAATTTTATGCTATAAGGAAGAAAAAACGGAAGAGTATGATTACAATAGAGCTTCAGCCCTTGTGGTAACTAGCTTCAGATCATTTCAGGCATTGCCAGACTGTCACGACCTTCACCCATTTTTTTTTAAACGGATACGAGACATGTCCAAGCCAGCCTACGTCGCAGTGTCGGCGGTAGAACGCTGTCACGGTCATGAAGATCAAAATCATAAATAATGCTCATTCATATAATTAATTTAACTTACAATGATCACAAGTTTTATATTTGTAGAAAATATAAACTTGTACAAATAAATGAATGACTACAACTCAACTATCTAGCTAGTCTCTAGGCTTTTGTCTGCAAGTATTCCCATCACTCCCCAAGCTAAGTGAATCCACGGCTAACCTGAAAATGTTGATTTCCAGTCAGGAATGGAACGAGCACAATTCACTGAAAGCAATTTCAAATAAAGAAAATGACTATAAAACAATGGTTAGACATCAATCATGAGTTTGTAAATAAACAGGAAATACGAAAAACCAATAGTAAATAAATAGACACCAAATACTTTCCCCAACTACTAGAAGTACCTTTGATATGTGATCGGTCTGGGACACTATACTGCACGGTCTACGAGATCTACTTTCATGAAAGATAAACACTGTCTACGAGGTCTACTTGCAGAAAAATAAACACGGTCTACGAGATCTACTGCATGAAAATAAACACGGTCTACGAGATCTACTGCATGAAAATAAACACGGTCTACGAGATCTACTGCATGAAAATAAACACGGTCTATGAGATCTAATGCATGAAAATAAACACGGTCTACGAGATCTACTACATGAAAATAAACACGGTCTACGGTCAGATCACACATCCTTGGTACTTCTCATTCCTGACTCAATATTTTATAATAGAGTATAAAAATCATATAACTAATGACTAATCAATGAAATATAGTAAAGATCAATATCAAAATACAGACAATAAACTGTACTCACCTGTGGTCCTGTGCTGGTGAAACCGATAATCTGAACCACTCAGAATGCCACAATAATCAAACCCATACAACAATTCCCGGAAGCTGAAATAAACATTACCAATGTTCTCAGAATAGTTAAATTAGCTAGGATTGTATGTCCTTAAGCCCAATTCTGAACACAGGGGCAAAATAGAAATTTTGGGCCTAAACGATGTCCGCCGTTGGACCCGCTTTGCATCGAAAAATGTACCAGAGTCAACGGTCTCTAAAGTCGTCAAACTATATGTCTACGGATCCAGTTTTCCGATACGAATCCAACCATATGTCCAGAGTTGGATTCCGGCAGGCCGTGCACAAAATCGCCCGTTGAGTCGGACCGTGGGGCTCGCAAAACGGCGTCCGATTCAACTGTCTCAGAATTGGACCAAACTTGGCATACAGGATCAGAAAAATGATACGGTCCTGCTGGCGCAACTTTCGTATCGATCTGACGAGCGTGCACAAAGTAATTGGGAAATTTGCACAGAGGCCGATACGGTAAATTTCAACGGATACGGATCAATTCGTCGCGTACACGCAACCAATTTGAATTCCGTCAAAGCCCACACAACCACGAAACCGTTACGCAGCTTTCGATGCTTTTCATTCGTGACCACGTCGTCCGGATTCATGGGACGCACGTCGTATCGAGCGATTTTCCAAATTTCTATATTTTTGAAAACATGTTTTTTCACAAACTTCGGGATTTGATTTTTCGACGCAGAGTCGACGAAATTCGATTCTACAAAAAGGGAATCGAAGCCCTATAGGTTGTCTAGGATTGTCTTCAATTGGATTTCTAAAAATCACTACGGTCGGGCAGAAATTTGCCTACCAAGTCGAGTGCCTGGACTGAACTAGTGTTCTATTTTGTACGGTTATTCGTCAGTTTTGACGTTGACTTCTCGGGAAATCTAGGGCCTATAAAAATAAACTAATTGAAGAGGCTTACCATCCAATATATTGTGTACGCACTCGAAGTGACGGCTGGAAGAATCGTCGATCGTGCGCGAAGAAAACATCATGCGAAGTGGCCTCGACACGCTGTCGCTACTGCTAAACTCCCCTGCTTCGTGCACGGCCATGTCCTGTCGCGCCCGTGTTCGGCTGCTCCCGACGGCCGTGGCGGCGGCAGGCGATGTGCCTAGGGCCGGAGAGGCGTCGGCCATGGCTAGGTTCGGGGTTAGGGTTTTAGGTTGGTCTCGGTTTCCTTCCTTTGGTTCCTTCTCTCGACCGAGTATAGCTGCATATACATACCTAGAGTCGGTTCTGGGAAGGGCTTCAATGCTATTACTGGGGAGAGTTTGGTGTTGTGGCCTGGCCCGACTGGGCTTGGCCCGATCTCAGCTGGCTGGGATTTTCCTTGGGTCTGGGCTGCTACTCAAACTCGGTATGAGCGGTTTGCTCTGCTGGTGGGCTTTTAGTTATATACATACACACAATGATTCATATCTATATATTTATCATATATAATATATATGTTTATATACACATACCTGTACACATATTTAATATTTATTTATCTATATACTAATATAATATACTCTATTTAGTCATATATAGATATATATATATATATATATATATATATATATATATAATATATATATATATATATATATATATATTTATATATATATTATATAATATATATATATATATATATATAATATATATATATATATATATATATATATATATATATAATATAATATAGATATAGAGATAGTATATATATATTATAGATATATATAGATTATAGAGATATATTATATAGTATATATATATATATATATATATCAATACATATATATATCCATTTACACGTATACATATATAATATAATCCATAAATCTAAATAACCCCCAATAGCATCTATTCCTAGTGTCGAGCCTATTTGTTTTAAATATGACCATATAGAATAATATTATTATATAATAATAACCTCGATAAATAAATAATAATAATAATAATAATAATAATAATAATAATAATAATAATAATAATAATAATAGTAATAGTAATAGTAATAATAATAATCACGAAATTCAATAAACCAATACTGGTACATATACCTTTATACGCAGTCTAATAATCTCAAAATGTACAAGGACCCACTTTACACAATTGTCAATGAATATCAACTAAATAATGATAATAATTAATTACAAATATTAGAAAATATTCATTAAATCATTAAACGAAGTACAATACACTCATACCAATTTCCATCAACACGAATGTCATTGGACGTGCTGCATGACTACATGAGCTCGGCTCAGTTCGGGTCCAGTCCGGGTTCAAATGGTATAGCTGGTTTCTCTAAACTCAATAATATAATTAATAAATAACTAAATCTTCGGTAAAGGTGAAATCACAACTTGGCCTGGTTTTCTTAGTTAGGACACATTCATGGCTGGGCCTTCCTACCAGGGCTAACACACTAGTCAAAGCACGCCAATGCACTATCCTTTCCACGATTCCTAGTCGCCTTGTACTCCAAAACTCTACTATGACTAAAATCATCTATCGTAAAAATATTAATTAAATAATTATTTATAAAACTCTAAAATCACCATTTAATTCAAATAAATAAATAAGTAAAATGTATATTATCAAAGTTCTGGGAAGAGGGACTACAAATCTACCCACCTTAAAAATAATTTCGTCCTCGAAATTCGAATTCATAACTATTCCTTAAATTCAAAAGAACTCTACCATTACCCTAATCTCCTCAAATTTTTAATTCCTCAAAAATAGCTCATATCCTTCTCATTGTCCATTTTGGCAACTACAAAATATTGAGGACTTCTACCCACCTTTGGTCACACTACTCCCTCAAAGCTAGGTCACTAAAATTTATAATCATCCAACTAATTGCTATAGTTGCTACCAATTGATATCCACTGAATATGGCACCTATAAACCTCTCAGATCTATCAAATAACCCAGAATCTAATATGCATCAAATTTACACAAGTAGCTAAGAAATATTGCTAAATTCTAATAAGCGTGACCATTCGTCACTCTGAAATTCGAAGGACAGGAAGATAAAAAAAAGAATAATCGAGAGCATTTATGAAGTTTCATGAGTGGTAGAGTGTATCCAATGATGCAGATAGAATGAAAGTCTATGAACCATTAGCTTATTTGCTAAAGTGGCTACTCTAGTCTAGTCACTTGCTAAATCGAAGCACCCTTCGCCTCTTAGAGTGGATCGCATTCCGTGCAATACAGAAGTTCCATTCTCGAAGTTCTAAACAAGGTTCTATAATAGAACGGAATTTGAGAAGTCAAGATCGTGATCTTTCCCGTGGTTATTTAAACATACGAGCAAGGAATAAAATGCAATACAAGATCGTATCGCAACTTCCTGGTAGATGGAATAAGGGTTACGAATGACATCACATTCCCAAAAGGGGAGACAATATAATGGGTATAGGTACCTATTTCAGAAAGTTCGGTTTTATAGTCCAAATATGGTGATATGCATGGATGGATTTTTTACTGGATCTTAATGGGTTCCCTAATTGGACATCAATCGTTGGTTGGATGAACCTTGAACTTCAATCTATATTGACTGGACAAGATCCCCATAATAAAACTATTTCTACCAGGTTAGGGTAACCTAAGATATGATTCCTCCCAAGTGGTTGAGGTAGTTGCCAGTCGGGTTGGTTAGCTAGGTTTCTAAAGCCCAAAAATGTGTCTTCTATGACTCTTGTGTTTAAGTGGCACAAGAAAACATAATTGAATGGAACACTAGTGACATGTGCGTAGTAGGCTTCGAGTAGACCACAATCATATATTGGGTCGGATAAATTGAGTCAAGGTTGACACTCTAGTGGAAGTCGGAAAGTGTACCGGTATTATGGTAGGGGTCATAGCTAGTCCTTTTAACCTGAAAGTTGTACCCCAAAAATAGAGTACAAGGGGACGGGTTTGAGTGGGACATGATATACCTAGATGAAGGTGGACTCGTCTAATTCTTGCGTATGAAATTTGTTGGAAGATAACAGCTGGTCTCGTGCTTCGAATATTAACGGCACGATCGAGGACACAAAATGATCTAAATGAAAAGTGGGAGTCCAAGAGCACTAATCATCATCCTAATGGAAGTTATTCAAATCAATCGATAATCCTTATATATCCCAAAATTTTGGAAGGCTTACAGTCTACCCACCTTAGAAACTAGGCCATGGTTTTAGGCATAAAGTGGTTAAGAGGATTTCAAAGTCCGAATATTATACCTCGACTCTTATTAAATAAGAATAAGGCATAGCGTAATGGATACGGTAGACGTAAGTCAACTCGAAGATCGTTCCTCAATAAATAGAAAATGAATGTGTACAATAACACATGGTCGATAAAATAGAGGAACATACACATCCATAGTGTACAAGAGTTATTGACGATATCTAACTCTAAGGCACATCATATGGAAAGATTTCTAACAACTAAGTCATGAATTTCTATTCGTGTCGAGCCTTCCAGACTATTGTCACAAGGGTTCCAGTTAAAACCGCTTCAATACAATTAATTAGAGGCTCACAAAATTTGGTCTCTGGAGAATAGGTAGTCTTCTAGGTTGGCATTTGATCTAGGGAAGATCCTAATCATTCTCGGACTCCAATGATTAGAAGATCAAGATAGTAGGTTTAGTGTCGAAGGGAGGACGAGTAACTCAATACAAAGTTCTAGTCACAGGGCTGGCCGATGGTAGCTACACTTGCGTATACAACTATCATAGCCATGGGGAATACTCTGTATCTACCGATCAATTACGAGCTTTCGTCTTCCCAATTAGTGAAAGACAAAAGCAATAAGAAATTCAAGAAAGATGTCATCGAATACAATTTCGTGATTCAAGGGCATATGTATAATTCAAAAGGAATTGTCAATACAGTCGCGGATGAGATCCTGGATACCTCTATATCTCAATCCACGTAAGGTAATTAAATGAGGAGTGAACCAAATGTATCATGGTTGATCAGACCGTAATACAATGATTCTGATTAGACAATATGTTAGCAGGCGTCCCCACTAAACATATGCCTCGAATCAAGCTCGATAATAGAGTGAGCATGCAAAACTAGGCTGTAATAGCAGCGTTGGTTAAGATAGTCAAAAATAATTTAACCAGATTTTTGAAAGGAGGCACAGGTAGTTCGAGTTTTGTGAGAATCAAAACCTTACCTAGTGTCATTACTTATATAGGCATCCTACTATCTTCTATCCATAAGGCCTTGGTCGACTAATGGGTTATGGACTCCTGAATTCTATATTCTAAGTAAGCCTATTAGTGTCAGTCAATTTCCTTATTAATAGATCACGAGGATCATACGGAGTTCTAGGTCGGGAGACATACTACCAAACTTACAAACTTCCAGTACTATTGGCTTGGGATCTTATGGGACATACATGGCACGGTCCTATCCTCTATAGTACCTTAAACTTGTAATCACGTCTGAAATCATTTCACCGAGGATTATGCCTCGTCCGTATACTCGGGCGATGGTAAACTCTTGGTTCCGTGATTCAGATGTGATATGCTATCAGATACTCTACCTTATCTCGACACCCGGGTAACTATGATCAAAGAGGACTACTAGCTATAGTTTTAGGAATATTCTATAACCTATAATTTCCTAAAAAAAATTCAACTCTAGGGTCGGGAGACAGTTGGTCATGTATTCCTCTCTTTCCATACCTTTCCAACCATTCTATAATTTGTCTTGGTCCAAGAACTCATGGTGATAGATGTAGCAAGAAAAATGATTATACACCTCTAACTCAGATTCTGGTTACTGAAAGAGAACATGTGAATGCAATTCTACGCAATCCTAAATAAATAATATACTTTTAAAACTCTCGTTAGCTGTTATTTTCATGCTCTCTGACATCGAAATAGGCCATTAACTGAACCTCAAAGGCTCAGAGTGGCAAATAGGTATAGTGTAGTTCTAGGCCCTGTGTGAACAAGTACAACTATTGATTAATGATTTCAGCAATACGACGAAAAAGAATGTGATGGCTGCAGTTTCTCATCAAACAAAGTAAGCAATAATAAGAAAAGATCCACATGGTATCGCTGGAGACGTCACACACTCAAATACTTTGTTTCAGTAAGCAAGAAATTTTACATATCAATTTAAGTTTCGATATAGAACTTAAGGGGTTATTGCAACGGCGCACTCTTAGGAACCAATACAGGTTGAATAATTTTCGGAAACTATAAATTTAACACAAATTTTTTTTTTTGGCGAAAGTAGAGATTTTCCGAAACAGATTTTTTTTACCTGCAAACTGACACCAAAAACGTAAAATGAATGGTAACTATAAAAAGCATCCCAAGATGATAATTTTCGATATGCGCCCAAATCATAATTAAAAAAATCGAATTGCCAAACCCTAACCCTAACAAAATAGGAAGTGAAGTTACCTCGACCGTCCAGATGAAGAAATCCAACGGCTCCGGAGGCCACCCCTTGTTCATACTCAACGAAGGCATGTAAAAGCCCTAATTTTGCAGTAAAATTCATCAGAACTGACCAAAATCGAACAAAAAGATCGAGAAAATCCCCAAATTCACAAGAATAAGAAGATAATTCAAACAGATTACCGTCAGAATGATGGATTGGAGCTAAATAGTGTCATCAGTCAGCAGAAAAATGGGAAACCCTAAAAGAACCCTAATCTTGGAGAGATGGATGCATGTATGGTTGTCAAAATTAGAAGATTTTACTAAAATCATGTCGAGGCAGAATTTAGGACATAAAATAAGCAATAATCGAGATTTTAGGACAAACTGGTGGTGAAGGCTACGCCGGTGACAACCTTCCCTCTGCGGTGGAGTCTGTAACCGAGGGAGGCGAGGAACGGGCTGAGGAAAGTTGGGGAGCGGGGAGCGGGCTGAGGGGAGTTGGGGAGCGGGGAGTGGGCTGAGGGGAATTAGGGAGCGGGAGGAGAAGGAGAAGGAGAAGGAGAAAGAGAGAGGGTTTAGAATTTTTCTTAAGTACGGGAGAATTGCGGGGGAATCGAGATTTTGACTTAAATTTTTGTACTTTTTTTATAATACTCATATCACTGGAGCACTATCAATAACATTTTTAATGTAAACCGTCATAAATTCTAGTCTTGCTGAACTTTGATGACGCTTCCACATCAGCCGTTATGAAAACTACTTATCAAACGTCATTAATAGGTCTTTTTGTTGTAGTGTTAGGGTTAAGAACAAGCCTAGTGTCTCAATCTCAAGCAAGCAAGTAAATATAACAAGATGATAGATCATCAGACATACAAAGTAAGGCATCCCATACATTACATATTCAGATGATCATGAAGCTAGTCATACAAAATGCGAAGACTAACAAGAGTTTAAGTCATACATGATCAACCCTAGGATTTGTCAATCATGTTACAGCCCGTAGGCAGACAGTAAGTAAAGTTACAGATGAGCTAACACTTGTTCGGCGGCTAAATACCTCAAAAGAATAATTTTACAAGGGAGTAGGAGAGCAAAATAGGAACTCACTCATTGCCAGGGTTGCGCCTAGTGGTCACCATCTGACAAGAAGGCTGGGAGATCCTCGGGTGTTACTCCGAAATCTGGCCATACAAAACCAGCTGGGTGAGACACCAGAAAGAGCAAGTGCCACAAGGAAGCTTCATTTAAGAACTAAAACCAGCATATTAGCACATAAAGTCATAGATGAAATAATAATAGACATAAATTAGGAAAAATAGGGTGATAAACGATAAGATAACTAAAGGACTATTCCGATAACGAAGTTAGAACCCGTAAACCAAACAAGGACCAGGGTTGTAATCCTTCACCTGAACAGAACTTAGTCTCTAACCAATTATCGATAAGGTAAAACATACACAAACATGTCCTGAGATAGCCATGTACCGGGTCTAGGCAAAACTAGACAAGATGGGACACCAACCAGCATTTACAGCCAAGCAAGAGTACGGCTTGATAGTTAACTAACTAGGGTTATCACAAGCCTAGTTACTAGCAAGATACAATGAGGTATCCTTACGGCCGCAAGCCATGTAGACTATCCAGGTTATCCAGATACAAGGTTCTTGCTAAGAGTTATCATGACTTGTTAGGTGACTTGAGTGTAACACATGATAGTGTGCATAGTAATCGTTTCATGAAGTACCCCACATGACAGTGAGCTGGAAATATGTCCTACTCATCGGCAGGCTACAAGTCCATCAGAGAAGGCGCCCAGATAACAGGATTGCTTATATCCGGAATACCTCTCTATATGAACTACTTGATCAATCTAGTCGTTAACCTAGTCAGATTCAGTATGTATCCCTGACCGTGGTAACCAGGAATACAAGTCCTAGACATGATGCGAACGAGACTGGTAGCTTATACGAGCACATTCAATACAATCACCCACGGTATCGAGATAAGAATTTACTTAGCATGTCAAGTTAGCCATCGCAACAGCGTTCATGAGTTACATGTCAAGATTACTTGTCAAGGGTGCACCACGACGGGTCACCATCATGTCATGATACTTGTACTTGTTACTTGTTAGAAGTGCGCCACGACGGGCCACCATCCTGGTTCACTACATATTAATCATCATATCGTGTTCATATATCATGGCTATGCAGCATATCATTATACAAGCTAATATATAGGTAAGAAAGGGACATAATCCTGAGTGCACCATAACGGGCCACCGTTCCAAGTAAGAAGACATGGCATAAAGAGTAAGGTACAATAAAGCCGAAAAGACATGGCAACTTGCATCATCGAGAAAGAAATGCATAAAAGAGAAAAATGCCAAAATATCGTGCATCCAAGGGCTATGCGCCCCCAGGATTCTATGTGCCTACACGAAAGCTAACATATGCTAAGTTGTGCCAGGCCTTGCCGCGGCTCACACAAATCGTGTCGCGTTCTTATATTAGCCATACATAGAAAACCGTGCCATGACTAAGTAAATCGTGCTAAGTCGTGCCAAGTCGTGCCGCAGCTTGCACGAGTCGTGTCATGCCTAGCCATAGCACGCACGTGCCGTGTCGTGTCATGCCAAGATGTGGTACGCACGAGTCGTGTCGTGATCGTGTGAGCAACCCATGGAAAAATCATGAAACAATTTGGCCAAAAGGAGCAAAAACCCAAAAGATCACAAAAGCCCAAGGGAATGCGTCCCTGACCACTTATGCGCCCAAAGGGGGGGCTATATGCGCCCACTAGGGCAGCCCCTATTTGCCCACATAAGGGTGGTTATGCGCCCAAGGAAGGGAGCAAGACCCTTGGCCAAGTGCCAAGGAAAGGTAAGGTGTTGTGACATGATTAGAAAGTTATGCGCCAACACAAGGCTATGCGCCCACATAGAAACGTACCTATGCGCCCAAGGGGGGCATACTTATGCGCCCACATGGGAGGAAGGCCTGCTTTGGGCGCATGGCAAGTTCATGCGCCCAAGCACTGTTCTTCTTCCCGACAAGTCCGGGAAGAAAACGCAAGGAAAACCGTAGCTTCTGAGCTCCGCCAAATCTCCGTCCGGAGTCAAAATTCGGACTTCCATAGGTCAAAATAGGGTAGAACAAAATTCTTTACAACATGGCACCATCAAAACATGCAAATGAAGAAGTTAAATAGATCAAAACTACAAAAATCCAAAAATGGCAATTTTCTAGATCTACAAAAATCCATGCATCAAAATAAAAATCTTCAAGTTCTAAAGTGGTTTAGAATCATGCTAAGAAGCCATTGGAACCATCAAAATGGGTTCTTAAGTAGAAGCAAGATGCACTTGCCTATGGAGGGGGAGAGGTTTTAATGGAGAAGAAGGGGTTTTGAGAAATAATGAAGAGAGAGAAAAAGTATGTGGGTTTAAAATGGAGATGGTGGTAGGTAAGGGTTGGGTTTATGATGAACCAAAGGAATTAAACCAAGCCAACCAAAATGAACCAAGTCAAGGTATGATATGTCATGATGAACCTAAACAAGACTAAACCAAAATTAGCTAGCAAGAAAAGATAAGTAAAAATAAATACGGGTCATGATTCCGTACACGTATACTGGAAATACGTATAACGAAAAATGGGGATGACAACTTGGGTTGGGTTCGCGCTAGTTTGGAACAACCAGGTCTTCTAAAAGTCAATAATCTTAATAATAAGTAATTAAATTATTCCTAGGGTTATGTCACGATTTGGCCTGGTTTTCCTAGTTAGTACACACCTATAACTCGGCCTTCTCTACCATGGCTAGAACACTAGTCAAAGCACTCGACCACACTCTCAGTGCTAAAATTCTTGGTTATCTTGTACTCCAAAACTTAACCGTGACTAAGGCCTTCTATAATAAATATTTATAACATTCTAAAAAAATCATATTTTAATTCAAACAAATAAATAAAAGTATATTTTCCAAACTTTCGGAAAGAGGGGTTACGAATCTACCCACTTTAGAAATACTATCGAATTAGAATACAATAGTGCATCCTTCTATGAAAATCATCTAATAGGATTTAGAATTCGATGAGGCCTATGTAGCAACCTTAACTACCCAACTGTCAAATTAAACTAAGGACTCCTAGTCCTAACCATTCTCCTAAAATTGACTTACTCCTAGTTGTGAATGAGTATTTCATAGTCGTAGGCTCGCAGTAGTACAACTAATATGGTACTACTATGAGTTCGTACAATTTGCAAAAACTGACATGCATGGGCCACCACAAAAACTTGTCACGACTCGTATCCGCTTTTCAGATACGAGACGTATCCAAGCCAACCTACGCCACAGAGTCGGCGGTAGAACGCTGTCAAGCTCGCAATAAATAAGTGCCCAAAATAAACTTTATTGTTCATTCATATTTCTAAATTGATTACAATATTTATATTTAAAGAAAATACAAGATTCTTACAATTAATGAAAATGATACCACTTCTATCTAATTTCTAGGTTTCTGCCTGTAAGTACACTCGTATCTCCCAATTCTAAGTGAAGCCACAGCTAACCTGAAAAATATTGGTTTTCAGTCAGAAATGGAACAAGCACACAAACCGACGGCAATGCAAAAACACAAATAGAATTCACAAGACATAAAAATAACATATATGAGATAAAAACTAGAAATTAACTGATGTCATGACAAGTGGTGAAGAAAACAAGGAAAAAAATGAAAGACAACTATCTATGTGTTTGGAAATATCAATTTCGATATGTGAACGACTAGGGGGTAAATCCGGCACCCTACACGTGTCGTGTGCAGCTGCAATTCTCTACGAAAGACACGGAAGATGGGTAAGGGGTAGTTCATACGTCTAGTAAGATATTTTCCCTCCCAATTTAGTACACATGGACTCGAACAAGTCACGAAACACGAAAACATGATAGTCACGAAAAATAGTAAGTAGAGATCCATGATACTAATTTTTGTGTGACAACCGTGTCAACAAGCAGCAAGACATATGTATAAACACAAAATGTATAAACTACTATGAATCAAAAAGCAATCAGAAAGTGTACTTGCCTGAGGTCCTTAGATGGTAAAACCGATAATAATATACCACTTAGTGAGCCACACAGTCGACACATACAAAAGTCTCCGGATGTTGAAATAAACATTACCAACATTTTTAGAATAGTCAAATTAGCTAGGATTGCCTGTCCATAAGTCCAATTCTGGACACAGGGGCAAAACGATAATTTTGGGTTAAAACGGTGTCCGTCGTTGGACCCACTTTGCACTGAAAAGTGTGCTAGAGTCAATGGTCTCTAATATCGTCAAACTATATGTCTACAAATTCGTTTTGATGATACGAACCGAACTGTATGTCCAAAGTTAGATTCCAGCGGGTCGTGCACAAAATCACCCGTTGAGTCGAATCGTGGGGCCCGCGAAACTGCGATTCGATCAACTGTCTCAGAATTGGACCAAACTTGGCATACAGGATCAAAAAAATGATACGGTCCTGTTGGCGCAGGTTTCGCTTCGATTTGACGAACGTACACAAAGTAATTTAAAAACTTTCAAAGAGGCCGATACGGTGAATTTCTAAAGATATGCATCAAATTCGTCGTGCACACGCAACTAATTTAAATTTTGTCAAAGTTCACATGTTCGCGAAGTCGATACGTACCTTTCGATGCTTTTGGTTCGTGACCATATTGCCCGGTTTGGCGGAACGCACGTGGTATCGAAGGTTTTTCCTAAAATTTTATATTTTCGAAAACTATTTTTCAAAATTTTTGGAATTCAATTTTCTCATTATACAATCAATGAATTTTATTTCTGTAGAATGGGTTTTAAAGACCTATATGTTGTCTATAACTGTGTTCAAGTAGAATTTCTAATCTGGCACTAGATCGATCGGAATCGATCCTCAAACGTGGATATATGGACTGTTATTTGCTATATTTTTTAACAGGCTTTTACCGAACTTTGGTTCAATTTTTCATGGATTTGTAAGAGGTTCTATTCCGATCTATTTATTAGAATATGAAGTTGGTAGGGTTGTCGACAAACCTTCGAAGGAGGATCGGAAAACGATCGACTTTATACAACGAATCGTCCCTGCAAAATTAGCCCAAGGATGCACGCTACTGCTGTCCTCCCCTGTTCTATCCGCTGTTGTGGCCACCTGGAACGGCGCTGGCTGGCCGGTGGTCGTGCGCTGTGCGTGCTTGCGTAGGCTGTGGTGTAGTGCACGCAAGGTGGGGGCTGGCCGGAGATAGGTTTTAGGGTTTTGATCTAGGGCTCTCCCTTCATCCCTTCTCTTGTGTACATATGTTTATATACATATGTTTGTCGGCTGTGAACACAATAGGGGGGTCGGGTTTAGCTAGTCTACGTATGGGTTGTGTGGGGAAGGGAAAGGGCTGAGTTCGGCTATGGGTGTTTACTGCGGGTGTGTGTGTGTGTGTGTGTTTGTGTTTTATTCTTTTTTTCATTTATCACCATATATATAGTCATATATATATATATATATATATATATATATATATATATATATATATATATATATATTTATATATATATTTATATATATATATATATATATATATATATATATTTATATATATATATATATATATACCAACATCTATCCATATATGCACACAATATGTATTATATATAATACGCTCCATAAAATCTAAATAAAACCTTACTATTATCTATTCTTAATATAGGGCCTATTTATAGAAATATATAAATTTATACACGTATATCCATTAATCAATAACATATAAGTAACCGATAATAATAAATGATTATATTTAGTAACAACAATATTATTAATAATAATTGTCCTAATAGCAACTAAACTAGAACAGTAATAGATATATTATTTAAATATACACACACTTTATTCGGCCCCAGAGAATCGTATAAATACTATAAAATGCTATTTAATATTAATGATACTTATAATGTATATACAATAAATATTTATAAACTCTTTGCCCATTTGTAAAATAGATACCAAAAAGAATTGCATATACATAAAGTACGTCTGCATGGACTTCCTTAGTCTCACTACATGTCTACTCGGGCTTGAGCTTGGTTCGGGTCCAGTCCGGTTGGTTTGGCACAGCCGGGTCTTCTAAAAGTCGATAATCTAATTAATAGATATTTAAATCATCTATAGGGGTTAGGTCGCAACGTGGCCTGGTTTTGCTAGTTAGGACAAACTTATGGCTCTGCCTTTCCTGCCATGGCTGAAACACTAGTCAAGGCACACCACTGCACTATCCGTGCCACGATTTCTAGTCGTCTAGTACTTAAAAACTCAACCATGGCTAAAGTCATCCACCGTAATAATTATCTAATTAATTATTTATAAAATTCTAAAAATCATAATTCAAATAAAATAAAATTAAAATTTATTAAAATTTTTGGGAAGGGGATAACACATATAGGTATATATAGATGGATATAATTATATATTGTGACATGTGTGTTGTATGTGCATACACACATGTGGATTGTGTGTATTACCTACATAGGTAATGGAACTAAGGATTTCCAGGGCCATAGATTGGTGTGTGTATTGATCGATAGAAAGTTAAAAGATTTAAAACGTATTCTAACCCTTCATAGGTGGAAACTAGGTTTCACGAATTATACCTGCGATGAGAAAAAGATGACAGTTTCCAGCAATCTCGACTAGTCAGAGACCCCAAGATCTTCTACACATATTCCTTCTTCGGATTGGATGTCGTGTGGGCGACGATCTCCCAACTTTTTCTTTTCTTACCTGTCCTCCCTTTCTCTCATCTTGTGATGAACGAATTAGAGAAAGATGCTCTTCTTAGGATACATCTGACGACTAAAGAATAAAGGGTATATATAAGCTATGGCAAGGACCATAAGGAGCAATTAGGTTTAGGTATCCTAACGGGTCTAAGTATCCCGTGTTCAGCCCGAACACACAACCCAGACCTGTTAACATTAGCTCGATCCACTAAAGAGCTGCTGTTACACTACTTTCGTAATGCCAAATTACGTTTATAGGCTCCTTCTTTTATATGCTTGCTTGTATCCCCCTGTTAAGATATCGAATGTCCGTCAATTAAAATAAGTTACTGACAACTACATTGATCGACATCTTTTTTCCTTAAGTAGTACCACTCAACTTTTTATTATGTCGGATATAATCTACCTGTAGGGTTTATATGACAACCCTTATGAGTTCCTGAAGGGGACATCTTCAACCCGATACATTAGGACATGGATTTCTTGTATAATAAACTACCCATCATATACATAATCCCAGTACCCAATTCATAGAGGTTATTGACTCATTATGAATCTCACTCTTTATGAGTCAAAGTAATACATACTACATATACATGACTTTTATTATATACGTATTAAGAGCACAAGCATCCATAATAAGTAAGTTATTTGTTTTCTTATGTTGTCATTACAAATAGAACAACCTCAAATGGTCATGTTCAATACACACAGAGTGCACTAGTATAAACCTATAGTTAAGATAGAATAATGCCATATTATACTACAACCTTACCAATGATTTGTCCAAATCCATCTAGCTTGTGAAGCATTTATATATTCTACAAGGGAATGATAATATGATCATCTGTGTGTCACTACACACCATATTATCTACAATGTAGAATATTAGACACTTGTATTAATATATAACAAATATAAAATGCCAACATTTGCCCATATAATACTCATTCAAAAATAATAGAAAAATATAGTTAATACAAAAGTGATGCTTTTAGTATATAACCCTAACGATCTCCCACTTATACTCAAAGCATTGCTTTTTAGTATACTGTTACAAATCTTTCACTTATACTTAGAGTCATGCGGCCATACATCTGACTCCCGTTCCCTCAACTTGACTATTAAAAGCCTTAGACGGTAAGCTCTTTGCAAAGGGATGAGCTAGGTTGTCTGCTGATGCTATCTTGGTCACAACAATATCTCATCTTTTACGGTATCTCGTATCAGGTGGTACTTGTGCTCAATGTGCTTACATGTCTTATGGGCTCGTAGTTCTTTCGAGTTTGCAACTACACCACTATTATCACAATAAAGTATAATAGTCTTAGGCAAACTAGGTACCACATCCAAGTCCAACAGGAAGTTTTTTAGCCAAACCGCTTCTTTGGCTGCCTCAGAGGCAGCCATATACTCGACTTCTATGGTGGAATCAACAATATATTTTTGCTTGATGCTCCTCCATACTATGGCTCTACCTCCCAAGATAAATCTATAACCTGAGATAGATTTTTTAGAATCCTTATCTGACTGAAAATCTGAGTCTGTATACCCCAAGGGAACAAACTATCTTCCTGGTAAACCAACATATAATCTTTAGTTCTTTTCAGGTACTTCAGAATATGCTTTAACGCAGTCCAGTGATCTTGTCCTGGGTTAGACTGATATCTGCTAACCATGCCTATGACAAAGCAGAGGTCTCGTACATAGCATTGCATACATAAAGCTTCCAATTGCCGAAGCATAAGGAACCACTTTCATGTCCTCTATCTCTTTAGGTGTCCTTCGACATTGTTTCTTTGATAGAGCTATTCCATGCCTAAAAGGTAGAAAACCTTTTTCAGAATTTTGCATGCTAAAATGAGTTAATACAATATCGATATAGGCCGATTGAGATAAGACTAACATTATTTTCTTACGATCTCGTAAAACTTTAATCCCAAGGATATGACCTACTTCTTCCAAGTGCTTCATATCAAACTATTTGGATAAGTATACCCTTACGTTAGATAACAGCTTCACATTATTTTTAATGAGCAATATGTCATCCACATAAAGTACTAGGAATACCAATATGTTTTTGTCATATTTTTTGTACACACAAGATTCATCCTAACATTGATAAAATCTATAGGATTTTATCACCTGATCAAAACGGATGTTCCAAGATCTGGAAGGTTTCTTATAAGTCCATAAATGGACTTCTTGAGCTTACAAACAAGATGCTCTTGGCCCTTTTTAATGAACCCGTCTGGTTGCTTCATATAGATGCTTTCCTCAAGACTTCTATTAAGGAAAGCTGTCAAGACATCCATTTGCCAAATATCATAATCGGGATAAGCTGCAATAGACAAAAGAATCCGGATGGACTTAAGCATTGCTACTGGCGGAAATGTTTCATCATAATCAATACCCTCTTTCTGAGTAAAACCTTTTACAACACGTCGTGTTTTATAGGTTTCAACCATACCATCTACTCCTATTTTTCTCTTATAGACCCACTTGCATTCAATGACTTTTATACCAGTAGGTAGTTCTACAAGTTCCTAGACCTTATTAGAATCCATTAATTATATTTCCAATTTTATTGCCTTTTGCCAAGATTCAACATTTTTATCTTGTAGTGCTTCAATATAGGTGCAGGGATCATAGTCTTGTTCCTTGAGGACAAAGTCGGAGGACTCTCCCAAGGACATAAACATATCCGATTGTATAACAACCCTTCTACTACGACGAGGCACTATGGGTTGTGGTATAACATTTGCGACACATTGTGCTGTTACTTGTGGTTCCTCCTCTTGTACTGTTGGTATTGAAGTATTAGGTGTCTCTCCTCTCAATTCTTCTAGAACAACTCTACTCATGGATTTATGGTTCATCACATAGTCTTCCTCTAAGAATCGGACATTGATGTTAACAATGACCTTTTGATCCTAATTTAGAGAATTAACAAAATGATATCTGATATGATCCAATACGACACATCAAGTTCAAGACAGAACATCGTCTACAATCCAATACAACGTATGAAGTTCAAGACAGACGTCATCGACAAAGCCATTACATTGAAAATGTACCTATACTCAGTCTGTAATTTTTTGATTTTTTGAGTCTAGGAACATATACGTTGAGTTGCACTGAGTCATCTCAACCCCTAGACTTACTTCTCCAAGCTCTACCATAGAAAATAAAACAATCTCTGAACCAAACCTTACCAACCTAGCCCATATAGACTTTCTGGCCCAAGGTAGACAGAATTCGGGCCGAACTCTGCCTTAGACAGAACTTGGGCCGCACTCTGTCCCCTAAATTTTAGGAACCTAATTTTTAGGAACACCCTGCTAGGAGTTATCCAACGTTCAAATTTTTGAATATTTGGAACAGAATTCTGACCGAACTCTGCCTCCCCTAACTAGTATAAATAGGGCTTGCTTTCTCTCATTTCAATATATCTCACACTCTCAATCTTCAAAGTATTATACATTCTAAGCCTTACTCTTCCAATCTACTAGCCACAAAACTTCCTAAGCCCCAATGTGCTCAGTACGATTCAGCTAAAAGTTTCTGCAGAAGAGTTGAAAAGAAGTTACTTGGACAATTCCAAGTTTTGCCTTTGCGAAGTTGTAAGAAGTTAGCGTGCTCTTCTGAGTAAAGGCACGTGTGTACCTTATTTCATAAATAGTGGATTTCAATCCTGAGCGAAAGTTCTCAGGCATGGACTAGTCCTCCACGAGGGAAATCAGGTTATATCGTTGTGTTTGCGTATGCTCTTCTGATCTCTCTTAATATCCGCATTACTACTTTGATTATATATTTTCTTGCTAGTTGCTTCTGGACTTGGCATAGAGTTATTTTTTAATTAGTTATTTTTGACACAAACTCTATTCACCCCCCTCTAAAGTTGCCTACACGTAACTTCAATTGGTATCAAAGCAAGGACTCAATTGTTAGGCTTAATATCCTTAGAGTAGATCCTTGTTAATTTTCTTATGACATCGTATTCCTCCTCTCCGATAAAGAGGGTTTTACTTTTAGTAGCATAGATAATCATATTTCTTCTAAATGCAAGAAATGCTCTAAGTGGAAAGCCATAGCTAACCAATCCTTAGAGATTCTTGATGACTTTTATTCTATAAATGAAGAACTTCTAGAAAAGGTTATTCATTTAGAAGAATCTAATAAGGTTTTGAGAAATGAAAACAATGATTTATTATCGAGACTTGATTCTCAAAACTCTTCTTGTGTTTCTTTAGAGAGTTTAAATGATGCTTTAATTTTGAAAATCAAATCTCTTTCCTCATCAATAGAAGATCTTAAGAGGCAAACACATGAGCTAAATGATTTGCATGATTCTTCTATTGACTCTTTAAAGAAAAAAAAAATTATTTCTAGAATTGCTTTATTTGAAAAAGAGAATTATGCTTTAAATGCTAAATTTAATTCTCTTACTTGTTTGTATGATGATTTGCTATTAAAATATGATATTCTTAAGACCAAATCCATGCATGCTCACTCTAAAGATATTCATCATTATAGTATATCACATGTTCATAATCATGCTCATTCCGATACATACGCACACACTAGTATTAGGTGCTTCTATTGCTCTCGTATTGGACACATGAGTGTAACTTGTCTTATTCGTAGGAGTTCTTCTACCAATGCTAGAGTAAATAGTATATGGTCCCTAAAGCTAACAAATGTGGATCCAAATTTATTTGGATACCAAAGTCTTCGCCTAATGTTGTAGGTGGAGCTACTTGTATCGGGACATAGCACCGAGGAGCGTGTTGGTGGTAGCAAAGCTCAAAGGCCATCTTTCAAGCAATTGTACCAACACAAGTGTGGCTACTAGAGCCACTTTGGTAACATGCTAAACGATTCTCTTTAAATGGTTTATAATTGTAGAATCTAGCATGTTTCTCTTGATGTCTTGCTACTAGCTCACATCGATATCCTTTAGTTGCTTATTATATAAATCAATATGAGATATAATACTAGCATGCTTAGTTAATTTTCTTATTATTTCTTTTATCTAGCATGACTAGTTACTTAGCTTAAATGATTAGTTCACACTTTGTAGTTTATCACTCATTTTTTATCAGTGTGACACATTTATATATGCATTCTTGTTATTCTAAATTCTTATTTATAAAGCATGCATATCACTTTAGTCCATTGGACCTTGGTTCTGATTTAAGTTAATATGATTTTAACTCTCCGTCTTTAAAAGTTTTGAGTACTTGTCGATTTGTATTTAATATGTCATATTTATCTTAATCGATATTTGTGAATATATATGTTTAGCACAAGCTTCTTATCACTTGACAAGTATACACTTATACTTCCATGTTTACCTTGTGTTTACATAATATATTCACTATTGATTTTCATATTTTATTTTGATTAAACCTCTTATGAATCAATTATGTATTTGCCTAATAAAGCCTATTTATACGTGTTTTGAATTTGTGATAGTTTTTTCAAACATTCATTAAGGATACATAACTATATTCATTAAATCTCCATTTACATATAGATCATGTATTTCTTATATTGATTAAATAACTTTATGTGGGCATATGAGTTAAGCTTCAGTTTTATATTATTTTGAAGAATATTTAATTATACTTGCTTCCTTTAAACTTGTGCTTATCCCATAATTTAGCTATTGATTCCTTTGACCAAATTTGTGCATCTCATATTGAATCAATTAGCTTCTTCCTTAAAAAAATCTTCTTCCTTAAAGCCTTCTTTTGATGATATCTTCTTGGACTTTTTTTTGTTGACTTTATGGATACATGCCTTTTAATTGATTTTTGATCTTTTCATGTATATATATAAATATATATATATATATATATATATATATATATATATATATATATATATATATATATATAAATGATTCCTAACTTCTGATATTTATTTATTTTACTTCTTTAAGTTAGGATGTTGAGAGAAAATGTTTATTAGTAACTTGCTCATGACTATTTATGGAAGTTCTTTTAAGGATCACATGATTTTGTGTACCTTACTTGTTAATTTTACCTCCTTAATTAGTGCACACGTTCTAGTCTATTTCTTATATTTTACTATGGTACACTATGAAAGCTTTAAAAAAATGTGTCTCTTACTATCTTTAGCGCTTAATTAGCTTTATTGATCTTAAGGATCTTTCTTTGCTTATTCCTTGGACATATATTTTTTCTGAATTATTGTTGTCCAATGATGTTTTTGCAGCACATAAGAATACATGTAATTGATACATCATATTTCTTATGTCTTTACCTACTATAGGTTAAGCATTTGCGTTGAGATTTTCCATTCTCTATATCAATCTATTATTTTTTATTTTAGATTAATCTCAATACTTGGCAAAGAGATTTGTTCTATTGTGTTTTCATGAACATCTCTTTTGTCCTTTACTTGATAAGAGTCTAATTCATTTACTTGCTATCTTGTACTCTTATCCTTGCTTAATAAAGATTATATAAATTATTTTGATCATTCAAAATGTATTACCCTTATTGTGAACTCTATGCTTAAGCATGTATCTTTAGTGTTAGTGACTTAAGATTTAATGAGCACATTTAAACTGTTAATGGCCTACCTTATTAATCTTGATTAGTTATGTAGCTTGTTTATTTACGATGTATTGTTAAGCTACATAATTTTTGTTCACTTTCACTCATCTAGGTATCCTCTTGAATTGCAATCTATATGTGATATGCTAGTTTACAAAACCGAGATTTATGAATTTTCTTGATGAGGTTTGTATTATATTTTAGATACATATGTTTGGTCTCTAAAATTAGTCTGACAATTATTTTTAATTTTAATCTTGTTTCAATTGAGGTTTGTAATTTATCGCTTTAACTTTCTTCCATACTAGTCGTTGGTAAGCATCTCCTAAATTTCTCTCATCTTTGAGTCATAATTTTATCGTATTATCATATTACATCTCTTTAGATTAAATCTGTTATAATTTAAATGAGATTGACCCTTTGTCCATATTTTCTATCGATTTGTAAGATTTTATTATAAATATGGATTTGGAATTTTCTCTTGATGAGATTCGTTGGATCATGTTTACTTTAATTGATAAATGATCCTAATGGTTGAGTAGTCCAATATTATCTAATTATTTGGTTATCAAGTTAATTTATTACTTTACTTTGACTACTCATGGATTATCACATATGCTCTTTGCTATTTGAACTTCATTGGTTTCTCATTTAGTATTAGCAAAGTTGGATTATTACCCATTGATGGGTACATATGTGGTAAAACATACATAGTCCATGTAAAGCAATAAATTGGTTGATCATTTCTTAATTAGATAATCATGGACATGATATTTGAGTTTTATTTTTTTGAGCTATATTTTGACTTTCATCATGATTGATTTAATTGACTTTATTCCTTTTCATGATGACATTTTTTTTCAAAAGGTAACATACATTGATCTATCATATTTAAATATAAGATTCTTCTATATAGGTTGGTGTATGTCATCTTTTGATTACATGTGCTAAAATAGAATATTTTTGATTTTTCATCTTTAGTAGCTATTAAGTGGATATATCTTCTTGACTAAAGATAACATTATTCGTTTTATGACGATTTTATAGCCTTATATGAATTGAGCAAGGGGAAGAAATCCATAGTCGATTTACCCCTAGATCTCGTAGTTATCTATTTTATGCTATAAGTGCTTTGGAACTAAATACGCATATTTTAAGGGGGAGCAAATAAATTGGTTCAATTCATTTATACCCATTAATATGTCGTATACCTAGTTCATCAAGGACCCATATTCTCTTCAATTTTATTTCTCATTGAGGTTATGATATTTTTTTATTTTGAAGGGTTTATGAGAGTGTATGCAATTATCTTTATTATTTTATCTCTCTCTTATACGGGTTAAATAGGCCATCTTGTTAATATTAATTTTTGTATCTTAAACTTGATGACTATTGTGCTTCCATTTATTTGGCTTTCCTAGTATGCGTAATTGACTTGGCTTTTCGTGTTGAGGACTTAATCAAAACTCATGATTTGTATCAACATTGGTACTACTTTAAGGGGGAGCATTCAAATCGACTAAATTTCTCCTTCTCAAGTATTTTTTTCTCCTTTACATTCATGTTTATCTAAAGGGTATTCATATCACATGATAAGGTAATTGAGTTTAAATGCATGAATAGATTTGCAAATAATGAGATCATTTTATATCAATTGCTCTATTTTACATTGATCATTCCTTTATTTTGTTCCACTATTTATCTGTAGACAATTGTGACTATCATAGTTTCATTGATCAATATTTCAAGTTTATATATTTCAATTGATATCAAGTTTATATATTTTAATATCTTAATTGGTATCTTTCTTCTTTGATATCTATTATTTATAATTATCTATTCCCTATGGCTTTTGACTAAAATCCTTTATTTCATAATTCTCTTCCAAATCTAGAGTAATATTTTATATCATATTATGTTTTGGATTTCTTTCTTTAATTTCATGTTGGTAAACGATCTGTTGATTATTATCAAATTATTTTAGTTTTACCAACTATTTTGTGTTTTGACAAGCTCTTTTCTATTTGGTACTCTACATTTGGTATGTAGTTTATATATTTGTCTTTACATACTTCTTCCATTGTTCTTCATTTAGTATATCTTGATCATGATTGTCAGTGCCTTCATCATGCTCTATGTAGTTTATGTATGTTTCAACAAGACTGCAAGTTTCACCTGCTGGATTATCAAAGTGCTAGTTTCATTATTTAAGTTTGGTTATGGTTATGTTGTGTGTTTGATCTTTCACTTTTTCTAAATTTTTTCCTTTATGGGAGAGCTATGCACTATTTTGCTAAATGACAAAGGGGGAGAAATATTTTATGTCTTGAGATGTGATAATGTATATGATGTGATTTTATATATGAATTGTATTATGCTTGGATAAAAACTCTGTACCAGGACGAAAACGAAAATATCTATTTGCGGGGAGCCACTTCATATGTGTAAATTAATCTATCTCCTTCAACATGTGTCCAGGTATGAATATTGAGAACATACAAATATCATTTTGTCAATTATCAAAATGGGGGAGATTGTTGACCCAAACTGGATCATAGTCAACCTAATTTAGAGAATTAACAAAATGATATCTGATATGATCTAATACGACACATCAAGTTCAAGACAGAACATCATCTACAATCCAATACAACGTATCAACTTCAAGACAGACGTCATCGACAAAGCTGTTACCTTACAAATATACCTGTACTCAGTCTGTAATTTATTGAGTCTAGGAACATGTACGTTGAGTCGTACTGAGTCATCTCAAACCCTAGACTTACTTCTCCAAGCTCCACTATACAAAACAAAACAATCCCTAAACCAAACCAAACCAATCTAGCCCATATAGACTTTCTGGTCCAAGGTAGACAGAATTCGGACCGAACTCTGCCTTAGGCAGAACTCGGGCCGAACTCTGCCCCCTAAATTTCAGGAACCTAATTTTTAGGAACACCCTACCACGAGCTGTCCAATGTTCGAATTTTTGAATATTTGGGACATAATGTTGGCCGAACTCTGTCTCCCCTGACTAGTATAAATAAGCTTAATTTCTCTCATTTCTATATATCTCTGACTCTTAATCTTCTAAGCCTTATACATTCTAAGCCTTACTCTTCCAATCTACTAGCAACAAAACTTCCTAAGCCCGAAGGTGCTCAGTGCAATTCAGCTAGAAGTTTTTGTGCAAGAGTTGAAATGAAGTCACTTGGACAATTCCAAGTTTCGCCTCTGCGAAGTTGTAAGAAGTTGGCGTGCTCTTCTGAGTAAAGGCACGTGCGTACCGTATTTCAAAAATAGTGTGTTTCAATCTTGAGCAAAAGTTCTCAGGCATGGACTAGTCCTCCACGAGGAAAACCAGGTTATATCGTTGTGTTTGCGTATGCTCTTCTGATCTCTCTTAATTTCTGCATTACTACTCTGATTATATATTTTCTTGGTAGTTGCTTCTGGACTTGGCATAGAGTTATTTTTTAATTAGTTATTTTGGACACAAACTATATTCACCCCCTCTAGAGTTGCCTACACGTAACTTCATGTAGGAGTAGTTGGTACTGACTTAGAAGGTACCAAGTTCAGAATATAAGCTACAGTCTCTAAGACATATTTTCAAAATGAATTTGGCAAATCCGAATAACTCATTGATCTAACCATCTCCATAAGAGTCTTATTCCTTATTTCTGCTACACCATTCTGTTGGGGTGTTCCTGTGAAGTAAATTAAAACGTAATCCCAGCTTCTGATAAGTAATCCCTAACCTCTCCAAAAATATACTCGCCACCACGATCTGAACGTAATGACTTGATACATTTTCCATGACATTTCTCCGTCTCAACCTTGTCCTCTTTGAATTTCTCAAAGCACTCAGAATTACAGTACATCAAGTAAATGTGTCCATACCTTGAATAATCGTCAATAAATGTGACAAAATATTCAAAGCTACCTCTAGCCTGGATAGTCATGGCCCACACAAATCAGACTGAACCAATTCCAACACATCTTTGGCCCTATACCCCTTTGCTTTAAAGGGTCTTTTGGTTATTTTACCTTCTAAATAGGATTCACAGACTGGAAGTGCCTCCACTTCCAATGAACTCAAAGGTTCATCTGTAACCAGTATGTTAATCCTTTTTAGGCTAATATGGCCTAATCGCAAGTGCCAAAGATATGTTTTGTTCTTACAAGAAGGTTCTTTTCTCTTATTTAAGTTAGAAAACATATTATTCATTTCTATTAGTTGCATTATTGGTAAAATATGATTAATGACATACAAATTATTTACTAATGCACCAGAACAGATAAATTGCTTATTTTTTCTAATAATAATGTCATTATTAAAATAAACTGAATATCCATCCTTAACTAGCATAGAAACAGAAATCAAATTTCTTCTAAGTGAAGGTGAATAAAGATAATTTTTTAATGTCAAAGATTTTTTCTACCAAAAGATAAAAAACATCTCCTACTGCAACGGTCACAACTTTTATAGCGTCACCCATGAACAACATATATCTCCATTACTAAACGTCTGGTTTCCTGGAACCCCTGCAATTAATTATAGACATAATTAGTGGCTCCTGTATCTACATACCAGGTGCCGGTAGATAACACCGCTAAACATGTTTCAACTACTAGTAAATGAGATATACCTTCTTTGTTCCCTTGTTTGAGAGGTGGATAGTCACTCTTCCAATGTCCTGACCATTTGCACTTGAAATATTTACCTTTCGGCTTTTTTCCAGCGCCTTGAGGTCACATGTCCTTCTTTGCTGAATTTGCTTATTTTTGAATGTTATTATTCTTCTTACCGACTTTTGGCATAGAAGTAGAAGCCTTTTTAGTAATATAATATGACCATTCTTCCTAAAGAGAGGTTCAGCATCCTGTAGTTCTTTCGCAAGTTCTGCTAAACTATACAACATTTTGTCAATGTTGTAGTTAAGGCAAAACGTATCAAAACATTTATGCACAGTCCCGAGAATGATATCGACCTGGGTTTTCTTATCAATTTCAGCTCCAAGGATCTCCATCTCATTCAGATGACCCATGATATTGAGAACATGATCCCTTAATGGAGTACCTTCAGCCATTTTCATATTCATCAAACTCTTCATAGAAAACTGCCTAGCTGCTCTACTCTGATGTCCGAAGAGTTCCTTGAGGTTATACATCATGTTATAAGCTGTGGCCAAGGCCTGATGCTGATGTTGTAATACATTTGACATAGATGCAATAATGTAATATCGTGCCATCTTATTTGCCTTTATTCACTTCTTATAAGCCTCTTTGACCTCATCATCAGAATTAACATCAGGCTTATGTGGACATTCCTCACTAAGTACATATTTGTACTCTTCAACAGTTAACACAATATCCAAGTTATGTTTCCAGTCAATGTAATTAGGGCCAGTAAGTTTGTTTTCTTTAAGAATCACCATAAGTCGACTGAAAGAACCCATTTTGAAATCTTAAAAATCACATAATTAACTATTATGTTGGAAAAAATATTGTGAATTAATTAAATATTGATTCCATCAAAACAATAATAATAAAAATAATTCACCAACACCTTAAACACCATGAATTTATCATGTCACGATGGGGTGGATGTATACAAATTCAATATTTATCTAAGGCGGGCTTTTCTATTAATTTTATTCTCATATCAATCTAATTTTATGACAAATGAAATTAACTTGTTGCTCTTACTTTGGTCGTAAAAATAATGACAGTGACTCTGACGAGGAGGATACCATTTTTTTATCTAAGTGTATACCATTACTTAATACTAAGCACATTACTTTGTAATGAATTCCTTCAGATGGAGAAGTGAACACACACTAGATAACTTTCAATAATTATCCCAAAGGAAGTATGTATTGGTATTCCGGAACTACACTCATCCGATATGGAGGAAGGCGCTAAAGCCAACGTGCAAGTATAATTACACCACCTATATACCCGTAATATAGACTATAGGATTTATACAAAGTAAACTCCCTCTTCCACTTAGTTATTTAAAGACGGGAGTTTTTTTACTAGTTGATTTATATCCATGTTGTCCATAATTAAATGTTGGTCCAGTTTATAACAAATAACCACATCAACAACCATGCATAACAGAATAAAACAAATATAGCAATAAAAGGTAAATATCCAACTATTATGGCCATATATCCTGCTTCTTCTTCAACTGTGCTTGGATCTAAAATAGTGCGCTACACAGACCTATTTAGGGTTCGACCTGTCCAGTCAGGTCGTGAGGTTCGGGGCAATATACTAAAAAACAATGGTTTGAGTATAAGTGGGAGATTGTTAGGATTATATACAAAAAGCATCATTTTTATATTAACTATATATTCCTTTTTGTTTTTAGGTTTTGGCTATCAATTTCTTCATCGAAAATCATCCGAGGGCCTCCGGACTGCTAGAAAATAATATCCCATCCAGCATCAGAAAAAGCCACCACCGCCATTACAATAGATCGATTATATTTAAAATTACATCAATCTTATGCCTCCCGAAGGAGTTCACACAGAATCTAGATTAAAAAAAAAACAAATAAGCACGATCAACCCTCGCGATTTTAATTACATCCATGAACAACAACAGCCATGACATGTCCGTGGTCTAAAACAACACAAAATGAACATGAATTTGACCATAGTAGTTGGATCTAAGATGTCTACAAAACCGAGTTAGAACATATCTACATCTACTGACTATTATTCGACATTGTGTTTTGTTGCTCAACATGGATGTATTAATCGATACGCAGATCCAATAACGGCTCTGATAACAATTGATGGAACTGAGAATTCCCAGGACCACGGATTGGTGTACGTATTGATCAATAGAAAGTTAATAGATTGAAAAAGTATTCTAATCCTTCATAGGCGGAAACTAGGGTTCACAAATTATACCTGCGATGAGAAAAAGATGATGGTTTCCAGCAACCTCGAGCAGTCAGCGACCGCAAGATCTTCTGCACGTATTCCTTCCTCGGGTTGGACGTCGTGTGGGTGACAAACTTCCAACCTTCTCTTCCTTTGGCTATCCTCTCTTTCTCTCCTCTCGTGATGAACGAATTAGAGAAAGATGCTCTTCTTAGGATACATCTGACGGCCGAAGAATAGAGGATATATATATATATATATATATATATATATATATATATATATATATATATATATATATGCTACGGCAGGGACCGTGAGGAGAAATTAGGTTTAGGTCTCCTAACGGATCTAGGTATCTCGTATTCAGCTCGAACACACAACCCAGGCCTATTAACAATCGTTTGAGCCACTAGAGCTACTGTTGCACTACCTTCCTAATCCTAAATTATGTTTATGGGCTCTTTCTTATTATATGCTTGTTTGTCTCCACATGTTAAGATATCGAACGTCAGTCAATCAAAATATGTTACTGACAACTACATTGATCGACATCTTTTATCCTTCTTAGTAGCACTCTACTTTATTTGTCATTTCGAATATAATCCACCTCCAGGGTTTACATGAAAATTCTTATGAGTTTCTTAAGGGGACATCATCAATCCGATACATCAGGACATGGATTCCTTTTATAATCAACTGTCTATCATACACATAACGCCATTACCCAATTCATAGAGGTTTTTGACTCATTATGAATCTCTCTTTTATGAATCAAAGTAATGCATACTACATTTATCTGGGTCAAGTTGTAAGCCCGTGTGGCACCTTTGTAATCGAGTCTGTAATATGATGTTCATTATTAATAAAGTAAAAGTTTCATTCTATATATATGTTGTCACAATTCAGCTTACCCTCTTTGTTGTTGTGTTTAGGATAACCTTATGAACGTGCCTTGTACGAGCACAACCTAGGCTCGTACGATATCACACCCGGGGATGACTATCAATTCTCAGGAATCGGGGCATGACATCCCTCGACTAGTATAGTGGATCCAACCATGGTGCGTTATGAAATAGGATTCTCTGAGAGGGTAGCTAATCCCCTTAGGAAACGATGTCCATACAAGTACAAGAACGACAATAAGGCTTGCACAAGTACACCAAGATATACAAAGAATAATATCTCATGACGGGATCCAAGATATACTAATCTGTGTACCCTCGTGTCAATCAAATATAATACTACAGACTATATCATAGAAGACATCAAGCTAACAAAAATTGTCAGAGAATGTACTCGCATGTGGTCTTGAGCAACGAGTGTGGATCGATGTCCAAATTGGAGTCACAAAGACCTAAATATAAAATATCAATGTCAATTGATGTTTCAATGTTCTAAACATTGATATTTAAAGTGAAATATGATTTCTAGGTCTGTTCTAGGTCATGGGGGTCAAACTAGTTCAATATTAGGTTTCTATAGTCAAACTAGGTCAAATTACTTAAAAGGCTGACTTTTAGGGTCATACTAGTCAAAAATAGTCAAAACTAGGTCATACCTAGGTTTCTAGGGTCATACCTTGCTATCTAAGCTATTTTAACCTATACTAGGCAATACCAGGCCTTAACCTATGTAATTACCCATATTGTATACACATATGCTCTATACTTTAACCTATTACACCATTACCTATATTATTACCCCAATACCCTATCTATTTGGTAATGCCCACTTACCTAATCATATATTCACCATATTATATGGATACACCCCCTTTACCTTAGCCTATGACACTTCCCTATTACCTCATACAACATTACCTCTACCTTGCTAAACTAAAATACCCATTGCCTACTACCTTAACATATACTAATGCATACCCTATGTTTTTCCTTCCTACCTTGGTATCTAGATGTAGGTATCAATATCCTATACCATACCCTATCTATTACCTACACCCAAATCCCTTTTCTCAAGACATACACACACACACCGACTAGGTAGCCCATATAGGGACTGCACACACAATTAAAATCATGTCACTGCCCTACTATGGCAAGGGGCAGCTGCTCTGTGCAGAAGATCCATGCCTTCATCCCTACTTGTATAAAGGAGCCCCCATTCCAAACCTATTTCCTTCCTACTGCTTCTATTTTGCATAGAGCAGTACCAAATGATGTTGGATACAACTTTGTCTCCTGCACATCCTTACTGTTGCATATGGCACTAAGGCACCTACTCTGCTGCTACTGCTTCATGATGCCAATTGCTGCTCCTATGGAGGAAACAACACTTGTTGCTGCTGTTAGATTCTGCAAGCAGCCTGCATTCCCCCCTTTTGCTGCTGCCTAGCAGCAAGTGCTGTTGTGGCTCTTTTTCTGCTGTGCACTTGTGCACAAATGCAACAAGCCTGTACCGACTGATGTTCAAGATCATTAATCTGCTGTGTACAAGCAAGTGCACAGTTGTACTACTTCACATACCCGATGCCTACTATTTTTTGTATAGGGAACCCCCATCTCCTTTTCTTTCCTCTAATTACTACTTATCTATCTCTCTATCCATCAATCTATCTATGGGCATACTCTCACACATATAAACAATGTATGCACAAGGTTACACACTACACGATTCAGTTTTCTTCTATCACACACACCTATTGTTAAGGTTATATACTAAAAGCATCACTTTTGTATTAACATATTTTCTTATTAATTTTGAATAAGAATCATATAGGCAGATGTTGTCATTTTATATTTGTTATACGTTAATGCAAGTGCCTGATATCCTACATTGTATATAATATGGTGTGGTGACACACAAAGATCATATTATTAGTCCCCTATTGAATATATAAATGGTTCACAACCTAGATGGATTTGGACAAACTATTGGTAAGGTTATAGTGTAATATAGCATTAGTCTATCTTGACTATAGGTTTATATAGTGCACTTTGTGTGTATTGAACATGACCACTTGAGGTTGTTCTCTTTGTACTAACTACATAAGAAAAATACCTCTGTTATTATGGATGCTTGTGCTCTTTAATCCGGATATATAACGTGAGATAGTTATTCCATACATTTACATTCCTTTATACATAATCAACGAAAACACTCTCTTAGACCTGGGATCAGAGAGTTGATGTGATATGGGCCTTGATCGAAGTCTTCAAAAGTTGTAAATATGCCTTCGCACTCTAGCTAGCAAGGCTTCAAAATGTTGCAAGCATCACCTTCAGTTCCTTGGCATGCTATCGGTTCATAGCCCGTGTGGAGAGAGAGGATCAGTACATTGCATGTGTACTAGTGGGTGGCTAATCATATTCTGTGCTCTCATTTGGTTCAGGAATTATGAACATGCATGTATTTGGTGAACTTTTTGGCCATCCTAATCAATTCATGAAAGCATTCAATAGGCAATAACATAACTACGATAAATCTTACCCACGGCCAGAGCATGCCGTTGCAGCATAACTACCATGTTCTTCCCTATCAGATTTATATCAAAAGCTTGTAAATAGTGTATAGATATACGTGTAGCCTGGTCGAGACAACGACCCTTTAAGCGCGGGTAGCTGACCCATTGAAAGTTTAAAATGACCCGTGCTAGCATCCCGCAGCTATTGCATTCCTCCTAGGTCGAATCGGTCCTGGCCCTGGGTTGCCATTCGAGGAAGCAAAACCTTGTACACAATTTGTCTATAAACGTACTAGACTAAAATTAGTTACTCAAGCATGGTCTACGAAATCTTTGAGAGTTAGCCAGTTTTAGTGTGTTCTGCCTTATCGTTGCAGCATTTATTCATAGCATCAATCTTTATAGTTTTACGACATATATATAAGTAAAATATAACAGTTCTATAACATGAGTACTTTAGGTAAAGCATATACGGGTCTATCGAAATAAGCAATTGTGTTCGTGCATTTGCATCTAACATTTCATCGACAACAATATTGAAAAACAAGAGGGTCAAGGGGGAGAAGGGTCAGCCACTAACCGTGGGTTGATTGAGACGAGGGACCGGTTGGTTGCTCTTAGACGGCGCCTACGCGATCACCTAAAATCGTATAAGCAACTGATCATAACACTGCCCAATTCAATGAGTTCGATATGAAATACGAAGTTCAAAGAACGCAAGCCATAAAAACCATCGAAAATATTCACGAAAAACACATTCAGAAAATCCAAAGCCAAAGAAGCAAGTACGACATGAAAAACAGAGCAACAGAGGTCTCTCCCGACTCAACCCAGAGTCCATCCTCGAGGTGCAAGCCGCTGAATATGGGACTTGATTCCTAAGAAGCATTCCATAACGAAGAAAGGATCTTAATTTAATCGGTCCCGTCAATCGATTCAATCGATCCCGATCAATCTATTCTGACCAAATCGACAGCGATAGTGTTCCTTTATCGCACACCCCATGGACAAAAAGGGGCAGATGTAGGGATGGGGCACTACACCAAAACCAACTATGAAAAATTATCATCCTCGAAAATTAAGAAGATAGCCTACCTCTAAAAAATAATGAAGGAAACGTTTCCTCATCTCTGACTCGGTTCCCAGGTCGCTCCTCGACCGAATGGTTCCAGCAGGTACGCAGACGAGTAGGACGCCCAATTTTGGAGCAATTTATCTTTGTGCTCCAAGACTTGGACGGTCCTTACATAAGAGAAGTCTGCCTTCAGATTCAGCTGACCAAAATCTACCAATGGCTCGGATCGTATACGTACTTTCAATTGAGAGAGTGGAAGATAATACAATCCGATAGTGTTAGCGGCAACGCAATCTGATAAGCTACTGGGTTGACTCACTTGAGTATCTCAAAGGGACCCATAAAACTTGGACTCAACTTGCCTTTAGCTCCAAAACTGCCGACTCCTCGCATGGGTCTTACTTTCAGAAACACGTAATCGCCTTCTAGAAACTCGAAGGGTCATCGATGGGTGTCCATATAGCTTTTATGTCAACTCTATGCAATCTTTAGACTTTTTTGAATGAGCCGGACTTTCTGTACGGTCTGTACAACCAGTTCTGGGCCAAAATATGCCGTACCCCTACTATCCCAACAAATAGGTGATTTGCACTTACGCCCGTAGAAGGCTTCGTACGGCGCCACCTGGATGCTGGACTGGTAGCTATTGTTGTATACAAATTTCGCTAGCGGCAGATAAACGTCCCAACTTGACTTCAAATCAATTATGCAGAGCCGTAACAAGTCTTCGAGAATTTGATTCACACGTTCTGTTTGGCCGTCAGTCTAAGGATGGTAAGCACTGCTAAAGTTTTAACTTAGTCCCCATAGCCGAATGAAGGCTACTCCAGAAATACGACAAAAATCGTCCCTCCCGATCTGAGACGATGGATACTGGCACTCCGTATAGCCGCACAATCTCGTCAAGGTAAATCTGGGCTAGGCGATCGACCTTCCATGTAACTTTAATGACAATAAAATACGTTGACTTAGTTAGTCGATCGACGATGACCCAAACGACGTCGTTCCCCCTTGCCGTCTTCGGCAACCAACAATAAAGTCCACGCAGATATGCTCCCACTTCTACTATAGAATGGCAAGGTTCTGCATCCCCGTCCGATCTTTGGTGCTCAGGTTTAACCTGTTGACAGGCCATACATTACGACAAAAAGGGTATCACATCTTTCTTCATGCCTTGATGCAAGAAATATTTTGCATAATGCGCTTCCGATATTATCTCCGTTCTGAGTTCTGAATCCTCCCGGACACATAATCGACCATTTACCTGAACACTCCAGACACGTCATTCGCAAAGTCGGATGCCTTACTTATTGATATCAGCTTCAGCATCTTCTCCAGGTATGGATCATCCTTCTGAACATACTTCATTTTTCCAATAAGCTCGGCTCCAACTGAAGTTGCGCCAGCTGCGCGCCTACAAATCGAACCCGGAGCTCTATGCCCATTCCCTCTAAACACAGCAGTCTACTGTTGATGGATAGTGAAGCTATGTATTTTCGACTTAGCACATCTGCCAAACATTTTCCTTGCCCGGTGTGTAGTCGATCATCAAGTCGTAGTCCTTGATTAGTTCCATCCATTGCCTGTCGTAAATTCAACTCTTTCTGGGTGAAGAGATACTTGAGGCTCTTATGATCCGATAAATCTTGCATGCCATGCCATAAGATAGTGAGGCACAACTTCAATACGAACACATTGTCGCTAATTCTAGGTCATGAGTGGAATAGTTTTCATGCG
>JANAVB010036436.1:0-49738 GCA_029216955.1 Iris pallida | reverse complement strand
TATCTTCTAATATGGTCTCCGCTGAACTACCAGAAGGTTGTGATGAAGACGTTGAAGAAAGTCCGGAAACAGATCCTTGGGCTCAACACATGGATAACCAATGGGTACTCCGATTTGAACAAAGAGAACCACCTACAGAAGATCAACTAATTCAAATTGATGTAGGGGAAAGAGAGTCACCTCGGCCAATCTTTTTTGCAAGAATCTTCCAGAAGCAGATAAGCAAGAGTTGATTCTTCTCATTAAAGAATACATTAACGTCTTTGCTTGGAGTTACGAAGACATGCCAGGTTTAGATCCCAAGATTGCTACTCACAAACTGAACATTCTTCCTAATGCTAAACCGATCAAATAGCAACAAAGGCGATTTAAGCCTGAAATGATGGACGCAATTGATGATGAAGTCAAGAAGCTCATCGCTTGTGGCTTTATTCGAGAAAAACAGCATCCTGATTGGGTAGCCAATGTCGTCCCAGTTTTAAAGAAAACTGGAAAAGTTCGAGTCTGCATCGACTTTCGAGATCTCAATGAAGCATGTCCGAAAGATGAATTTCCTCTTCCTATCACAGACGTTATGATTGATAATACTTGTGGGTTCAAAATAATATCTTTTATGGATGGATTTTCCGGATATAATCAGATCAAATACATCCTGAAGATGAAAAGCATACATCTTTTCGCACTCCTCGAGGAGTCTATTGTTACACAGTGATGCCATTTGGTCTCAAGAACGCTGGTGCAACTTATCAGCGAGCCATGAGTACCATTTTCAGAGAACATCTTCGTAAACAGTCGAATGCTACGTTGACGATATTGCTGTCAAAAGTCGTCTAAAAGAAGATCACATCCAAGATTTGAGAACAATATTTAATCTCATGCGTCAACATCAGCTCAAGATGAATCCCACCAAGTCATTCTTGGGTGTCTCTAGTGGCAAATTTCTCGGCTCATACCTCTAAGGGTAACACCGTGGATCCCGAGAAGATCAAAGCCATTCAAGATGCGTCCTCCACGCAACCTAAAAGAGCTACGAGGATTCCAAGGTCGACTTGCGTACATCAGGCGATTCATTTCGAACTTGTCTGGACGCTGTAACCATTCACTCAATTAATGAAGAAGGGTGTATCTTTTGTTGGACTGAAGAGTGTCACGAGCATTCGACGATATCAAACAATATCTTATGAACCCACCATTTTGGTTGCCACCTATCTCTGGCATCCATTCTTGATGTATGTTCGTGCTATGGACCATTCATTAGGTGCTTTACTTGCCCAAAAGAACAAGAAGCCATGAACAGGCTATCTAATCTTAGCCGAACTATGATTGGTGCTGAACATCGTTATAGTCCGGTCGAGAAAGATGCCTGGCTCTCATTTTTGCTGTGCAAAGACGAGGCATTATATCATTGGTCAAACTATTCATGTTATATCTCGAGTTAACCCTCTCCGAGTACTCATGAAGAAACCTAGTACACTTAATTCTCGGTTGGCTACATGGGCAATCCTGCTAGCTCAATATGACATGGTGTATGTTCCACAAAGTCTGTCAAAGGTCAAGCGCTGGCGGACTTCTTAGCAGTCTTCCTGTGCCTGAAACATCTAAACTCTATGACAAAATTCCTGACGAGCGTTAGAAGTCAACATGATTTCCGAAGAGTTTCTAACCTGGCGTCTATTCTTTGATGGTGCATCAAGAATTGGACCAAATGGTGCTATTGTGGCAGGTGTTGGAGTTGTTCTCGTTTTTCAGATTAACTATCCAAAGAGCCTACTCTTTAGATGAACCTTGCTCCAACAATGTGGCAGAGTACAATGCTTACTTGTCGGCCTTCAGCTAGCTAAACAACTGAATGTGAATATCTGGAAGTCTATGGTGATTCTAAACTGGTTGTGAACCAGGTTAGGGGAACCTATGAAGTCCGTCATCAAGACCTGGTACCTTATCATGAAGCGGCAATCAATATAGCTACATCATTCAAAGCTTTCTTCATCGACTATGTTCGAGCTTGCAATACTGAAGCCGATGCTTTGGCCAATCTTGCAGCTGTCTTAGCCATCCCTATCAAAAGGCATCAGTGGTGGTTATTCTAACCGAGAACTGTTCTGTATTGAGAATAATCGTAATATTGAATTTGCAATCTTGCTGAAGTCGAAGTTATTGATGACAATTGGAGAACCTTTTATCGATTTCGTAGTACATGACATACTCCCTGAAGATCTTAAGGAGGCTACAAGCGTTCAACGTCGATCTCTACGATTCTATTACAATCAAACCACCAAAACACTCTATCGACGAACTTATAATGGTCTTCTTCTACGCTGTTTAGCTGGTGATGAAGCCAAACAAGTGTTGCGTGAAGCTCACGATGGCTCTGTGGAGCACATCAACCCGGTCCTAAACTACAGGATCGTATTCGACGTATGGGTTACTATTGGCCCTATGGTATCAGATGCCATTGAATATGCAAGGAAATGTCGTGCTTGTCAAATCCATGCAGACTTTATTCATCAACCATCGGAATTCTTACACCCGACTGCTGCTTCCTGGCCTTTTGAAGCTTGGGGTATGGACATCATAGGTCCTATCAATCCTCCTTCTTCTAGAGACATCGGTCATATTGGCGATAACTGATTATTTCTCCAAGTGGGCTGAAGCTATACCTCTGTCTGAAGTCAAACTAGCAGTGTCATTAACTTCGTTTAAACACCATGTCATCTATAGATTTGGTACCTCGAAGAATCATCCATGACAATGGACCTCAATTTATTAGTCAGAAGTTCACTAGATTCTGCGATGATCATCGGATTGACAATATTGCTTCGACGGCCTACAATCCTGCTACTAATGGTCTACTGAAGCTTTTAACAAAACCATTTAAGCTCCTTAAGAAATTTGTATCCAATAACAAACGGAATTGGAGCGAGAACTTGGCGAATGTCTTTGGGCCTATCGAACTATAGTCCGCAATCCCACAGGCTTTACACCCTTCTCTTTAGTGCATGGCTGTGAAGCTGTTCTTCCTTTGGAGCTGCAAATTCTTTCTTTAAGAATTGCTATTGCCAATGAGCTTACCACAGAGAACAATGACCTTCTTCGACTTCAGAGTGGACGCATTGGATGAAAAGCGGTGTAATGGCTCAACAACATATTGAGTTATACCAAGCCCACATCGAAGACATTTAATCGTAAAGTGAAGGTCAGAGCCTTTCAGCAAGGAGAACTTGTTCTAACGGTCAGACTCCTATGACTATGACTCATCTGAGCAAAGGGAAATTCGATGCGAAATGGGAAGGTCCCTATGTGTAAGCAAAGTCTTCTCAAATGGAGCTTATCAACTTTCAGAACTGGATGGTCGAATTGTTATGATGCTATCAATGGCAAATTCTTAAAGAAGTATTATGTGTGAGTGTAAAATGCTTGTAAAATTATCAGACAGAATCAAGTTCATAAATAAAATTCAAATTTTATTCATTATATGATGTACATATTAAAGATCACTATCATCTTTTTCTACATTGGGACGAGGGCCACTGCGTCTTTTTAAAAATGCAGTCAGCGAAAGAGCCGAGAACCTCATTGCTGGATCCCACGAAAAACTTGCAGGCGGCCATCCTCATGGCTTCTTCTTCGCTAGTCCTTCCTGGTTCGAGCAGGAAGTCCAGAATGTCTCGCGGTGGTTGAGGTGCAGACGAACCTTCGCCTGCTTCTGCCTCCTTTGGCTGAACTGGATCAGCAGGCGTTCTTCAGTGCCCTTCTGAACTTTTGGAGCAATCTCAGCCTTCTTAGATGCTTCTCCAGAAGACATTTTTTGTTGAAGAATAGAAGTGTTTTGTTCCTGTCAGATTTCTGCAATATTTATAGGCAGAAGTTCCTCAATTATGAAGTGATACATTCATCTGACGGTTCGTCGTTCATTAATCATCCGACGGTTCGTCCGTTCATAAATGCAGACGGTTCATCCGTTCATTTATTACATTCATCCGACGGTTCGTCCGTTCATTAATCATCCGACGGTTCGGTTATTAATATCTGACGGTTCATCCGTTCATCTATTTGACGGTTAACTCGTTCATCATTGGACGATTAACTAGTTCATTCACCATCATCTGACGGTTCATCCGTTCGTTCATCATCACTTAACGGTATTCCCGTTCATTCGTTCACATACATTGACGATTCATCATTCATTTTTTTCATCAGCAACTTGTCGTTTTCGATTAAGTTGTCAATAAATATATCATGTCTATCTATTATTATATCTGAATAGGATATACAATAAATAATGGCCACAATAAAATATCTTTATATCAAAACATGAGATATTACAAAAATACAGCTACAGCAATAAAATCCAAATACAAAATCAAGAAGGAGGGACAATCAGATTGTCAATTTGCTGCTTTAGTGACTGCAGCTCTTCTTCGTGTGTTGACGCTACTATCTTTCTTGCTTCCTCCATCTACTTTCTTCATCAAAAATGGGCATATCTACAGTCCTGCGAGTGATCTCTTCACCATGAGTGGTCTCATACTCATTCCTTTCTTCAATCAATGCATTAAATTGTTCAATCACCAGTTGGTGATTAACAGTTTCTTCTTCAAATTCTTGTTGGAGGCGAGTAATTTCTGCCTTCAATTCAGCAAGTCGCCGTCCTTTGCTTTCAGCCACACAAAGTAACTGATTCTATCTTAGAATTTATTCAGCTGATTTTGCTGAATGAGCCTCTAATAGATTTTGGAGGGTTAATCTTTCCATATCAGTAGCTTGAGCCAGTCGCTCAATTCAGCTTGTATTAAAGAGTCTACATCTTCTTCTTGAGTTCTTTATATTTCTTGATGGAGACTTCTAACTCATTTAATATATGTTCAAGAAGAGTGGCCTGAGCTTCATCTCCTTGGTCTCTTATGGCTCTTATCAAGAAAGAAGTGGGCTTCCTAACCATAATGAAGTCAGCTCCTTCTTCTCTATCATTTTTTCGGACAGGGATCCCAGCGATTCAAAGAAGCATTTGGTAAATGACTGGACAACCTGCTGATTGATGGCCAAAGTTCCGGGAGTTGCTGCTACTCCTGATGAAGAGGGGTAACAGGTTGCTCGATTCTTTGAAGTTGGACAACATGTTCTTTAAATAAGGAGCCAAAGTAGAGCTGGTTGCTCCTCCTGCTTGATCTTCTGCAAAAGTAAAATTGTTATTTTACTAATTGATTGTTGATGCACAAAAGATCAAATGAAAAGCAATTTTACCTTGATTTGGTCTAACAACAAGTTCATTCCCTACTGGAATGGACTCCTTTTGAACAGAAGTAGCCTCCGCTGCAACAGCCTGGCTGCTGTCCGCCTCAGAACCACAAGATAAGTGATGACTACTGCTAACAACCACTGTTGGTATAGGCACCATAATCAGGTCCGTTGGAGGGTTGGCAAAGTCTCAAGATCTGCAAGAAATTACAAATAAAGATGTTAGTTATCAGTTCATTTTAAAAGAAAAAATTAATAAATCTATTTTATACCTTGAGGGTCAGTGGCGGGATTTTCTGTCAGCTCACCTTTGTCGGCTACTTCTTCAGGAGATATTTCTATCTCAACATCGACAGCCTTTTCTGCAGACGCCTCCACTTCAATATCCTTTTTAGGATTTAAAATATCATCGGCAGTATCAAGAGATCTGTGTTCTTCATTTTGCTTTTCAGGATCTTGTAATACTCATCAACATTTTCGGATGAAGAACCTTCCTCGTCTTCTTCTTCTTCTTTTTCTTCTTCTTCTTCTTCTTCTTTTTCTTCTTCTACTGCTGTATTTCCACTGCTAGTGGCAGCCTGATCTTCCTGCAAACTATAACTGCTGTCCTCCAGAGCTGCAATCATTTTACGGTCTCTTCCTCACGAAGAGTCCTGGGAGTAGGAAGAGGTTGAGTAATATCTGCAATAGGAGAATGAGGTCGTACAACACTTTGTTCTTCCTCTAAAATATGTTCTCTAGGCTTTTCAATTCTTGGGGCAAAATCCCCTCTGTTCATTCTCCTCGAGAGTTTTGCTCCCTGATTCAGAAGCAGGTGTAGGAGATGCCATTAGAAGTCCTGCAGCAGCATCTACTGAAGTCAGGAGTTGTCTAGAAGAAGACTCTTCCAAAACTCTTCTGGCGACTACTCTTTTCTTTCTGTGTAGAGGTCTAACAGGACTCTCTACATTTTCTGGCTCTGCTTGCTTTTGTACGGAAGTTGGTGTAGTGGCAACTTCTTGATGTGTCTCGGCTAATTGCCGGGATTGAGATCTGGTAGTCACCTTTTCAGAAGAAAGATCAAGAATCAATTTCTTCTTCGCCACAGGAGCAGGAGGCTCCTCTCTTCTTCTTTTCTTCGCAGGAGATTTACCCACCTTCAGAGAAATACGAAGTGGTGCATTCACTTCTTGGGGGAATATAATATCCCTTGTAGTTTCCAGAGGTGCATCTGCCGGTTCCTGCGCCTCCTCATTTATAGGGATCGATGGAGCAATTCTTCCTCTCCTTAATCTTGTTGCAGTGGCAAAACTATCTGCGAGATTAAAATTCTCGACAAAAGTATTCGCTGATGTGTAAAACACGGAGTATGTAAAAAGCATTCGAGGACCCTGAGGAGTAGTCTTTGCTGGCATGGAGAAGTGGCTTTTGTATCACGGGCATTGTAATAAGCCCAAGCCCTAGCTCCGTCTATCAGATAACCTTTGCCTTGGAGGCAGGTAATTGCGTTCCCTACATGGAACTGATCATATCCAAACTGCCGAGCGAATCGGCTTGGAAGATATGGTTCTAAGTAGCACTCTTCTTCGAATCGGTAGACCAAATGAGATGGTCGAATTGTCTTCAACCATTCAAAAGCGACACGAGTCAGAGGTTGCAGTTTCGAATCCACCATATTCGTGGACATCTGATCATACCCAGCAGGGAAAGGAGCACAGCAGAAATTCCAGCCTCTATTCAAATTTAACATAAATCTACACTCAGTTAAGGAAGTATATTTCCATTTTCCCTGGGAATACCTTTGAAGAAAACTGCCGTCGACTGATCCCATGCCAGGATCCATTAAGGTTGGATAGTGAAGAAGCAACCATCCAAACAAATATGTATATGGCAATTCTAAGCGAGGGAATTCTTTCTCTCCCTTTTCTTTCAGCATCAAGTCAACATATAAACGAAGACTGGCATTTAGCTTGCAGGTCATTGCTGATAGTAAGTCCATTTTATAGCCGAAGACCAATTTAACAGCTGCAACAAGACGCTGCGGTAAAAACGATCTACGGCACTGGATCCGGGAACTACGAACCTTCGCAGCCAGTATGTTAAGAATCCCGCCAATTGTGCTGCTTCTGACATGGGCCTATAGCCCATTCTCAAGTAACTTTCTAAATTGTCTCCTCTCTTCAAAGGAGGATATTCATGGTCATCTTTCACTTCTTTATCAAAGTGACCACTCTGTTCCATTAACTTTCTAACCTCTGTATGGCTCAAAGGTTTGAAGAAAGTAGGGTAGCATTTATCATTCTCCCTGGTTTTTTCTCTTCTATATGATTGAGAAACAGGTATGGTAGCCACTTTGAAGAATAACAAGTGTTAGCAGTGGCACTCTGGTAAAATAGAGAACAGATCTTATAATGGCACAATAGCTCTTCGAACACTGTCACCATCTCTGGATTCTCTTTTCTGAGCTTGTTCAACTCATCATTTGTTGGTACATACTCCTCATACGGAGCATCTTCCATGGGCAAATACGAGATATACTTTATCTCGTGGAGTGCAAAGACCATCTCTCCCCTGGGGTCATGAAAGTTCCGGTCCTGTAGTTGTATCTCTCAGCTAAGGCTAAAAATATATGAGGATTGGGAGCAAATCCATATACAGTGGCATGCACTACTTCATACAGGTTGATTTGTTGGAGTCTGTCTTGGAATTTTGCCAGAATCCAATTCGCGATATAGTTCCATCGCTTGTAGTCTGGATTCACCAATCCAGTCAGTCTTATATCTTGCTCAGGATATTTTCCTTCAACCTTTGCAAATTCATTTGCGAAATTGGTGTCCTAACAGGCATTAGCATGGAGGAGTTCTCTGGTGGAATGCAGCCAGGTCTTAAGCCTCTCAGTAGGACACTATATCTGTCAGAAGAGCTAAAAACATATCCTTATGTTGTGGCCCCTTCTTTACGAAGATTTTTCCTGCCCGAGCATCCTGAAATAGAGTGATATTCCAATCCATCTTCCTAGGGTAGCTTGCATGAGCGTACCGTGACAAAGGAAGGCAGCGAGCGATGTCGGGTATAAAAAAAGATCTATCTTGCTGGTGAACTACCCTATCTTCCATCCTTGGCCTAGGCTGAGAGGCTCTCTCAAAGGCGTCACCGAATAGGAATAAGGGTTTCTTGTGAATTACAGCATCAGCTGATTCTAAAGGCTGTCCGTTCATCAAACACATCAAAGTTTCATTGTCCTGAGAAATCAATATAGCCTGACGGGAGGCCGGTAGATCATACTGAGGGTAATGGACATGAGATAGATCTTCTTTGTATTCAGACTCTGTAAGGGTTCCCACAAAATGTTCGTAATCTGGATCTTCATTGACTTCAACTGCATCAACAAACAGATGAAAATTAGTCCAAGACAAAGATTCTATTTTTTAAACATAAAACATTAGAGTGCGCAACCTCAGATTGTGCTGACATAATTTGCGCAACCTCAGATTGCGCTGACATGACTTGCGCAACATCAGTTTGCGCATCATAAAAGGATGCACAAAGCAATGGTTTGCGCTGATATCTGCACAACTTAATTGTTTTCGCTGACTTCATGTCAGCACAAATCAACAATTTGTGCAAGAATGCAGCCTTCATAAAAAATGAAGAACTGATAGTTGATGCAACCGAAACCCTAAAAAGGGTGGCGCAATATGAACTTATCTCTAAAAAGAGATGAGTTTCAAGGGAGTCGAATCACCCTAAAAAGGGGTTTTCGATCGGTTCAACTACCTCTCAGAGCAGGGTGTGCGGATTCGTGTCGGGAAGCTCGCCGTGCAACCCTGTCAGAAGACTCGGCCGGAGCTTTTCCTTTCGCGACGGCGGCAGCAGCAGCATTTGATCGTCTTGGGGCCATGACAATCGTCGGAGGAGGAGAACAGTGAAGGTTGGGAGATTTTCTTCTTAAAAAAGCTCGAAAGATTGCAAAGTAAAGAATTGAAAACGAAGAGAGGGGTATTTATAATTTTGGAAAACACGAAACGGATGCCTCGGATTGCGCCTAAAATTGTGGTCCACTCGCTTTGCGCAGACAGCTCATCATGTTGCGCAAAATGATTCAACATTCAAAAATTCAAAGTATTTCAAAATTTTGAATACAATCAACTTTCGAAAACTTTAAAGGGGGTCTTGTAGGTCCTGAAAAATTAAGTTGTATCAATCAACAAAGTCAAAAATTCAAGATATTCATCATTTTGATGAGTTACGCAGACAACAGATTGCGCAGACATCACTTTGCGCAGGTTGGTTTGCGCATGTTCCCAACTGCGCAGACTGACGTGGCAGAAGTCATCATTGACTGAATCAAATCAGATCTTCCTGACAGCTGACAACACGAATAATGAGGAGACTGTTCGTTTATGGCGCCGCACAGTGCTCGAGGGCGGCTGACAGGTGGCAGCGCAATCCGTGATTGCGCAAACCATTCATGCGCAGTCTGAGTTTGCGCAAACCATTCATGCGCAGTCTGAGTCTGCGCAAAACAAAGTCTGCGCAGTTCACTTTACGCATTCTACCAACATAACTGACAAATTACATGTGGCATTCATGCCATCAATTGCTCATTACGTGTCAACTGTTTATGCATGATCATACGCATTTCAATCAAATGATGCCATGTGTCCCAGATAGTTGGCCCACGATCCAATAACTGCCTGTGCAGTCCAGTGCTGCGCAAATCAGTTGCTGCACAAATCATCTTGCGCAGTCCAGAATAACTGAAAGTTAGTTATTTCTAGAACTCTATAAATAGAGTTTCAAGTCTTCATTTCAAGGGGGATCAAGATCAGAGATCAAAAATCAGAGAGTTCAGGAGTTCTTGCCAAAGTGCTGCTGCATTCTTCCGAGACTTTTGTCTTCAACTTTAGAGGCTTTTGCCTTCAGTTTCTAGAGTTGTTTTCAACTTCAAAGGCTTCGTCTTCAAAGTTCACATCGTCCAAGGAATAGAGCAATCGTCATCAAGATTGGATTTCTATAGTTGTAATTTTCCCAGAATTCTTGTAATCTTTATTATAGTTTGTATCAATAAAGTTTTATACTTTTGTTTTTGCAAACAGCTGCTCCCTTGAGCGTGCGTAACTTTTCACGCAGCTGCTCCCTGTAGCGTGCGTGACTTTCACGTATGCTGCCCTCCTTGAGCGTGCGTGACTATTTACGCAGCTGCTCCCTTGAGCGTGCGTGACTTTCACGCAGCTGCTCCTTTGAGCGTGCGTGACTTTTCACGCAGCTGCTCCCTGTAGCGTGCGTGACTTTCACGTATGCTGCCCTCCTTGAGCGTGCGTGACTTTTCACGCAGCTGCTCCCTGTAGCGTGCGTGACTTTTTACCTACGCTGCTCTCAGCGTGCGTGACTTTTCGTACGCTGCTTCCCTGACCCCCTTGTTAACCCATTGGCTCTTGTAGTTTTGGTCTTATTTCTTTAAGCTTGGCTTTTCTATAACACTGTACTTTGATATTTTATTAGATATTTTATGCCTATTTTATATCCTTACGCCTTTTGTCCTGAACTTGATTTTGCTTAATATGTTTGGAATGACTATTGTACATGGCCTGGTATGACAAGGAACTAGCATAACACGACAGTGACCCGTAGTGGTGCACTCCTGACATGACCAGCATGACTTGATAGTGGCCCGTGGCGGTGCACTCCTGACTTGACATGACTTGATAACCTAACTTGACCTGTCTTGACACCGTGGGTGGTTCTTTCTTGCTTGCTTGTTAATCCACTTGTCCAGTCTCGCATCATGTCTAGGATGGGACTCCTGAATACCACGGTCAGGAGTACCTACGAAATTGGACTAAGGTTAATAATTAGTATAATTCACTAGTCATGAAGAGATGTTCCCCAGTTACAGGCGATCCCGTTATCCCAGCCGCAAATGATTGGACTTGTAGCCTGCCGACGAGTATGGCACATTTCCAGCCCACTGTTATGTGGGGCACCCACCATTGTCACTTAAATGATTGAACTCCAGATTGTCACTATAATGCATTGTACTCTCTAGATTGTCACTATAATGATTGCCTGGATAACCTGGATAGCTGCAGGGCCTGTGACTACTTGGAGCATCTCATTGCATCTTGCTAGTAACTAGGATTGTGATAACCCTAGTTAGTTAATATAGAAAGCCGTAGGCAATGATTGGCCGTGATTGCTTGGATGGAGTCTGGTCCAGTATAGTATTGTCTAGAATTGATTGATTGTAAGATTGTACTAGAATGATTGAAGGATTGTCACCCAGATTGTCACTATAATAATTGTCACTCCAGATCGTCACTATAATGATTGAACTCCAGATTGTTACTTGACCTGATTTCTTATATTTATCTTGCCGATAAATGGTGAGAGAAACCAAGTTTCGTTCAGACGAAGGGTTACAACCCCGGTCCTTGTTTGGTTTACGGGTTGTAACCTAGCTATCTGAATAGTCCCATGGTTATCTCATCGTATATCATCCTGACATGCTTTTCATATGTCCTGTCTTTTAGTGATTCTATGCAAGATTGTCTTTTATAATTACCCATCATGCTTTTTTTTCTTAAATTACTGTCTCTTATTATGTAATTATATTATTGTGCTAATTTGCTGGCTTTGGTTCTTATTTTGTGGCCTCCTTTGCGGCACTTGCTCTTCCTGGGGTCTGACCTAGCTGGTTTTGTATGGCCAGATACCGGAGCAGCAGCAAAGGATCTACCTGTCTTCCAGCCCGATGGTGGTCACCAGGCGTAACCAGGGCATCGAGTGGGTTTCTTTTGTTCTTCCACTGTAATATTGTAAATTATTCTTTTGAGGCGTTTAGCCGATGAGCAAGTGTTAGCTCGATTGTACTTACTTACTGTCTGCCTACGGGCTGTAACATGATTGACAAGCCCCGGGGGTTGATCATGTATGACTGAACTCTTGCTAGTCCTCACATTTTGTAACGACTAGCTTCATGATCATCTGGATATGTAATATTTGGGACGCCTTACAATTGTATATTTGGAGATCTGATATCTTGTGATTATTATTAGTTGGTTGAGATTGAGACAATAGGCTATTTTATGACCTTAAGAGACTGATGGATTGTAGTGAAACCCTCACATATCTAGACAGCCGTGACCGTATAGCGGTGTGGATTCCATTCCGTTATACGTAGCTGGCTATGTCTGCCCCCGCTCTCTAGTATTCTGGTTCTGGGGCGTGACAAGACTCACCTGATAAGTGCTTCGACTAATGAAGCATTTATTGAGTCACTGGAGGAAGGTCTCCCCAAACCAAGGAAGAGAAGAGCACCGCAAATCTGTGGCCAGGGGAGGCTTCGAAAGAGCCTCCAAAGACCAAGGAAGACCGCAATCGAAATGCGGCTAAAGGAGCAGCTTCCAAACCCACCAGAGTGGGCAACACCCACTTTGAAGGAAGAAAGAGCCTAGCACCGCCATTCCGATCTACGGCTCTTCCTGCACAACGAAGACGAGGCCCGGGCATCCCTATCTTTGGATGCAACAGGCACCTTCCGCCTGCCTCGGAAGCCCTCGACTTCGGTTTTTGGATGTAACAGTCACCTTCAAGTGCATCAATAAAGACATGGCGTCGCATCTTCACCCTCGGGAGCACTTCGTCAACAGAATGCACTCGAGTACACAAGTTCATGTCGAAAGACGTAAGAGAACGAGAAGCAAACCTTCTCTCCATGCCACTATTTATAGGCCGGACAAATCAAACCCATGCGCCAGGTGGATGGCTCTCCGAATTCCGTGTAATGAATTTGCATTTAATGGATGAACCGAACGCTTCGAATTCAGCCAAATCAAGATGGCTATTTAAAGCACTCGAAGAACGTAACAGTCGCTGCATTAAAGAACGTGTCACGAAGCGGATGCGGCGGCCAGACCGTGCATCACACAGACGCGCCCTTCAACATCAAGCGCATCAGCACAGACGTGCCCTTCAGTACCAAGCACGTCACAGAGGACGCGCCCCCATACGTCCCCATACGCCTAGTGGAACGCCAAACGATGCGCCCACTCAGCTGTCCATCGAATGTCAGAAACATTAAATGCTGAACTGACAGAGTTGGCAGCACACCTCCCAAAGTCTGAACAGTTGACAGCTTTTTCAGAAGACGAAGCGTCAGCAACGTCAGCATCATCATTTGTTTACTCCGACGGCTACTGCCAGTGGCCACCCAACCATCCGCATGCGGCTCAAAAGCCATGCGCCTCACACTTTTTACTGATCCCTAAAGACAGAAGAAAAGTCTCCACTTGAAGCTCTGTATGCGCCTCAAAAGCCATGTGCCTCAGACTGCTCTCTGATCCCAAAAGACAGAAGGAAAGTCGCCTGCATGCGCCTCAAAAGCCATGCGCCCTGAATGGTTCGTGACTTCTAAATGTTACGAGCCAAAGTCTCCTCATGCGCCCAATCCTAGGCGCATTCCACCAGATCATTCCCCCATCAAATTCGAGATCTCCGAGCCTTGAGTCGATGACACATGTCCTTTGACTCAACTCACCCAAGATTTCAGCAAAAGAAAGATCTTCTCCTCTGCTACGTGTCGGCTCACAACAGCAGTATGAAGAATTCAACCCCTCGATCAGGGCACATCGTCCATGCGCCTCCATCAGCAATCACCACGTGGCGTCCCCACGCACCAGCGCATCCTACATGCGCGCATGAGCAGCCAGCCTGTAAAACTATAAATAGAGGGATCATTTCCTTCTCACGGACGTACAGAAAAGGCACAGAAGACCCAATGAACGAACATATCACCAGAGAGACAGATACAGACACTCAACGTCTTCCTCCTCTCAGCATGCTCCAGCACCCAGAGCAATCCAGACCTTCAGAGAACCGATAACCGTCGTCAGTTCGTCAACGGAGTCAACGCATTACAACTCGCTCCATCGGCACAAGGGACCCAGATAAACAAAAGTGTACTCCTAGGACTACATCTAAGTCCTATATTGTAACACTGTTCTGTTTGTATTGAAATTTGCAATCAAAGAATTTTAATGGCAAACAAGCTGGCGACTCTGCTGGGGACCTCTTTCTGCTCTACCGAGAAAGCTGTGTCGCAAACCGACGATGTGAAGGTGGGCTCCTCCCACAAGACGCTGGTCGTACGCCTCAATCAACAGGCGTATGAGGAGTTCATCTCTGAATGAAGTGCGAGTCCTTCGAAGCGGCTGCCGAAGCCGAAGAAGACCCACCGAGTCTGGGTGCGCAAGGTCGACGCCTCGGGCACCACCACCGAAGGGGATGCGCCAATCCAGCCTTCCCATCCTGCTGATGTCCTCAGCAACCAAGATGCGCCCGCTGGTGCAGCACATCTCTCGGGGAAACGTGCGGCTAACCACGTTCCCCAGCCATCTCCCTCTCAGGCGAGGAAGATGCGTCGACGGAACAGGGGCGCAGCCAATGTCCCGCGCATCACCTCTGATATGCCACAGAAGGTCTCTGTCTTTGACAGTCTCACTCGCTGTAGTGGCGAGGAGAATTTGGATTCTGAGTACTACGCGCCCCAGCGGCCTGGTACGAAGAAGTCCAAGGCAGCACGGGCCATGCGTCCCAAACATGCTATGCCAGCAACAAGCCAGAAGCATGCGCTTATAATCATGCGCGCTGCTGATGGTAAGTTGTACAAGGTCGACTCGAGTGCTGCGGCGCTGAGAACGAGCCGACCTTCAAAGTCCTTGTCTCACTTGGGCGCATCTACTGCGTGCACAACCAAGTCGAGTAAGGTAAATCCAGTGGTCTTAAACTCCCGTGCCTCCTCCGGTTTTGCGTTTGAGGTCCGTTCAAGTCACTCCAAATGTTGTGGTTCCCCCACTTCTGATCGGGATGCCTATTTGGTATTAGATCAGGGGGCACAGCACTCACTTGACCACCCGGCGCTTGGCCTTGCCATGCGCCTGGAGGGGGTACAAAGGTGGCACTCTCCTCCAACGATCTGCGTAACGTGATTACTCATAAGCGCCGATCAGGAGAGTTGACTGACAAGCACGATGCACCTCTCACGGGGCATACTTGTGCTGTGGTCACCATCAACTGCTGTTGCAAAGCAGCAGTCCCACCAAGGCAGTCGGTGTTCCAGCGGCTGCAACCATCGACACCTCTCCGACGTCGCCTCGGGAAGAAGGTGTCAACAGAAGAGGAACCAATAGTTGCATCATGCAACGTGATCTCCAACTCCTCCTCAGTCCGAAAGGCGACTGGCAGTTTCTCTTCCTCGTCCAAAAGCCAACCGAGGAAAACCAAGATAGCTGTCTCGTCCTCCGGAGTGTTCGAAGGCACTCGAGCGAGGAAGAAGATCTTGGAGGAAGTTGGGGGTAGTCAGACCCTTGTGGAGCCTCCTTCCGAAGATGAGTGTGTCCAAAGCGCACCTGGGGCAGATCCTCGAGGCGAAATTAGCCTTCCAGAAGCCCCTGAAGACGAGGATTTCCTCCAGAACATAGCTGGGGGTAATCTAGCACCTGCGGACCCGAGTTCCGGAGAAGAAGAGGCCCTTCAAGATGGAGCTGATGGTAATCAGGCCCTTGCAGATGCGCCCGTGGTGAATGTTCTCCCGAACATAACCGGGGGTAGCCAAGACGAAGCTCCAGGAGAGGCGACTCCCCTACAAGAGAGCGAGGCCAAGAGTGAGGCCTCAACCCATCCATCCACTCCCGGCTGCGTCATGACAGTAAACGTGACTGGGGCTGATATCGAGTCTGATGCGCCGCCAACGGACCTCGTCCAGCGCATGGATACTCTGGAGGGAGGACTTAAAACCCTCTCTGCCTCCATACAAACACTGACTCAAGCAGTGTTTGAGATACGATCTGCTTTGGCGAAGACACCTTCTACCGGTTCCGATCCAGGGGCCAATGGAGAGTCGAGTGTACCCCTTCAACGGGTATCCTCGGACGCAGATCACCGAGAAGCACCTCGGATGTCGGAGCCCTCAAATGCTCAACATCCGGTGGTACCACCTTCCCCGACTCCCAGCTCCACGGAAGACGTGGTCGAGATGATCAGGGACCTGTGCGAGCGCTTTGAGTCCAAGACGAGACAAGAGGAGCGCCAAAAAATGGGCATCCCCCAGCCTTATCCCCTCGAGTGGAACAAGGTGGTTTATCCTACAAAATATAAACCACAAACACTGACGCCGTACGACGGGAAGGACTCTCCGCGTCGCTACCTGACGTACTTCCAGTCTCATACGGGACATCTTCCAAAGGAGGACGCGCTACTCACCAGCATATTTGTTGGGGCAATGAAAGGAGTAGCGTACGACTGGTACTGCAGCCTCCCCGACAATTCAATATCTTCATTCGACAACCTGACGTGCCTCTTTCTCGACCGTTTCTACGACGGCGGGAAGGCCATGATGATGGCATCCCTCATAGAGATACGCCAGAAGGAGAAGGAAACGGTTCGGGTGTTCATCGAACACTTCTGACAGGCCTGCTTCAGACTACCTCCGGGCATGCCAGAACATGCGCTCCTCTCCTCCTGCAGCATGAACATGCTGCCTGCAGTCAAACTCTGGCTCAACTCCACTCCTCCTTCCGACTGGAGTTCCTTGATCATTGAAGCCGCAGCCGCAGAAAAGAAGGCGGCCAATGCGCGTCTTCTGGGAGTCAGCTTCCCCGCCTTTGATGACAAGGGGAAACGGCCTGCAGCCACTTCGCTCTCGTAGACCAGGGGGAATAGGGTGTTGACGACATCGCAGTCAAGAGCCGTCTCAAAGAAGATCATCTGCAAGACCTCAAGACAGTCTTCGACCTCATGCGGGCGCATCAACTCAAGATGAACCCCGCTAAATCCTTCCTTGGGGTTTCGAGCGGAAAGTTCTTGGGCTTCATCATCACGGCAAAAGGCATTCATGTCGATCCCGAGAAGACCAAAGCCATTCTTGATATGGACCCTCCGAAGAATCTTCGAGAACTGCGAGGCCTACAGGGACGTCTGGCATAAATCCGGAGGTTCATAGCAAACCTTTTCGGCAAATGTCAACCCTTCACCCAGCTCATGAAGAAGGGAGTCGCTTACGTCTGGACAGAGGAATGCCAAAAGGCTTTCGACGACAACAAGGCCTATCTGACGAGCCCTCCAGTCCTGGTGGCACCCGTCGCCGGCAAACCATTCCTACTCTACGTCCGTGCCATGGATCATTCCCTCGACACCCTGCTAGCTCAGAACAGCGACACAGGCTATGAGCAAGCAATCTACTACCTCAGTCGAACGCTCATCGGGGCTGAACACCGGTACAACCCCGTTGAAAAGGAGTGCTTGGCTTTGGTGTTTGCCATCCAAAAGACTCGCCATTATGTCTCGGGCCAGACAATTCATGTCATTTCCCGAGTCAATCCGCTCAGGGTCCTCATGACGAAGCCAGGATCACTGAACTCCCGGCTAGCCACATGGGCGATCTTGCTAACACCATACAACATGGTGTTCGTTCCACAGAAGGCTGTTAAGGGTCAAGCTCTGACCGACTTCTTAGCTGCACACCCCATCCCAGAGTCCTCAAGGCTCTATAAAGATATCCCGGATGAGGTCCAAGAATCAACGTCACCGAAGAAGGCTCCGTCTGGCGGATGTTTTTCGATGGCGCTTGAAGAACAGGCCCCAAAGGCCAAATTATCGCAGGAGTGGGGGTGGTATTAGTCTTCCCCGATCAACTGGTCATCCAGCGTGCTTACTCCATTTCGAAGCCGTGCTCCAACAACATTGCCGAGTACAATGCGCTCATTATGGGACTCCAGCTAGCACAACAGCTGGGGGTGAATCATCTGGAAGCCTACGGCGACTCAAAACTTGTCGTAAACCAGATCAGAGGGCAATACGAGGTTCGCCATGAAGATCTGATCCCCTACCATGAAGTTGCATTGAACATCATTTCAACCTTCACCGGGTTCTTCATCGAACATGTACCTCGTCTACAAAATCTAGAGGTTGAGGCTCTGGCTGGCCTCGCAGCCTCCTTGGCGGCACCCCTCGGAGCTCAATACTACGTCATGGTAGTGGGTCGAGACTTGGTCTGCCCTAAAAACAACCTGCGCTCACAAGTGGCCCATGCCATGTCAACGGGTGCCGGTGTTAACGTCCGAGATTGGAGATTCCCGTTCATCGACTTCGCTGTCTATGGAATTCTTCCAGAGGACCCGAAAGAAGCCGTCTCAATCAGGAGATGCTCTCTTCGATTCTACTATGATACAGCCACTAAAATGCTGTACCGACGCTCCTACGATGGACTTCTCCTTCGATGTTTGTCCAACGAAGAAGCAGTCGAAGCCCTTCGAGAAGCTCACGATGGAACCTGCGGGGCCCATCAACCTGGCCCTAAGTTGCAGGATCGACTGCGACGCATGGGCTACTACTGGCCAACCATGGCCGCTGACGCTGTTGAATATGCTAAGAAGTGCCACGCGTGCCAACTTCACGCAGACTTCATACATACACCGTCAGAACCAATACATCCTACAGTCACCTCCTGGCCCTTCAAAGCTTGGGGTATGGACATTGTGGGACCGATCACCCCTTCTTCATCAAGAGGACACCGCTTTATCCTAGCAATCACCAACTACTTCTCCAAATGGGCAGAAGCAGTTCCGCTAGCAGAAGTGAAAAGCTCCAGAGTGATCAGCTTCATCAAGCACCACGTCATCTACCGTTTCGGGGTGCCCCGGAGGATCATCCACGACAATGGTCCTCAGTTCATCAGCCACATTTTCAGCAGATTCTGTGATAAGAATCGTATTCAAAATGTGGCATCAACCGCCTACAATCCGGCTGCAAACGGATTAGCAGAGGCGTTTAACAAGACTATCCTCAGGCTACTCAAAAAGGTCGTGTCATCTAACAAACGCGACTGGGACGAAAAGCGTGGCGAATGCCTTTGGGCCTACCGCACAACGGTACTGTCACGACCCGTATCCGCTTCTCGGATACGAAACGTGTCCAAGCCCAGCCTACGCTGCAGTGTCGGCGGTATTACGTTGTCTATACTCAAGACACGGCAATCTAAAATCACGGAAAAACTATATCTCACCACAGAAATAATCATGTCACAGTCAAGACCAATGAAAAGACATGAACTGAATAATAATGGATAAACTGAATATCAATGTCACGTCCGGTGGACACAAATCCACTACCAATAAACGGAAGAAAAATAAAAAATACATGGAGTAACTGACTGAATGAAAATTGCTAATCTAGACCACCTCAAGTGCAAGCGATGCGATCTGATGCTGGCTTAACCCTCTGGTCTGCTCCTAACTCAACTCGGCTAACCTGAAGAGATCATCAGGTCCTCAGAGGACTAGCAAGATACATAAAAACGAGCCTTTCTAACAGTTTATTATACATAGAGAAAATATAGGATAAACAAGTAAACTGAGCAATGAATAAAGCATGAATCTATACACTGTCTACACGAAAATGAACTGCTGAACAAGGACTAGAGAACTCATATCAAGATGTCAACGGATAACCGAAATGAATACTCAAACCCTCGTCCCTAGCGTGGACTCGCAGGTTTGAACTACTAACCCTCGTCCCTAGTGTGGACTCGCAGGCTAGCCTCTACTACTAACCCTCGTCCCTAGTGTGGACTCGCAGGATAGCATCACCCTCGTCCCTAGTGTGGACTCGCAGGCGTAACCCTATTCCACTAACCCTCGTCCCTAGTGTGGACTCGCAGGCTAGCATCTACTACTAACCCTCGTCCCTATCATGGACTCGCAGGCTAGCATCACCCTCGTCCCTAGTGTGGACTCGCAGGCGTAAACCCTATACTACTAACCCTCGTCCCTAGTGTGGACTCGTAGGCTAGCATCTACTACTAACCCTCGTCTCTATCGTGGACTCGCAGGCTAGCATCACCCTCGTCCCTAGTGTGGACTCGCAGGTGTGGACTAATAACTACTAACCCTCGTCCCTATCGTGGACTCGCAGGTTAGCTTCAAGGTTCAAGACATGGAGGCACGACTCAATTAAGGCACGACCAATAAGACACAAGGCTAACTGTGAACACTGTCTAAAGCAATGATAAAAATATACCAGCTTGATAGAAAAGATACATGGCAACAATATGAGAAAACTGGATAAAATAATAGACAGTGCATGTAAATAAAGCTGTGTAGAAAGGCAAGGTATACTTGCCTTAGGTCCTGAGCTGCTGGCACGGGTCGATGTACTGAGTCAACCCAATTAACCTGTTTTATGAGTTTACAATATCAATATGCAATTTGATTCAAAAAAATGGCAATCTACTTAAATATTATACTTCTGGTCTGTCCTATAGGTACTGGTATATAATAATGTATCCATACCCAAGTTTCCATTACCTACTGCTGAGTTGCAACAATTATTCGCTATTCCCAGGAAGCCATCTTCTTTTACATCGTTGCAGGTGCTAAACTCCCCTAGTGCTCCCTATTTATGATACACTCATATGGATGTGCACAGATATTTAGCCCACATAATTTGCTGGCATAAGCATTGGCTCTGCTATAAATTCAATCTACACCTAGACGTACACCAATGTGTTGTTCTTCAACCCAGGAATAAGGCACAAAGATTGCACAGTTTGACTATGAACTGTTGCAAACTTTAAATTGCAGGGACTATTGCTTTTGCAGTCCAGCTACTGCTTCAGATATGTACATTATTACATTTTATTTCTGTTGTATATATATAAACAACAGTTAGCATACTGCCCTGCAGTCGCTGCTCCCTAACACTAACGATTTGTCATACAGGCAAAAATGTTGACAATTCGTGAAACTTTTACACTATTCCCTGCTAAGAGACCCATTCTCCCCCTTTCCAAGACTCTCGAGCCTTAGATGCGCAACCCAGCATTACATTAGGTACATGGCCTTTATAACATCGTACAAAATCAGCACATTCTCCTGTCACTTTGTTTCACGGCAACAACCCTTGGTTAATTCTGAAATGCAAAAGGGTGAATTTAAAGTATAGGCTAACTATGTATGCAACATAGTTTGAAATGAATATAAAGTGAGGGTAACTCTCTAACCTGGATAGGGTTAGAAGAACTGAATCACTAAGGGGTTGCTACTAACAAATTAAAGGTGGCTAGACCTTGTGGATGTTAAGCTGATATCTGCATATACAGTATAGGCATGTTCTATTTCAGGGAAGTATTCAGTGCAGTGGTATGCAGCCACTCTTCGTGCAGCCAGGGTTGTTGGTTACTCGTGTACCTTTGTTACTCAGGATCATCTAAGGTGATGTGGTGATGATATCCCCATCTGTGTGTTTGCATCCATCCTACGTTTACTACTGTCCAAGTTTAGTTTCAACTCTACACAGCGTTTTCAGTTGGGAATCAGGACAGCTATTAGGCTTAGCCTCTCCAACACCTATGCCCTTATTAATATATGTTACCATATCTTTTGTTTGGTATTACAGGACTCTTGGCTCTGTGTGCCAATTGAACAGTAGTGAATGGCACCTAGGGGTACTGACAACCCGAGTGACCGTAATTATCGATTTGGTATACTTCTCTGTTAACTCGGTTTCTGTTAGAGAGTGGTATCACAGTATCAAAATACATTGGTATTCCCTAATGCCTGATGTTTAGGTCACAAGCCCAAACTAAATCTGAAACCTAGAAATATCTATATATACCCAAGAACTTGGTCGGGTCTGGTGGCCAAACAATCTCGATACGGTGTCATGACTACACCTAAAGTCTGATACCTATCCTCGAGTGCTCTGAACCTGATGAGCATTCTATCCGAGGCTCCTTAGTATGAATAAATGATGAAGGGTTCATCCTGAGCCTAATGCTCAATCATTAGTTCTCATAAGAAATATGATCGATTCTAGATTTCCTGATATGGAAATCAGGTGACTTGGTCCCAGTATTGGGATCAGGCTTGCCTAACATTCAATTCCCTGTTTTGAGGATAGATACTGAAGTTCAGGGACACAGATAAGGCATTTAGCTTTCTAAAAACATCAAAATTGTTACCGATAGGGCTTTATTAGGGACATTACTAGAGTTTGATGCATGTTAAACCAACTCCATAAAGATATAGAACAAACATATGGATATAGTAATCTATCCTAGTCATGATAAATCTCTCTTAAATAAAATGTGTTTTCCATTCCAGCGGTGTAAATTCATACCAATCTAGAAAAATTACCAGATACTGGCTATAAACAGAAATGACAAACTCAGAGTGTACTTATGAGAAAGAATAATCTCTAATAAATATCAACTTAAGGACACCAAACCACACACAAAGAGAAGGTAAGGTAATTTGATTGGCTTATCATTGAATATGGCATATACTAAAGTTTTCCTAACTCGTGCCAACACTTGCAAGGAATCAATAATGATCAACATTTTTATCAAAATTTCAGCCAAATCAATACTTGCATTGATAGGCACTGATACCTCACTCTCCTGTCCAATTGGAAGTTAATTACGAACACATGGTGGGCGTCTACAACTCATGGTTTCCCAACTCGAACCCACACCTGTTATCTAATTGGCACCCTATATGAGACTTTGAGGCACTGATACCAACAATGTACCCCATGTTCTGTTTATACTGGGTTACACAAAGGTTTTATAACAGAAATTCCATTAATTCTAATGGCTATACTAGATATCTCTTTACCCATAGCGTTAAATTGAACAGGGACACCCCCATCGTGTGGACTCACCCACCTCTCCATCTCTATTCACAGTATGTCTAAAGGCAGTAAATGTAAATCCAAGAGTACATTGGTTTACCTCTTTTGGAATTCGAAAACGAAACCCGACTGCTCCCTCGATGGCTCCTCGGCTCTTCCTTGGTTGTTATTGCGGCAGGGAAGAAGTTGATTGCTAGGGTTTTGCAGAGGGGTTGGGTCGACTACTAATCCCTCGATATATATATACACTATGCTCGATCAAATTATGGGAGATAGAGAAGGACTTGATTGATCTTATCTAAGGTTTGGTGGGAGTTATCCCAATCGAATTCAAACAGATTAGGAGGAATCGTATTTTGAATGTGTTTAAAAATAAATTCAAAAGCAGGGTTTTCCCATGCCTACGGCTAGGAAGAGTTCTAAATCTGTCCTTTTTACTCTTAAGTCTCTTTGTAATTGGTTTTTGCATAAACCATCTCCTCCTGTCAAGTTGGATACATATATACACATATTCTCTATGACTAAGCCTCCAGGAATTAATTAGTGTAACAAAATATTACAAAACTAAAATCACTATCTTGGGTAAATTAATAAAAAAAATTCACCTTAAAAAAAACTGCAAGGGGGTTTACATCCTACCCACCTTGTAAATAATTTCGTCCTCGAAATTCAAATAAAGCCATGATCTACTAGAAAGAGTAGGCTAACATGTTACTATAAAATTATTGCGAATACTCGCATGTCAAACCAACATAGTGCTTATTAATAATGCTACTACTATACTCTACTGAAAATTTCTGCCATTTGCTCCTTGTGGTGTCGTCGCATCCTCGGCGATCATGGCAAAGGCTCGCCCTCCTTCTGCGGTTGGTAGTGGTGGGGCACTTGCTATCCTCTTCGGACAATTACGAGACAAGTGTTGATTGGATCCATAAATCCAATACAACCCTAATCTGTCGCGACAATTTTCTTGAGAGTCCATCTTAGTTGAAACAGAGAAAACACTTTAGCCGTTGAAGAGATTTCAAACATGATGCAAATCAAGGATTCAATGAAATCAAGGATTAAGGATTAATAAGGAGTCAAGACATGTGGATGAGATCCTAAGTGTCCATTCCTATTCGCAGGCTCACGACGGCACAGTGACGTAACCGAAGTGATTAACATAGACCTGCATGGGCCACCAAAAAAACTTGTCACGACCCGCATCCGCTTCTCGGATATAAAAGGTGTCCAAGCCCAGCCTACGCCGCAGTGTCGGCGGTAGTACGCTGTCTATACTCAAGACACGGCAATCTAAAATCACGAGAAAACTATATCTCAACCACAGAAATAATCATGTCACAGTCAAGACCAATGAAAAGACATGAACTGAATAATAATGGATAAACTGAATATCAATGTCACGTCCGGTGGACACAAATCCACTACCAATAGACGGAAGAAAAATAAAAGAATACATGGAGTAACTGACTGAATGAAAACTGCTAATCTAGACCACCTCAAGTGCAAGCGATGCGATCTGATGCTGGCTCAACCCTCTGGTCTGCTCCTAACTCAACTCGGCTAACCTAAAGAGATCATCAGGTCCTCAGAGGACTAGCAAGATACATAAAAATGAGCCTTTCTAACAGTTTATTATGCATGGAGAAAATATAGGATAAACAAGTAAACTGAGCAATAAATAAAGCATGAATCTATACACTGTCTACACGAAAATGAACTGCTGAACAAGGACTAGAGAACTCATATCAAGATGTCAACGGATAACCGAAACGAATACTCAAACCCTCGTCCCTAGCGTGGACTCGCAGGTTTGAACTACTAACCCTCGTCCCTAGTGTGGACTCACAGGCTAGCCTCTACTACTAACCCTCGTCCCTAGTGTGGACTCGCAGGCTAGCATCACCCTCGTCCTTAGTGTGGACTCGCAGGTGTAACCCTATTCCACTAACCCTCGTTCCTAGTGTGGACTCGCAGGCTAGCATCTACTACTAACGCTCGTCCCTATCGTGGACTCGCAGGCTAGCATCACCCTCATCCCTAGTGTGGACTCGCAGGCGTAAACCCTATACTACTAACCCTCATCCCTAGTGTGGACTCGCAGGCTAGCATCTACTACTAACCCTCGTCCCTATCGTGGACTCGCAGGCTAGCATCACCCTCGTCCCTAGTGTGGACTTGCAGGTGTGGACTAATAACTACTAACCCGCGTCCCTATCATGGACTCGCAGGTTAGCTTCAAGGTTCAAGACACGGAGGCACGACTCAATCAAGGCACGACCAATAAGACACAAGGCTAATTGTGAACACTGTCTAAAGCAATGATAAAAATATACCAGCTTGATAGAAAAGATACATGGCAACAATATGAGAAAACTGGATAAAATAATAGACAGTGCATGTAAATAAAGCTGTGTAGAAAGGCAAGGTATACTTGTCTTAGGTCCTGAGCTGCTGGCACGGGTCGATGTACTGAGTCAACCCAATTAACCTGTTTTATGAGTTACAATATCAATATGCAATTTGATTCAAAAAATGGCAATCTACTTAAATATTAGACTTCTGGTCTGTCCTATAGGTACTGGTATATAATGATGTACCCATACCCAGGTATCCATTACCTACTGCTGAGTTACAACAATTATTCGCTATTCCCAGGAAGCCATCTTCCTTTACATCATTGCAGGTGCTAAACTCCCCTAGTGCTCCCTATTTATGATACACTCATATGGATGTGCACAGATATTTAGCCCACATAATTTGCTGGCATAAGCATTGGCTCTGCTATAAATTCAGTCTACACCTAGACGTGCACCAATGTGTTGTTCTTCAACCCAGGAATAAGGCACAAAGATTGCACAGTTTGACTATGAACTGTTGCAAACTTTAAATTGCAGGGACTATTGCTTTTGCAGTCCAGCTACTGCTTCAGATATATACATTATTACATTTTATTTCTGTTGTATATATATATACAACAGTTAGCATACTGCCCTGCAGTCGCTGCTCCCTAACACTAACGATTTGTCATACAGGCAAAAATGTTGACAATTCGTGAAACTTTTATACTATTCCCTGCTAAGAGACCCATTCTCCCCCTTTCCAAGACTCTTGAGCCTTAGATGCACAACCCAGCATTACATTAGGTACATGGCCTTCATTACATCGTACAAAATTAGCACATTCTCCTGTCACTTTGTTTCACGGCAACAACCTTTGGTTAATTCTGAAATACAAAAGGGTGAATTTAAAGTATAGGCTAACTATGTATGCAACATAGTTTGAAATGAATATAAAGTGAGGGTAACTCTCTAACCTGGATAGGGTTAGAAGAACTGAATCACTAAGGGGTTGCTACTAACAAATTAAAGGTGGCTAGACCTTGTGGATGGTAAGCTGATATCTGCATATACAGTATAGGCATGTTCTATTTCAGGGAAGTATTCAGTGCAGTGGTATATAGCCACTCTTCGTACAGCCAGGGTTGTTGGGTACTCGTGTACCTTTGTTACTCAGGATCATCTAAGGTGATGTGGTGATGATATCCCCATCTGTGTGTTTGCATCCATCCTACGTTTACTACTGTCCAAGTTTAGTTTCAACTCTACACAGCGTTTTCAGTTGGGAATCAGGACAGCTATTACGCTTAGCCTCTCCAACACCTATGCCCTTATTAATATATGTTACCATATCTTTTGTTTGGTATTACAGGACTCTTGGCTCTGTGTGCCAATTGAACAGTAGTGAATGGCACCTAGGGGTACTGACAGCCCGAGTGACCGTAATTATCAATTTGGTATACTTTTCTGTTAACTCGGTTTCTGTTAGAGAGTGGTATCACAGTATCAAAATACATTGGTATTCCCTAATGCCTGATGTTTAGGTCACAAGCCCAAACTAAATCTGAAACCTAGAAATATCTATATATACCCAAGAACTTAGTCGGGTCTGGTGGCCAAACAATCTCGATACGGTGTCATGACTACACCTAAAGTCTGATACCTATCCTCGAGTGCTCTGAACCTGATGAGCATTCTATCCGAGGCTCCTTAGTATGGATAAATGATGAAGGGTTCATCCTGAGCCTAATGCTCAATCATCAGTTCTCATAATAAATGTGATCGATTCTAGATTTCCTGATATGGAAATCAGGTGACTTGGTCCCAGGATTGGGATCAGGCTTGCCTAACATTCAATTCCCTATTTTGAGGATAGATACTGAAGTTCAGGGACACAGATAAGGCATTTAGCTTTCTAAAAACTTCAGAATTGTTACCAATAGGGCTTTATTATGGACATTACTAGAGTTTGATGCATGTTAAACCAACTCCATAAAGATATAGAACAAACATATGGATATAGTAATCTATCCTAGTCATGATAAATCTCTCTTAAATAAAATGTGTTTTCCATTCCATCGGTGTAAATTCACACCAATCTAGAAAAATTACCAGATACTGGCTATAAACAGAAATGACAAACTCAGAGTGTACTTATGAGAAAGAATAATCTCTAATAAATATCAACTTAAGGACACCAAACCACACACAAAGAGAAGGTAAGGTAATTTGATTGGCTTATCATTGAATATGGCATATACTAAAGTTTTCCTAACTCGTGCCAACACTTGCAAGGAATCAATAATGATCAACATTTCTATCAAAATTTCAGCCAAATCAATACTTGCATTGATAGGCACTGATACCTCACTCTCATGTCCAATTGGAAGTTAATTACGAACACCTGGTGGGCGTCTACAACTCATGGTTTCCCAACTCGAACCCACACCTGTTATCTAATTGGCACCCTATATGAGACTTCGAGGAACTGATACCAACAATGTACCCCATGTTCTGTGTATACCGGGTTACACAAAGGTTTTATAACAGAAATTCCATTAATTCTAATGGCTATACTAGATATCTCTTTACCCATAGCGTTAAATGAACAGGGACACCCCCATCGTGTGGACTCACCCACCTCTCCATCTCTATTCACAGTATGTCTAAAGGCAGTAAATTTAAATCCAAGAGTACATTGGTTTACGTCTTTTGGAATTCGAAAACGAAACCCGACTGCTCCCTCGATGGCTCCTCGGCTCTTCCTTGGTTGTTATTGCAACAGGGAAGAAGTTGATTGATAGGGTTTTGTAGAGGGGTTGGGTCGGCTACTAATCCCTCGATATATATATACACTATGCTCGATCAAATTATGGGAGATAAAGAAGGACTTGATTGATCTTATCTAAGGTTTGGTGGGAGTTATCCCAATCGAATTCAAACAGATTAGGAGGAATCGTATTTTGAATGTGTTTAAAAATAAATTCAAAAGCAGGGTTTTCCCATGCCTACGGCTAGGAAGAGTTCTAAATCTGTCCTTTTTACTCTTAAGTCTCTTTGTAATTGGTTTTTGCATAAACCATCTCCTCCTGTCAAGTTGGATACATATATACACATATTCTCTATGACTAAGCCTCCAGGAATTAATTAGTGAAACAAAATGTTACAAAACTAAAATCACTATCTTGGGTAAATTAATAAAAAAAATTCACCTTAAAAAAATAGCAAGGGGGTTTACAGGTACGGACCCCAACAGGCAACACACCATTCTCCCTGGTCTACGGGAGCGAAGCGATACTGCCTCTCGAGATTCAGATACCTTCACTTCGTGTAGCAATCACAAACCAACTGACAGAAGAAGACAATCAACGTCGTCGTCTGCGGGAACTGGAGGCACTTGATGAAAAGCGTCTCCTAGCTCAATAACGCATCGAACTCTACCAAGCCCGTATATCACAGGCTTTCAACAAGAAGGTCAAGCAGAGGACTTTCCAGGTTGGCGACCTGGTTCTGGCAGTCAGAAGGCCGATGGTGTTAACTCACAAGACACCAGAAAAGTTCGAACCCAAGTGGGAAGGACCTTTCATCATAGAGACGGTATACTCAAACGGTGCTTACCGCCTCGCCAAACCCATTGGGGACTTGTTCATGATGCCCATCAACGGCAAGTTCCTAAAGAAGTACTACTCTTGACATATTTCAGATATGTGCTTCCACTAGGGGATCTGTGGACCCAATCATCAGGGCTCACAGACAATTCCCTTCCACAAAATCGTGCGCTTCCGGAACCCAGCTGTTCCGTAGCATCCTCCAGTAGAAGGATAACCACGTCCACATCACCTCTGAGTTGTCCCCCCATACCCTAAAAGGCGTAATCTAACACCCTGTAAGACTATGCTACCCTTCATGTTTACCATGTCCACATTACCTCTGAGTAAACATCCCGTACAAACAACTCCTGCGTTGCCGTACATTGATCGCAGAACTTCCACGTCCACATCACCTCTGAGTAGTTCCGCGTATCCCCCAGGATCATTCCTACCACGTCCATAACACCTCTGAGTAGGGTGATTCTACCACTTGAACCCCATATTTACCACGTCCATTACCTCTGAGCAAACATGTTGGTTCTTTCAAACTTATTATCTGTACCTAAAAACCAAGGTGCGCAAAAGATAATAGGTCCACACAAATCATCAAGTTCATGACAACAAAAATGAACACATCATAAAAAGTTGCGTACTTCTTTATTTTCTAAAAAAGAGAGAGTAAAGGACTACACTTTCCCCAGCAAGAGTTGCAAAAATACAAAAAGGAGAGGCTACAATCCCTAAGTATCCCCAGGGTTGGCTGAAAGCTCTCTGACTCGGCATCTCAAGTCTGCCGCACGAGTCTCCACAGTCGCCAGGACTCGACGCTCAGCCTCTTGACGTATCGATTCAACAGCCTCAGCAGAAGTATCATTCTCATGCTTCTCATCAAGCTGTTGTCGCTGCTGAGCCAGGGCAAGAGTCCGCTGAGTGAAAGTTGCTTCCTTCTTCTTGAATGCTACGTGTTTAGCCTGGACACGTTCGGCATCTAACTTGAATCGGGCCCGCTGGTCCTCAAGGCGGCGGATCTGGGCGTTGATCTCCGCGATATTAGCGTCCAATGCGACTCGCGTTTCCACTGTCTCCCCGCATGGACTGAGACAACCGCTCTACCGCACCTTCAGTCTCAGCCACTTTGCGCTCCCAGACACTCACGGTGGCCTGGTAGGAAGACTCAATCTCGACGATCAGCTTCCCCTTCTCCGCATCTATCAAGACGGAAGGTCATTTCGCTGGATGCACTGAAGTTCCGAGAGCCGCTGGTCCAGCTCAACTACCGAAGCCTCCAGGATCTCGGCCATATTATCATGACCTTGGTGAAGACGGATCAGGTCAATATAAGGCATTGCCAGAGTTCTTGCCGTCGCAAAGCTCCCGTTGGCATCCATCACCGCAGATACACCCTTCTGCAGCATTTTGTACACTGCCTCAACGATGAATTTCACATATTCATTTGCGTCCGCCAGCACCTGCGGCGTCATAGCAGGGGTTGGAGGAGCTACTCCAGTCGGCAGACCGGAAGAAGACCCGCCGACCTCAACCTACGAGGCTGAAACCTCGGTACCAGTAGGCTCTTCATCAACAGGGGCCTGACTACTAGCCCGAGGAGCCAAGGGAACAGAGGAAGCCGACACAGGCGTCGAGATTGTACCCCAAGTAGAAGGAGCAACAGAGGGTTCCATCACACCTTTACCCTTCCCAAATTCGGAAGTACCACCGACGTCAGCGGCCACCTCTCCAATACCCAACGTGCTATCACCAGCCAATACTTCCCCTGGCAGAACGGGGAGATCAACACTTACCTCCTGACTCGTCCCTGAAGTCAGGACCGCCAGACGAGTCTCTTCATCAAATCCCTCTACAGGGACAGGACTTGTCGCTACCTCCTGATTGGTAGCCACCTCAGCTTCTGTCGCTGAGTCTGGGGTAGGGCTCGGCAATGATGCAGCCGACCTCCCCTCATCATAACAAGGAGGGGAATCAACCCTCTTCTCTGTTCCAACCATCTCTGTTGTCCCCGCAACAGGCTCTTGCAACTCTGGAGCATCGTCATCTGAAGACGACGAACTCCACCCCACTTCATCACCAGGAAGCCGCGTGTCTGCTAAACCCTCGGCATCCGAAGCCCCCGTTACGGCCTTCATCATCTCGAAAGCTGCTGCACCCCTAACTTCCCTTCTGACATAATCTGGGGATGCTGAAATCTCCACGACGACAACATCCTCCGGATTCTCCTCCATGGGAGACATCATAGTCGGCGGGATGCGCACTTCAGACGAGCCCGCCATCTCTTTTGGCCTGCTCCCACTCGATTTTGGAGTACGAGGTTTTCTTTTTAGCGGCTTCTACAAAAAAGGGAAGCATTGGTTTCATGAAATGCGGAACCTAAACCAAACTATGTAGGACCTCCTTACCTCTGCAGATGCTGAATCCGATGACACCGTCGGTGACGATGCCTGCTTCTGTTTCTTCGACATCGGAGATCCAGCCCCTGTATCTGCACGCCGTTTTGATTGATCAACCGAGGGTTCTGCCTGACCCCCTGTAGGCACGGAAGAGACACCCCGATAACCCGCCCCTGGCGGACGGTACGATCAGACTTTCGCCGGCGTGTCCCCGGCCATAGCTAACTGAGTGCCTGCGATAAGACTGGTCTCCCTATCATATCCGGGAGGCGCGACAGCCATAACACAGTAAAATTTGGCGGTCGAGTAAAGAATGGGTGGCCGTGGATCGGGACGGGCAACGTAATACGAGCCCCGGTACATCCGGCATTATAGTAATGCCAAGCCCGTGCACCATCCAACAAACTTCCAGCATACCCCAGAGTGATACTGGGGTTATCCAACATCAACTGAGCATAACCGAATTATCGTGCAAAGCGGCTCGGTAAATACGGTTACAGGTAGCACCGATTCCTGTTCCGGTACACCAGATGGGATGGACGGATACTTTGCAACCAGCAGAATCCCTATGGAGGCAGAGCGGTGGCGCCTTCGCCCGAATCCTTTAAGTCTTCGTTGGCCTCAAAACTCAGGAAGATTGGACCAACTTTGGTGATCTCCCAACCCTGAAGACGGGATAAAACCTTTCTACAAACAGGGACGCCAGTGTGCGACCAGCTCCTCTGGTGGAAACGGCGAAGGAATGCATCTCCAGCCCTGTAGTCTTCTTCTGAACCTGGACTCATCACATTGGGATGGTGTAAAATTAACCACCCCATCAAATAGTGAAAGGGCAGTTCAGCGTGCGGGAAGTTATTTTTTCGACCTCGGTCATGAATCACATTTTCCGCGAACTCGCGTAAACCCCGCAGCAAGTTACATACCATTGCGGGGAGTAGAGCCAAGCACCGACCAAAGACCAACTTCACAGCTGGCAGGATCAAGTGCTGGGTCACTCTCTCTACAGAGCCGGATCCGCCCGAGAAAATTTAATCCCGAAGCCAAACCATAAGATACGCGACCAATACTGCTTTCGACGACATCCGATGAGCAAGATGCCAGAAACAGCTGTAGGAGCGTTCATCAGACTGCTGGTCCTCGTTCTCCCGGGGATTCTTCTTATCTAACCTGCTCATCTCAGAGAGCACTTCGCTACGAGAGAGCGCTGGCGGAGTGGAGAACTGCGAGGAATCCCCCTTGTCTTGCCTAAAGACGTAATCTCTCCAAGCGGTCACATGAGGCTGTGACCCGCTCTTATCCCTTCTCTGCATATAGTAATGATGACTCGCCACTTCCTTAAAGACGGCCGTCATCTCCTCAGCCTTGTCCCCCAGGACTTGAAACTCTTCGTTGGTCGAAAAGTACTCTTCATAGGGTTCTGATCCCCAAGGGAGCTTTGATACTTCATACATCTCATGAAGTGCGAGCCCTAACTCCTCCACCGGAGTAAGAAAGGTCCCGGTATGGATATCAAACATCTCCAAGAGGGCGAAGAACATATGCCTGTTAATGTCAACACCTGCCTGGGTAGCACGAATCGCGGCAGTCAGCCCAATCTCTCGTAGCTCAGTCCGGAACCGCGACAAAACCCAGAGTGTCAGTTTATCCCATTTAGAAATGTAATAACACCAACCCTCTACCCGAAACTCTCCTTTAGGGTATAAGCGTTCCATCAACAGCATGCGATGTGCAAAAGTCAAGGCACTATAAGCAAAAGTATCGAGGGGAACATCACTGTAAATGCTTCCAGGACGTAGAGTCCGCCAGATGAAAGAAGACCCAGACCGCACTGCGGTCAAAGTATCTTTCTGATCGGAGGTAGAATCAATTTTGATGATGCCAATCACCGCCCCCCTGAGAGGGAGTAAGATCCCAAGACATCCTCCTCTTGGAAGCAAGACGACAGAAGGCCATCAAAGGCCATTGACGTTCAAGTTGCTTAACGGTCATATGCACTCCTTTTGCTGTAAAAAACTGGTCTTCCTTGACCATCAACACTGTTGCTTCAGTAGAAGTAAGGCGGTCCCCAAACAGGAACTCAGGCTTCAAGAAGGTCACTTTATCAGATGTTGCAACACCATGCTCCATCATCCGTTTGAGGAACCCATATTGCTGTTCCCGGATTTAAGTTATTCTCTCGGGATGCTGGTCCAGCATAATAGCGGCTTGAGCAGGGTTTATCACTTCCTCGTTATAATCTACTCTCGTCTGGCAGAGGGCAGCATCCAGGAGCACTTCATTCAAGAGTGGGATAGACATCGACACTAGCAAAGATTCGAAAAATGTTAGAAATAACAAAAGAATCTGAGTCTCATCAAAAGCGCATAGCACGTCCGAAAAAGAAGCTTCGGCGCATCATCAGGGTGTAAACCCATGCGCATCAGCAGTAGAGCTTCGGCGCATCATCAGGGTATAAACCCATGCGCATCAGCAGTGGAGCTTCGGCGCATCATCAGGGTCTAAACCCATGCACGTTAGCAGTAGAGCCTCGGCGCATCTTTGGGGCTTAAACCCATGCGCGTCGGCGGCAAAAACCTCGGCACATCATCAAAAGACTCAAGGTCTATGTGCGTCGGTGTACGTAAAATGAAACTTACCAACCACCTCCGGCCGAACTTCGACAGGCCGACGGGGGACATCAGCCGCTGCAGCTTTCACAGGTTCTTTTCCTTTGTCCTTGCTAGCACCGCCGCGAGGAGTCTTGGGAGCCATTCTTTGAGAGAAGAAAAGTTAGGGTTTTTGAAGAAGAACTCTAAAGAAAGCAAAAGCAAGGAGAAGAAGAACTCTCTCTCTCCATCTTTCGCCTATTTATAGGGCTTGGTCGCACGCGTGAACCGATGAATGTGTGATCTCAGTCGTCGCCTCGGGTTCTGTGAAAAGATAACCACAAATAAAACCAAAAAGATCATCATTAATCTTTTTCGGTTACCGAGGCGTTATCATTTGCACTAACTGAGCAGAGCATGCGCCCCATCACTAATGCGCGGAGTATCTATGCGCCCCGACAGACATGCCCCTCTACCACCATGCTTCTTATTCAAAGTATTCCAAAACTTATTCAAAAGTTTTACTAACTTTGAAGGGGGTCTTGTAGAAGCATGGAATTTCACAACCAGAAAGCCCATGCGCTAGACTACATGCGCCAGAGCTCGGACAAAGTACTCCACAGCCAAAACAACAAGTATAGACATTGAAAGAGGACTTTTTATTTAACATATAAAAGTCTATTACATGTCTAAAGAAAGACTGTACAAAAGAAAATTTCTACAAAGAAAAGATCCTAAGTCTACAACCAGCAGCCACCATGCGCCCTCAGGCAGGCGCAACAATCATCATACGCCCTCGGTCAGGCGCATCCCACCATGCGCCCTCCTCAAGGTGTATCCTTTTCAGTAGCTCAGTTATGTGCATCCCAGTTATGTGCATCCCTTCAGCAGCCCAGTTATGTGCCACCCTTCCAGCCAGACTCACCTGATAAGTGCTTCGACTAATGAAGCATTTATTGAGTCACTGGAGGAAGGGCTCCCCAAACCAAGGAAGAGAAGAGCACCGCAAATCTGTGGCCAGGGGAGGCTTCGAAAGAGCCTCCAAAGACCAAGGAAGACCGCAATCGAAATGCGGCTAAAGGAGCAGCTTCCAAACCCACCAGAGTGGACAACACCCACTTTGAAGGAAGAAAGAGTCTAGCACCGCCATTCCAATCTACGAATCTTCCTGCACAACGAAGATGAGGCCCGGGCATCCCTAACTTTGGATGCAACAGGCACCTTCCGCCTGCCTCGGAAGCCCTCGACTCCGGCTTTTAGATGTAACAGTCACCTTCAAGTGCATCAATGAAGACATGGCGTCGCATCTTCACCCTCGGGAGCACTTCGTCAACAGAATGCACTCGAGTACACAAGTTTATATCGAAAGACGTGAGAGAACGAGAAGCAAACCTTCTCTCCATGCCACTATTTATAGGCCAGGCAAATCAAACCCATGCGCCAGGTGGATGGCTCTTCGAATTCCGTGCAATGAATTTACATTTAATGGATGAACCGGACGCTTCGAATTCAGCCAAATCAAGACGGCTATTTAAAGCACTCGAAGAACGTAACAGTCACTGCATTAAAGAACGTGTCACGAAGCGGATGCGCCGGCCAGACCGCGCATCATACAGACGCGTCCTTCAACATCAAGCGCATCAGCACAGACGCGCCCTTCAGTACCATGTGCGTCACAGAGGATGCGCCCCCATGCGTCCCCATACGCCTAGTGGAACGCCAATCGATGCGCCCACTCAGCTGTCCATCGAATGTCAGAAACATTAAATGCTGAACTGACAGAGTTGGCAGTACACCTCCCAAAGTCTGAACAGTTGACAGCTTTTTCAGAAGACGAAGCGTCGGCAACGTCAGCATCATCATTTCTTTACTCGGACGGCTACTGCCACGTGGCCACCCAACCATCCGCATACGCCTCAAAAGCCATGCGCCTCACACTTTTCACTGATCACTAAAGACAGAAGAAAAGTCTCCACTTGAAGCTCTGCATGCGCCTCAAAAGCCATGCACCTCAGACTGCTCTCTGATCCTAAAAGACAGAAAAAAAGTCGCCTGCATGCGCCTCAAAAGCCATGCGCCCTAAATGGTTCGTGACTCCTAAAGGTTACGAGCCAAAGTCTCCTCATGCGCCCAATCCTAGGCGCATTCCACCAGATCATTCCTCCCATCAAATCCAAGATCTCCAAGCCTTGAGTCGACGACACGTGTCCTTTGACTCAACTCACCCAAGATTTCAGCAACAGAAAGATCTTCTCCTATGCTACGTGCCGGCTCACAACAGCAGTATGAAGAATTCAACCCCTCGATCAGGGCGTATCGTCCATGCGCCTCGATCAGCAATCACCACGGGGCATCCCCACGCACCAGCACATCCTACATGCGTGCATGAGCAGCCAGCCTGCAAAACTATAAATAGAGGGATCATTTCCTTCTCACGGACGTACAGAAAAGACACAGAAGACCCAACGAACGAACATATCACCAGAGAGGTAGATATAGACACTCAACGTCTTCCTCCTCTCAGCAAGTTCCAGCACCCAGAGCAATCCAGACCTTCAGAGAACCGATAACCGTCGTCAGTTCGTCAACGGAGTCAACGCATTACCACTCGCTCCATCGGCACAAGGGACCCAGATAAACAAAAGTGTACTCCTAGGACTACATCTAAGTCCTATATTGTAATACTGTTCTGTTTGTATTGAAATTTGCAATCAAAGAATTTTAATGGCAAACAGGTGTCAGTACTCAACTGTACTGGTGGAGTGAGCTCCTCGCCCACCCATACAAAACCTACACGTTTATTTTACGTTGTGCAATACAAGCCCCTTTACGATTGTCTTTCTAGTCTTGCCTTAGGATCGATTTTAGGACCGACGCTCGGCCTATTTAGTGTCTTTAGACCATCTCCGTGCCTTGCACTAATAACGTACCCATACTTTGCCTCTAGACCTTTCTTGTGCTTGCATTGTCAACGTACCGACTCATACTTGTCTTTCGTACCATAATCTTGGACGTAACGACTAGGTCATGTCAAATACTTGCCTGTGCCTCAAACATCGAGGCCGTGCTTCGTAGCGTAACCTGACTTATCCAAACTCGCCTCACGTCCCTTCTCGACTTAACGTGTAACGACTAACCAACTTGTTGAACTGGTGTTGAGAATTCAAGTACGACGCCATATCTCGTGCCGAAGCACGTGTCTTTACGTATAGCCGAATCATAGGCTTTATAATACTTTGGGTGCAACCGAGCACACATTTCACCATTCAACGCATACCGTGCTTACACTTCCTTTGTTATGACCGACACCGTGTATGCGGATTCGCTGCTTAGTACGCCAATTATCTATATGAAAGGCCACTGGCATGACAAGCCATCGCGGACATAGCTCGGGTAGGCGGCGGGTCCTTCAGCACAGGTAGCGAGCCCCGTTGAAAGCCCTCGACTACCCACGTAATAAAGGCATGTGCTGCTATAACGTCTACCTCCTAGGACGACTGGGCCCGGTGCCCCGGCGTATAACCAGTCTAGGCAGAAATCCTTGTCGACAAGGTATCCAATGACCACGCACCTATGAGACATCTAGACTCACGTAAATGCATGGCCTAATTTGTTGGTACGACTGGAACTATACTTAGCAACTCGTGCTCTGAACCACCCTTTGCATTATGTGCATCGGGGCCGCGAGACTCCCAACCGAGGGAACGCCTCCAACTTCTTAACGTGGATAGGAACGCGAGACTCCCAACCGAGGGACCGCCTCGAAACGCCTTAACGTAGATAGGAACGCGAGACTCCCAACCGAGGGACCGCCTCGAAACACCTTAACATGGATAGGAACGCGAGACTCCCAACCGAGGGACCGCCTCGAAACACCTTAACGTGGATAGGAACGCGAGGCTCCCAACCGAGGGACCGCCTCGAAACGTATCACGAACCGCACCCTAGAGTAAGGGCACGAGACGTGGGTACGTCCAGCCTACGTCGCAGTGTCGGCGGTAGAACGCTGTCCTAGGTCAAACATCTAACAATATAAAGGTACATGTACAGTATATACTCTCCGAATGGAGGTGACATAGCAGATACAGTCTCAATCACAACTAAGGTAGAGCGAGATAAAAGATAGGTAAAACATGAAATCCAAAAGAGATACAACAGATAGAAGTCAAAGTATCTAAGATACACAAACCCAGAAAACATCTCAAAGCTCAATACAGTAATCCATAGAATAAATACAACTCAATACAACTGAAATAACTAACTATACAACCTCTACTGTGTCTCCTCTAGGCTAGCAGGCAACCTCCAGGCTATCTGTAAAATTTATCAACATGTCCAGTCAGGACAGGAACGAGCACATCTCATCTAGAAAATTCAAATAAATGACAGGGAACTATACAGCAGTTATAGACAGTTATATTGATGAAAATGACAGTTTATATTCAGGTGATGGTAAGAAAGAGAGATAAAGTGCAAGGAAAGTAAATACTAAACAAGAGAAGAATCATAGCAATGAAGACTGTAAAAATAGAACTAGCTGAACTAGGGTAATATGATATAAAGTCCAGATAGAAAATGTAACCAGTGTAAAACCTATGTAAATCCAGTACGGGATGAATCTAATACAAGATGAATCCAGTAAGGAACGATTCCAGTTATAGTGATCAACGATTCCAGGGTGAGTCCAGCCTATACTCTAGCAGTGTGTTTTAAAATACCGAGTTCGATATGTAAACGGCTGTGGGTAATCAGGCACATCCCTCACTATCAGGCGAGAGATTGCTATGCTTCCAGTAGATTCCAGTAGGGAGATTCCAGATTGGGGTATGTCTACATGTCTCACTCTAGTATTTTCCCTCCCAGCAAGTGAATCCAGAATTCCGACACAATAATTCAAGTTGAGTCTAGCCAAAATATAATGATACCAGTAAATGATTCTAGTAAATGATTTCAGTAAAATGATTCCAGTTAAATGATTCCAGTAGGTGATTCCAGTAATAGAGATGATACCAGTAATAGAGGCCAGAAAATAAAAGTATGTCGTATACATGAATCCAGAAATATCCACACGTGTTGTAACAGAGAATCGCATACAACTAACTAGAACTGAAGTACAGTAATTGACAAGTAAATGAGAGAACTATCAGAGAATGTACTCGCCTGATGTCTGAATGTCCAAGGTAAAGATACTGTCCGAGGAGAGGTGCCTGGCTCCTAATTAGAACAGCACAAGTCACAACATGTCCAGAAGGGTAATATAAAGCACTACAATACATTCTATATGAATCTAGGTCAAACTAGGCCAAAGTCAACCCTTGGTCAACTCTGGTCAACTGTACTAGTCAAACTAGGTCAAACTAGGTCATGTCCTAATCCAGCAAGTCTTACTAGGCCTAACCAAGACTATCCTAGCAAGCACACATCAATACAAGGCTATACAAGCCAACATACACCCAACTCTATATAGCATGCAATTATTCAATACTCAAATAGGCAAGAATTCACATTGGATATACACTAGGTAATCTATTACTTTAAGCTATATATGTCTACACATATATACACATGCATATATTGGTATTCAATATTAGGTCTATAATCATGGCATTTCAATGGTTATATAAACTTATATATTACAACACAATATGCTAACATATATATAATATACATACATAGCTAAGTTAACTATATTCATAATTACTTATTTAAGAGGCTATGTGTGTGTATGTGAACATGGCAAAAGGGCAAGTGAGGGTTAAATGGGCATACATAGTATATACATATCAAAGAGTGTCAAAGTATAAGTGAACAATGTGTCAAGTGTGATAGTGTCAACATAGTGTAAGGGGATACATGAGGTAATATAGGATTTGTGTTAACATAGAACATTACATCTCATTAACTTGTATATTGCATACATTACATCTATTATTACATTACATTCATGCTTGCATTCATTCATCATTCATTTATTCTCTTGTACCACTATATGCACCATACATTACATACTATGGAACCTACATATTCATTACAAGCCATACTTATACATGCTTACATTAGATAGGATACTTACACCTCATACATCATTTATTTAACCATTTACTCATGCTTGCATTCTATATTAATTACATAATGTATATACATTAACATGGGTTAAATTAAATAGAACATTATATTACACACAAGGGTGCACAAAATGCATATGCCGAATAGTAACTTCTACTAATAATCAATACTGTACTATCTCAGCATGAATTAAAATCTATGATTAAAGTATGTTATAGATCTATGTGTTAGCTTTCCGAAACTTCAAACGGATCGCGTTTTCGTTTCCGGAAACTCCCGAAATCGCAAAAACACCGAGAACGCATTTGTCCTTCGTACAGCTAACACTCAAATAATTCTCCAGAAAGTTACAGAAAGAATTAGGCCTATTAATATTTGTTTTTGGAAAGCTAACTTCAATACGCTTCTTTTTAAAAAAACAGAATATTAAACAAAGCTTTGAGCTAGAAGTTATGATATTTCTAAGTTAGGGCTGAAATTAAAAACGTGGATAAAAATTATGACGGATTTAGGTAGTTTGAGACAAAAGAACACAAGTATATAACATAATATATCAAGAACTCACTCTCTACACTAATATATATATGTGACACTATAGAACACATCTTCAATACAAAAATATGAGATTAAACATGTAATAATTCATTCATACACACAACAACACATAGTGTGTCCAAATTTAGGATTTTTCCACATGGACACAACCACAACACAAAGGACACTCCTATGACCTCCAATGGACACGAAATGGACACAAATGGAGATACAATCATGGGGGTCATTCCTATGGATTCAAAATAGACCTATATGCATGAGGAAATGAAAAGGAGAAGGGATTTATACCTCCTGGTAGATCGAATCGAAGAAAAGCTTTTCCGGAGCGACACCGACACGTAGAGATTCCAAAAGGACACGAACGAGCTCCGAATCCTCCCAAACTTGGGTAGCTTCCTCCTTGGCTAGAATGGAGAATGAAAGAAGAAGATTTGGTGGTGAAATGGAAGGATTTGGTAGAGAAATTGCTAGGGATTGCTCTCTAGGAATTTGGAAAAGAACAAAAGAGAGAGTGTGGATGAGAATAATAAAATAAACTTGAGCCTATCCTCTCCCAAAGTGGCTGGCCATATGGGACTATTTGTCCTATTATGGTAAGTTCCAAAATGCCCCCACTAACCTATTCTATTAGTATTAGGAAAGGGCTAATTGGTTGGGGCTAAATTAGTCATTCTAAAGTCTCTAATCACACTAACCTTATCCATAATAATTAGTCTAACCTCTAACTAAAATATTTCTATCATGTGAACTAAAATTAATATCATGTGGGCCATGTCTAACTAGTGTGTGGGTCCCACTAGAGTCAAACTACCCCCGGGTCCCCGTTTCAAGTCGGATTGAGTTGAAATTCGAATCCGACTCAAATAATCCCAAAACAATATCATAAATAATAAAATAAATTTCAAAAATATTTCAAAAATACAAAATGACAAAATACCCATGTTCCTGAAAACTGGGGGTGACAAATTCCTCGAAATTAAAACCAAACAATAGTAAAATGTCAAAATCACAAGTCATAATTTTAAATAGTTTAAAAATAATTAAAAATCAGCAAAATCTTAATATGAAATAATAATCAATAAATAATAATTATAATTACAAATTTCAAAATTACCCTCATCTTGAAAACTGGGTGTTACAATCCTACCCACCTTATAAAAATTTCGTCCTCGAAATTAAGATGATCGCACCCCCTTCTATGTCAAACAAAGTCAAGGGTCAATCACTAGTCAATTTCTCAACATTCAAGTACTTGGTCATCAACTGGTCAACTTCTTAGGGTTTACCTATGCTAGCTATCTAGGTGTTGGCAACTAGAATTTAGCAAAAGAGAAACTCTATAATAGACTAGCTCTTAACTTTCCAATCCTATCAAGTCACCTATAACTAAAATACCTACAAGCTAAGCACATGAATCAAATACACATATATATATACTCAAGAACAACAACCCATCACATATATCCTAAGTATATCATCTATATATATACATGACTGATCAACCAAGGGTTAAGGCAGACTAAACTTATAAGGGTCTGAAACAATGCTTAGAACAAGGCTAAGGATGAATGGTCTGAATCAAGGGGACATGGTATCTAGTGAAGGGTCTGCACACTGCCTATAAAGGTGATCAACACAAAGGAACTCAACACGAAGAGAACTTAACTAAAATGGAAAAGTGAACCAAGTATAAGCTAAACAACATGTTTATAACCCTATACAACATGGCCTATAGATACCAACTAACCTATATCCCATATGCCAATATCATCTGCAATCTATCTATGCAAATAGACCTCTCGGTCTTAGGTGAAACTACAACTATACTCAAAGGCAGGCTCTGGTCATGGGTGCCTCACTGGAAAAGGTAAAGGAAAGTAGTAAATCATCAAGGCTGTAAGGCATACTAACATCCTATGTGTAACTGGTTGGTTTTATAGATAACAGGAGAATTATCTGCAATGGGTTACTATTCTAACACCAATGCTAACTATCACCTCTAGGGTACAGACACTCAACAAGTCATCATACCATTATACTATGAAGGAACTACCTATGAATAAGCTCTACAAAACTAAATATCCCTACTCCTAAGTCATTTATAACAATCAAAAGGGTATGATGTTTAAACCTTCTCAAGATACAATCTGTTAATCATATGCGTCTGTCCAAAATCATGTTGTCCAGAGTCTTCATCATGCTAGTGAGCAAGGCTACGATAATCACAGAGTCCTTGACTAAGGTACGTACCTCTAGGTTCATGGTATTTAAAATTTTCGTACTGCCGTATGCGACGGCGAAAACCTTAAATTCCCATACCCGAGAATACATCCAAAATCTGACTATATGTCCTCACTATGCCAACTAACACGACTATCGAGGATTCTAGATCCCATGATTTAGGCGACCTAGCCCATATGATTTTCTCAGAAGAAAAATAACACAACAAAGTAACATGACAAAATTAATCAATCAACAAAGAACAGATAGAATCAGATTTTAAGGTAATTATAAAAAACAATTACGGAAATAAAATTGAGAAGAACGGAACTTGCAGCAAGATCTCCAACGGTCTGTGCATCCTCGACTATCCTGACGATAGCTCGCCTGTTGGTTTCCTCCAGCCTGATGCTGATACTGCACAAATCTCTGCTGCTGATGCTGCATGAATCGCTGCTGCTGAGAGAAACCAGAAACGAAGGAAAAAGTCTCTGTACAGACGGAGGTGCACCTCCAATGTAGCAGAAATGCCAACCTGAGTCGGCACAACAGAAGCTGCGGTCTCGAGGTCCTGATGAACAGGACGAGAGGTGGCCAGCCTCTCGATAGTATCCCCCGAACCGAAGCGATGAGATCGTGTCTTCATAACCATCATGAAGACAGATCAAAACAAGAAGCAATTTCTGAGAATGAAGCAAAATTTCAAAGGAGAACAGTTTATATTCAAGGGAAGTCAATAAGCAACAATTTTAGACAAAAGGAATCGGATTAAGAGTTTTTCCTAATGTGATTGAGTACCTCCAAAAATATCCTAATCCTACTGCAGGCTGTAGTGATACTCTAGTTCGAATACCACTACATAAACTTGACCTGCATGGGCCACCACTAAAAACGTGTCACGACCCGCACCCTAGAGTAAGGGCACGAGACGTGGGTACGTCCAGCCTACACCGCAGTGTCGACGGTAGAACGCTGTCCTAGGTCAAACATCTAACAATATAAAGGTACCTGTACAGTATATACTCTCCGAATGGATATAGCAGATACAGTCTTAATCACAACTAAGGTAGAGCGAGATAAAAGATAGGTAAAACATGAAATCCAAAAGAGATACAGCAGATAGAAGTCTAAGTGTCTAAGATACACAAACCCAGAAAACATCTCAAAGCTCAATACAGTAATCCATAGAATAAATACAACTCAATACAACTGAAATAACTAACTATACAACCTCTACTGTGTCTCCTCTAGGCTAGCAGGCAACCTCCAGGCTATCTGTAAATTTATCAACAGGTCCAGTCAGGACAGGAACGAGCACATCTCATCTAGAAAACCCAAGTAAATGATAGGGAACTATACAGCAGTTATAGACAGTTATATTGATGAAAATTACAGTTTATATTCAGGTGATGGTAAGAAAAGAGATAAAGTGCAAGGAAAGTAAATACTAAACAAGAGAAGAATCATAGCAATGAAGACTGTAAAAATAGAACTAGCTGAACCAGGATAATATGATATAAAGTCCAGACAGAAAATGTAACCAGTGTAAAACCTATGTAAATCTAGTACGGGATGAATCTAATACAAGATGAATCCAGTAAGGAACGATTCCAGTTATAGTGATCAACGATTCTAGGGTGAGTCCAGCCTATACTCTAGCAGTGTATTTTAAAATACCGAGTTCGATATGTAAACGGCTGTGGGTAATCAGGCACATCCCTCACTGATCAGGCGAGAGATGGCTATGCTTCCAGTAGATTCTAGTAGGGAGATTCCAGATTGGGGTATGTCTACATGTCTCACTCTAGTATTTTCCCCCCAGCAAGTGAATTCAGAATTCTGACACAATGATTCAAGATGAGTCCAGCCAAAATATAATGATACCAGTAAATGATTCCAGTAAATGATTCCAGTAAAATGATTCTAGTTAAATGATTCCAGTAGGTGATTCCAGTAATAGAGATGACCTGTAATAGAGGCCAGAAAATAAAAGTGTGTCGTATACATGAATCCAGAAATATCCACACGTGTTGTAATAGAGAATCGCATACAACTAACTAGAACTGAAGTACAGTAATTGACAAGTAAATGAGAGAACTATCAGAGAATGTACTCGCCTGATGTCTGAATGTCCAAGGTAAAGATACTGTCCGAGGAGAGGTGCCTAGCTCCTAATTAGAACAGCACAAGTCACAACATGTCCAGAAGGGTAATATAAAGTACTACAATGTATTCTACATGAATCTAGGTCAAACTAGGCTAAAGTCAACCCTTGGTCAACTCTGGTCAACTGTACTAGTCAAACTAGGTCATGTCCTAACCCAGCAAGTCTTACTAGGCCTAACCAAGACTATTCTAGCAAGCACACATCAATACAAGGCTATACAAGCCAACATACACCCAACTCTATATAGCATGCAATTATCAATACTCAAATAGGCAAGAATTCACATTGGATATACACTAGGTAATCTATTACTTTAAGCTATATATGTCTACACATATATACACATGCATATATTGGTATTCAACATTAGGTCTATCATGGCATTTCAAATGGTTATATAAACTTATATATTACAACACAATATGCTAACATATATATAATATACATACATAGCTAAGTTAACTATATTCATAATTACTTATTAAGGCTATGTGTGTGTATGTGAACATGGCAAAAGGGCAAGTGAGGGTTAAATGGGCATACATAGTGTATACATATCAAAGAGTGTCAAAGTGTAAGTGAACAATGTGTCAAGTGTGATAGTGTCAACATAGTGTAAGGGGGTACATGAGGTAATATAGGATTTGTGTTAACATAGAACATTACATCTCATTAACTTGTATATTGCATACATTACATCTATTATTACATTACATTCATGCTTGCATTCATTCATTCATTTATTCTCTTGCACCACTATATGCACCATACATTACATACTATGGAACCTACATATTCATTATAAGCCATACTTATACATGCTTACATTAGATAGGATACTTACACCTCATGCATCATTTATTTAACCATTTACTCATGCTTGCATTCTCTATTTTATTACATAGTGTATATACATTAACATGGGTTAAAATCAAATAGAACATTACATTACACACAAGGGTGCACAAAATGCATATGCCGAATAGTAACTTCTACTAATAATCAATACTGTACCATCTCAGCATGAATTAAAATCTAGGATTAAAGTATGTTATAGATCTATGTGTTAGCTTTCCGAAACTTCAAACGGATCGCGTTTTCGTTTCCGGAAACTCCCGGAATCGCAAAAACACCGAGAACGCGTTTGTCCTTCGTACAGCTGACACTCAAATAATTCTCCAGAAAGTTACAGAAAGAATTAGGCCTATTAATTTATGTTTTTGGAAAGCTAACTTCAATATGCTTCTTTTAAAAAAACGGGAGATTAAACCGAGCTTTGAGCTAGAAGTTATGATATTTCTAAGTTAGGGCTGAAATTAAAAACGTGGATAAAAATCATGACGGATTTAGGTAGTTTGAGACAAAAGAACACAAGTATAACATATATATCAAGAACTCACTCTCTACACTAATATAATATATGAGACACTATAGAACACATCTTCAATACAAAAATGAGATTAAACATGTAATAATTCATTCATACACACAACAACATAGTGTGTCCAAATTTGGAATTTTCCTACATGGACACAACCACAACACAAAGGACACTCCTATGACCTCCAAATGGACTCGAAATGGACACAAATGGAGATACAACCATGGGGGTCATTCCTATGGGTTCAAAAAATACCTATATGCATGAGAAAATGAAAATAAGAAGGGATTTATATCTCCTGGTAGATCGAATCGAAGAAAAGCCTTCCCGGAGCGACACTGACACGTAGAGATTCCAAAAGGACACGAACGAGCTCCGAATCCTCCCAAACTTGGGTAGCTTCCTCCTTGGCTAGAATGGAGAAGGAAAGAAGAATTTGGTGGTGAAATGGAAGGATTTGGTGGAGAAATTCCTAGGGATTGCTCTCTAGGAATTTGGAGAAGAACAAGAGAGAGATGTGGATGAGAATAATGAAATGAACTTGAGCCTATCCTCTCCCAAAGTGGCTGGCCATATGGGGCTATTTGTCCTATTATGGTAAGGTCCAAAATGCCCCCACTAACCTATTCTATTAGTATTAGGAAAGGACTAATTGGTTGGGGCTAAATTAGCCATTCTAAAGTCCTAATCACACTAACCTTATCCATAATAATTAGTCTAACCTCTAACTAAAATATTTATCATGCGAACTAAAATTATATTAGTGGGCCATGCCTAACTAGTGTGGGTCCCACTAGAGTCAAACTACCCCCGGGTCCCCGTTTCAAGTCGGATTGAGTTGAAATTCGAACCCGACTCAAATAATCCTAAAACAATATCATAAATAATAAAATAAATTTCAAAAATACAAAATGACAAAATACCCATGTTTCTGAAAATTGGGGGTGACAAATTCCTCGAAATTAAAACCAAACAATAGTAAAATGTCAAAATCACAAGTCATAATTTTAAATAGCTTAAAAATGATTAAAAATCACCAAAAATTATAATATAATAATAATCAATAAATAATAATTATAATTTCAAATTTCAAAATTATCCTCATCTGAAAAACTGGGTGTTACAAAAACACCTTAACGTGGATAGGATCGCGAGGCTCCCAACTGAGGGACCGCCTCGAACTTCTTCGAACTCGAGGGAATGACTACTACATAGCCTTCCAACTTAACTTGAACAAAACATGTTCCTTAAGTGCCATGGACCGTGGCTAACTTTACATCGTGCCAACCGTGGCTCGTGCCTTTAGCTGACTTCCGTCTTACGCGACACTATCACCCAAGTCATACGTATATGACGGCCCGTGAGATCGTGGGACTATTTAACTTGTCAACCGCAGAAAGAGCGGGACGACACTTGGAATGGCTTAGGTCGACCGGCATAACTTTGCCTAGCTTATTCAAGCCTACAACTTAACCCGAGGGACGAGCCAAGGCTATGCCAAGCCTTGCGCAGTGGAAACGTGCATGCTTTATAGAGCATTTACGCGGGCGACGCCTATCACTTAGGCTAACTCATCGTTTGTGTCGAATATGAACTTTTCTTCTCCCAAGCCACGGGACGAATGACCGAGTGTCATTTTCAAAGCACGCTGAGCAGCAACTCTAATCAGACCGTGGGACATTTTCCATGTTCTAACTCGATTCGATCCGTCGGGATTATTCCCTTAGTTATGTGGATTCGTCTCTTTTATCATTAAGCCTACTTGTACAAGTTGAAAACCCACGATTTATTATGTGAAGGCAAAGATGAGGCAAGTTCACCGAAACTACCCACCTGGGCGATGTCTTCGAGTCGCCGTTGTAAGGCCAAGTCCGAATGCCGTCGGCGTTTCGATTCCTCCGATTGACTTCGCGGAACGGGACACTACACGAATAGTATAATGGATCTGGATATGACACGTCATGACACGGGATTCCATAAGAGGGTATCAAGTCCCCTTAGGAATCAGTGTCTATAAAGTACAGAAAATAAAACAAGAAATGTACCAATATACCAAGAAAATCTAGGAACAATATCCCATGTCATGATCCAACATATACTAGTCCGTGAACTATCGTGACTGGAAATCGAGTAAGATACTACAACTGAATCGGATATAGCAGATATCAAGACAATGAAAACCATCAGTGAATGTACTCGCCGGTCTGAACTTTCAAATGGGATCGATGCTCAGAGTGATGCCACAAACCTAAAGATGAGATATATAAGCTAACTAGGGTTCAACAGTGTTAGGCATGATTATAGTATAAGCTATGTAATCTAAGTCAAATCTCAGTCCAACTAAGTCAAATTAGGTCACACTGAGTCACACTAGGTCACAGGAAGTCAAACCATGTCAACTAGGTCAAACTAGGCTAATGTGACTAATAGTTGACTTTTGGTCAACTGGTCAACCCGGTCAAGTTCTAGACATTTCTAGGCCAAGTGTTGACTGATAGTTGACTTTTGGTCAAAGCAGTCAAACTTGGTCAACCGAGGTCAAAACTAGCCTAAGCATACTATTCCTAATATTTACCTACCAAGATACCATATATCTTGGTCAAACAGGATCAATTCTAATTTAATAATAAAAATATCAAGTTGTACCTCGTTCTTCGTACATCGAAACCTACGACACGCAAATCGAGATAAGATAATCAACGCTAAAGTTAATAATCTTATTACAGTGATCCACATGATCATCTTGCCAATTTCAGCGATGTATGATCACTGGAATCGACTGATCTCAGTTTCATTGTACTAATTCCGAAATACGAACTTAATAAGAATTAATTATAATAAAAGGTTAATACACAGAGAAAATATCTACAAACATTGTCGGATGATGAAACAAGCATCACCAACGTGTCCAGAATGGTCAAATTAGCTAGGATAACCTATCCATAAGTCCAATTTGGACACAGGAGAAAAAGGTAATTTTGGGTCAAAATGATGTCCGTGTCGGACCCGCTTTGCACCGAAAACATGCAAAAAACTAATCCACTAAACCTAACAAATTATATGTCAACAAATCCAGAATGACGATACGAACCCAACGGTATATCCAGAATTGGATTTCGTTGACCCAATCTCAATTTGGTCCGTTGACCAGGACATTGAAATTCCGATTTGTACGGAAAAGCGTGTCGGAGCCAATTTCCTCAAAACTCAGGAAATTATATGTCAACGAGTCCAGAACGACGATACGAACCCAACGGTATATCCAGAATTAGATTTCGATGAGCCGATCTCAAAATTACCCGTTGACCCGGATATTGGTATCCGTCTTGCAAAAAATGCGTGTCAGAATCAATGTCCACTAAAACCTAGCAAATTATATGTCAACGAGTCCAGAATGACGATACGAACTCAACGGTATAACCTGAATTGGATTCCGATGAGCCGACATCAAAAAGTCTCGTTGACCAGGACTGTGGGGCCCGATTTGCACCGAAATACGTGTCAGGGCCCACGCCCTCCAAA
>JANAVB010036435.1:67500-155103 GCA_029216955.1 Iris pallida | reverse complement strand
TCTAGCCTAGATATAAGGTAAATTGATGTATTAGGTAAGATAGAGGAAATGGTCAAAGTATGGGGAATACCTTTTACAGTAGAAACTCTATAAATTAATACTCGATTATTTAATAAACTATCTAAGATAATTTTTTGGCCGGTCCCGACTCGGGGATAGGGTGCTAAATTAATAATTCGCTAAAATTATAAGATAATACATTTTTGATAATTTCTTCAGACCCCATATAAATATAAATTAATAATTCCTTATATAGCATATTACATGAATGATTTATGAAGGTTTCTTGAAAAATGACTCAATTGTCTTTTGTTTTTTTGAAATCAATTTCCCCTTGAATCTCGTCTCTAATTTTTCTTAGCATGGTAAACTTCTGGTGTTGTTTTCTCATAGCTCAACAAGAAATTGTTCAATGTGATTGCCGCTTTAATAGCTTCGTTTCGCGAAGGGGGCTCCATTGTAGAACTTTCATCATCTTCTTCATCGATATCTTTATTAATTTCAATAACGCTTTCAATAATTTCTTCATCAGTCAACAACTGTGCAACTACATTTTCTTCTGGGTGAGTCAGAACATCTTCGACATCCATTGCATTGCGATAACCCAACTCTTTTAATTAATAAAATATTATAATAAATTAATAACTATTAATTTATCGATTAATTAATAACTCTTTTAATTAATAAATTTTGGTGGTCCCAAGTGTATTATTTTATAGAGTTTCTACTGTATAAAATTAGAGTATAATCTTATGTCTTATATGGTATGAGCATTAACTAAGTTAAGATACAATATATATTATATACTAGTAATAGCTATTGTCTAGCCTTAACTAGATGTTGTTTAACAAGACTAAATTGACCAGGTTTGACCAATAGAGACTAGTTGACTAGAGTTGACCAAAATAACTCATTGGTCCAGAAAGATGCCTAGCAGCATATAGTTAACTCATTTAGATTCATTGCTTGCTCTAGAACATCAAATAACCATGAACATCTCATATATAGGTTTGTGTGACACCACCTTGGGCATCGATCCTCATTCATTGCACTGGACGACAGGCGAGTAAATTCTCTGATAGTTTTTATTTACTTGATGATTATTATGATTCAGCTTCTAGTATAGTTATATTTGATTCTCTAACACAACACGGATTGATATTACTGGATCCATTGCATGCGACACACATACTTTACTTGTTTGGCCTCTAATTCTGGAATCACTCACTGGAACCACCTACTGGAATCACCTACTGGTAACACATTGTTCTGGCTGAACTTGTATTCGATTTACGTATCATGTTATGGATTCACTTGTACTTATTGGGCGGAGAAATACTCGAGTAGACATGTAAACATTCCTAATTATACAGGAACCACCCCTACTGGAAAGATAGTCATCGCCGGTTGGCCATGCTTGCGATGTGACATATTCACTACTGGTCTAATATAGAAAGATAGCCATCGTATGCTTGCCAAGCGTAGGATGTGCCGTATTTAGCCGTTTACATGTCGAAAGCAGTATTTCAAAACACACTGGTTAGTGTCTCGTACTGGAGTCACACTGGAACCATACTTGACTCAAATTGTACTGTCTGGAATCATATCACATTGCTCTAGTTCAGTTATTTCTATTTACAGTTTCACTGTCATGCTCTCCTGTTTCACTATATTAACTTTCCTTGTCCTAAACTGTTGTTCTATTTCAATTCTATCTCAAACTTTCCATGATTCATCAAGTATTACTGTATATAACTGCTTTATAGTCTTTGTCATTTGTTTGGAACTTGCAGAGAAGATGTGCTCATTCCATCCTGACTGGATATATTTTTCAGATGATTGCCCTGAGGATACGTGTCCTACCTTCTATGGATACGATGAGGGGATAGCTACCTTGGGTCTCGATCCCAGGAGTGACCGAGAGACTACTTTAGTGGACTTGTTTAGATTCTCTATTTTGAACTTATGTTGTAATAAGTGGGGATTTTGACATTATATTTGAGTTTGTTTCAGATATTATTTTAGTTGTTGTTATTGAGTCTTTATAGTTATTTTGACTTCTGTGTTACCTTATCGTGCTTTAGACTGTGATTGAGTATCATCATATTTTATACTTGTCCTCTATTTGGAGTTGAGATATATGACAGGTACATTATATCATTGTGTGAGTTGTTAGTTAGCGACCATGGACAACGTTCTACCGCCAATTCTGCGATAGGCTGGGCACGGTTACGCACTCGTGCCCCTATACCGGTACGGGTCGTGACACATACTGTCTACCGGTTGCGAATCCAATTCCAACCCAAGAACATGTAGCAGCATCTACCCTTATCAACACTGGTTTAGGGATATAATCTCCCCAGAATGCTACTATACCCGCTTAGGCTACTCCAAGTCAGTCTGGTGCTTGGGTTGTGCTTATCATACAGTTCTGCCTCCTAATACATCGAATCAGTCTACTGCTCCACAAGCCTCAAAGATCCCCTGGAGGCAGTAAAGCTTTTGCGTGACCAGTTCGAATCCTTCAAGCATAAGGATGGCCTATAGAAGCTAGGGATCAAGCAACCTTACCCTGTAGAGTGGAAGAAAGTTCCGTTTCTACCTAAGTACAAGCCAACGACTATCATGCTGTTTGACGGCAGCTCATTTCCGAGTCAGTATCTCAATCAATTTAGGGAATGACTGATCAGCTCCAACCAAACTATGCTCTACTCAATAGAGTATTCATTGGGTGCTTGGCGGGTGTAGCCTATGACTAGTATCGTAGTTTGCCAGATGGTTGCATAACATCTTTTGCAGGATTCTAGCAAATATTCCTGAATGATTCTATAAGGGAACAAATGACATGACCATGTCCGGTCTCATCAAAATCAAAAACGGCCTAATAAAACTGCTAAATATTTCATCGAGCGCTTCCGTCGTGAGGCACTCAAAATGCCTCTGGGTACTCTAGATGCACTGACTATTGATACATGTAAATCAAACTTGTTACCTATAATCACATATGGACTGGACCCACGCAATTCCAAGTCTAGGCTTCTTCATACTAAGTACCAAGGCAGCAAACAGTGTTGACAAGTTTAAACAACTAGGCATCCAGATGCCTAATCTTGAAAAAGATAACATTCTGCAACCAACAGTGGCGGTCGTAAGAACAAACGTAAAGGCAAAGAAGCTTTAGCCATCAATGTGGATCAGTCAACACCTACTACGATGGCACCCCCACAGAGAGCACCACGTCCTAAGAAAGAATATTCCTTTAATGAGGATGACATCATGAGCATATTCGATTATCTAATCATGAGCAATAAACTTCAACTGTCGAAGCAAAACGGCCAATAAAGTAGGTAGGACTGACAATCCTAAAAACTGTCTATTGGGACATCCAACTAGGGCGTGCTACGTACTTAAAGGAAAGATCCAGGAACTGATCAATGCCAAGGCAATTATCTTTCAGCAAGATAAAAAACGGTGACTGCCAATGTCGTTTCTCTATAATTTGGCAACTTTCCTGCTCAACTTGTGCAGGATGGGGTCGTCCCCATTCTAAAAGCTACTCGGGAGATTGTCAGCCTTTCACCAGCACGAAGTGACGGTCTCATACCCTTGCCGACCGATAAAGGGGAGATCGTATGGATTCACCCCGATTTGGTTGTTGACTTTAGTCAAAGACACCTGTTTCCCCTACGAAGTCAAGAAAGGTGACCAAATACATGTCATGTCATATCACAACACTGGGTGATCATTTTCCACCTTTGGATGCTACCTTCATCCCAGCGGCAGCTTTGCCTTCTTCTGCCGAAGCAGTGACACCAAAGCTGAAAATTAATTACCGACCAGCATTCCATCTATAAAGTCAATAGTCCTACGAACTGATGACAAAGATGGGATATGATCTACAGAAAGCCCCTAGCTTAAATGATGGAAAGGGTCTCCTATACCCCTTTCTTGCGTCTTCAACACAATCAGTCCCGTGTTGGACTAGGATTCTGGACAAATCTGTTCTGTCTTCAAAAGATGTCTTCCACAGGCAAGACTAGAATGAAGAACTGTAACATGGTACCCTTTGTACCAGTACCGGAAGAATAAGCCATGATCAGTACCGATCTGGAAGGCTCTATCTTAGAGACTATCCAGATGGACAAGAGAATGCAACCAGTCCTTCTCCAGTCTCTAATGTCCCTTCAGTATCGTCTCTACCTGTCGTCAACGATCCTTCGACATCATCGCCTCAAGCGAACCAGTTCCTCCCAAACCAATAACGGCTGACAAAGGCAAACAGCTAGTTTACTTCGATAAAATATTAAAAAACTCTACCTCTTGTACTTGAAAAGTCGTATAACTTTGACATATTGGCTCAACTAGCCAATACTCCGACAAGGTTATCGATTTTCAAACTTATACGTCTATTAAGGGAAACACGAAGACGTTAAGTGAAGCTTTAATATAAGCAGACGCTTGTCTGGCCCTCTTAAAAAACCAAATGAGGAACCGATGGCATGCATCCACTGTCATAGCGTGATGTAGCTGATCCCCAATATCACCTTCATTCAAGATGATTTGCTCCTGGAGAAAATCGACATGACCGACCTCTCTACTATACGGGATATGTTGATACCATGAAGGTCGATCACATTCTAGTAGACCCACGATCCACACTCAACATATGCCAAATACTCTATTGGATGCGCTGAAGATCCCAGTCCATAATCTCTCTGAAACAATCATGACTATTTTGGATTCAATTTTGGGAAGCGAACCATTGGAAAAGATTTGCCTGAAAGTCCAAATAGGCAATCTCCGTACGAAGGTCACTTTCTATGTGATTGACAATAACGTCTCCTATAACATCTTATTGGGAAGACCATGGTTGTATGAACATAACATCGTGCCATCTACTCTCCATCAATGCTTCAAATATGTGGATGACAATGGAGAAGTCCTCAAAGAAGTAGCTGATCTTAACCCCTTTCGAGGCATCAAAGCACATTTTATGGACTCCAGAATGTATAAAGAGTAGTTCATGAAGGTTGTACTAGCCATAGACACCGAAGAAGATCAAAAGGACAATCCAGATGATATCATGGTGATTCGGTCAAGGGGTACACTTCTCGTACCTTGTCTTCTCAGACGCTGACCATCAATCTTTCTCTTCGTCAAGCATCTCTTGCTGAAAAGACGAAGCATAGGGTTTCACCTCTTTTAAGCCTCTTATTATCGACCTTCGTCATAACAAACTTCTCCTTCCCTTCTCTTATTATCAATCTTAGCCAGCCATCGGCTAAGATCAAGAGCACTGTTGTAAATAATGATGTAATTAACAATAAAGTAGCATCTCCTTTACATTATACCGATATCAATTACTATACTCGATGTTATCTAAAAATCTTGGATAACTTTGAACCCCTTAAATTAGGGGTAGTTCAACCTCTTCAAGACAAAGTATTATTGGAATCAATGCAAGATTCATTCTTTCTGGTTCCCTTTCGAAAGAAAATGAAAATCATATTCTCTTCAGCAAAGGATTGAATCAAAAGGCTACATCCAATAGCGATGGTGAAAATGACGATAATGGGCGACTTCAACTACATTGTTATAGTTAACAATCGAAGAACATCATCCAAAAGATGGGCTATAACTTCAAAACCGGCCTCAATGGTGGTAGGAGAAGGCAAACTCCTACGTATACCTACTCCAAAAGAAAAGTCGCTACAATAACAACAAATAAAAAGCATGGGTTAGGCTACAGCTCACCGATCACGACCCCAGACGCCTCCAAGTTGACAAAAAAAGTGATCTATTCTTCTAACTCTGCCTCATGGGATTCGGACACCAGCATAGGTCACGTCTATAGGGTGACTTTATCTTCCAATATAGTGACCCCGAGTTCTCAGAAGACGACGACAATATTGCTGAAGCCCCCGAATCTGATCCTTGGGCACAAAGGATGGATACTCAATGGGAACTTCGCTTTGAACAACATAAACCATCTACCGAAGATCAGTTATTCCAGGTCGATATCAGAGACGAAGCTTCTCCAAGGCAATCTTCATCAGCAAAAGTCTTCCTGAAGTGATAAACTCCTGATCTAGCTCATTCGGGAATACATTAACATATTTGCCTGGATCTATGTGATATATCGGATTAGATTCTCATATCGCTAGCCACAGCTCAATATCTTGCCAAATGCGAGGCCAGTTAAACAACAATAGTACAAGTTGATTTCTGGAGATACAACTATAATCTGATCAAAAGATCACTTCATCCCTTAAACAGTGCGATGTTGAAGAAGCCTTTGGAGAGTGCAGTGCTGTAACACTCTCCAAAGGCTTTCTTCTTCGATATCGCATCGACCAAGGGATAAAGTGATTTTCTTATCAGATTCCTATAGTTGTACTTTTTAGAAATCAACTTGTACTCTTGTACACACTCTTCTCAATTTGTAATCAAATAACTTTTGTGTTTGGAAACAATTAAATCGAAGTGTTAAAAGTTATTAAGCTATTTCCATGATTCATAACTCATAAATAAACTAAAAATAGAGTGGCCGAACTCGGGCTGAACTCAGATAGAGTTCTAACCGAGTTTGGGCCGAACTCTGTGGGGCCTTTTTTATTTAAACAACAGCTTTCCAGCAGATCATACCGCCTCTATTCCTCCTTCTTCCTCCACACATCCTGCCAGAAATATCGAAAAACCTTAACCCTGGATCTTGGAAACCCCATCTAAGGCTTCCAACCTCCACTCTCTCGGATCTAGCAGCTCTATAAAGACGCACTCCACTCTTTTGATTCTCAATTTTGAGGTATATCTCTCATGTTTCCTCATTTCAATTTCTATTGCTCCCAAGCTTTTCAAAAGAAAGAAGGGAGATACCGTGACGTCATCCACCACTTTGGAGTATGAACCCGTCAACATGTTTAGTCCTACTCGTCCGGACGATAATGAGGATTCTATCACTAACGTATTTTTGTCTTGGAAAATTTTACTATCTTGGTTTACCAAATTTTGATACTGGGAAATTTACCCCAGAAAATCGATAAATTTTACTTTGAATATGCCTCTATGTTTAAAAATATAGGACTCCGAGATTTTTTGATACTTCTAGTGATATTGATGATGTTGTTCGGATATTCTATTGCAATATGCAAGAGGCAGACGACAACATTTACTCTTTTGTTGGTGGAAAAGAACTAGAGTTTATCTCGACTGGTTCGAGTGAGTACTTTCACATGCCAAACAATGGAAAGTTCTGGTCAAGATTAACAAAGTTCAATTCCCTCCTGATATAACCCTTGAGTCATTCAAGGTGCTATGTGTCATCCGAGTACAGTCCCTCGGTCTCAGTTGTACGCAAAGCACCTGAACTAGCACTTTTATGAACTCTATCGCTTTTTTATTCTACGTTAATACCTAAGACAAGATATACTGATAAGATCACTTTCTTAGAGATATCGGCCTTGTACCACATTCACTTTGGATTCACCTTTTCTGTTCCCAAGACAGTTATTGCGGGTATGGTCAGTTGTCAGAGGGCAAGCCGCAACCTCCTTTATCCTATGCATCTTGCGATGATCTTCCCAAAATTTGGAATCAACATAGATATTTTTCCTATTTCTAGGTCTTCTACTGAGTTATCTAGAACTAAAAAATACCCTCAGCCTCCACTACCACCCGGTGCTGCTCTAGCTCATGATCTAGTCGTAGCTCCAACCGATGCTCCAGTCCCTGCAACTCCAGGCCACTTTGACGAGTTCTACCAGAGGTTCGATGCATTTGTCACCCTCCAGGGATAAAGGTACGAGACCTATATGACAGGTTACACCGATGCTGAGTACCGTCATACTTCTTAGGCCCAGGTCTTAAGAAATAGTACAGAGGACATTCAGTACACTTTGGCACATCATCCCTCGGCTCCCGCTCCTATTCTCCGTCATCCCACCTTTGACGGACCGAGACTTGAGCATCATACCACTTTGAGACTCTTTGATCCAATGACAGCTTATGTTGATCCCCAGCCTCCTACTGATCCCACCGGTGATGATGCTGAGTTAGGATTCCGTATTTGGGCTTAGTATTTTGTAAACTTGTTTTAGTTGATGATGATCTTATGTAGTAACATTTTTATTTATCAGTTTGGACTGTGTAGTAGTTTGCACTTTTCAGTTCCAGTTGTTTTATGCACTTCGAATTCATGTTTAGCGGTAATTGGTTTATGCTATTGTAGTTGATTTATCTATTTCTCATTTTGCTACTGCTGATGATCACACTTAAGAAATTGCTGGCTTATTAGTTCTTATAATTACTTTTGGATATTACTCTGTAATTGTTTTTGTATTTATTGGCTTCACAAATTACGGGGGAGCTACATTTTCAGTACATGACAAAAGGGGAGAAAGAGTTATACCAATTTTTTTGTGATTCAGAACAATAAGTTAGGTATATATTTCAAAGTTATATTTTGTTATAATTTGGTATAGACTCAAAGTTTGTTAATTATCAAAATGGAGGAGATTGTTGTCCCATTAGTTAATGATCGCACATGATTTTGGTAATCAACGGTAACCATGGTCGATATGCAAAATATACAAACTGAATAGGTTTTAAATAAGAAATTTGTCTACGTCCTACTACTACCTACTACCTTAAAATATAGTACATTGCATTGTCATCAAGAAACAATCGTACTGGTATCGAGATCATGACTTTTGTATTTTATTCTGTAATTTTCAATTTTATTTGAGTCTAGGAAATACTTATGAGATTGATCGGGGTTGATACTGGCTTAGGTTTCCTTCAGTCGACATATCCAAATAAGCCTACCTATATAATCCAAAAATCTACAATTCCAAAAAGCCCAAATCCTATGCAAATTTGGCTCATTCATTTAAGTTCTACCCCAATAGAACTCTGATAGAACTCTAATCGAGTTCTGTCGGAGTTTAGCCCGAGTTTGGTCTACGTAATTTGAATTTTAGTTTCTACCAAATATGTATACAACATTCATTTACGAGATTCATGCATCCGAGCTCTGCCAGAACTCTGCCCGACTTCGGTCAGCAAAAATACTATAAATAGAGGAGATTTCTCACAATTTTAAATCACTCATCCATTCTCTCTTCTCTATCTCTTTAAGTGTTTATCTCGAGCAAAAAGATTTCAAATCTAGCCTATACCACTCTTAGCCAAAGCCATTACAGTTCTATTTCAATCTAGAGTTTTGGTTTAGAAGAGTTGTATCAGAGGTTGCAATTCAAAAAATATTCATGTTTTCAAAGTCAAGTTTGTAGAGTCGGTCATGTGCTCGTCACCGAGCACGGTGTTGTAAGGGACTAAAAGCTCTCATTTAGCTTGTGCATAGTAGATTAACATCGAGCAAGAGTACTCGAGACTGGAGTAGTCCTCTCATAGGGAGACCAGTATACATTATTATCTCACTGAGTTTGATTCTCTGATCTTTTACTTTAATACATTTTATTCACTATTTTTTATTTTCCATAGTTTATAACTTCTTAATTTTTAAATGGTGATTAGTTTTGCTGCACATGCACACACTCGATTCACCCCTTCCCCCTCTAGAGGTGATAAACGATCCTACAGTATGAGTGTGTGCTGGGTTGTTTTTCATTTACTAGTTCTGTGATTGAGCTAAGAATCGATATCATGATTATTGATGACTATCAAGGTTTAGAAAGCTAACTACCGTCGATTATGTAGCATAAGCTGGACGTATCCACGAAGTTGTACCCGATCACATGGGCACGAGTCATGACATATTTGTATGGTGGTCCATGTAAGTCTATCTAATTGTGCTTAGGATTAGAGTACCATTGGAAGCCTACAAGATAGGAATGCTCACCACAGCTTAGGACCGATTACAGAATTTAATGATATATTATGTCCTTGCTATTATTCTCTATTAGATACTTATCTTTCTTTTGTTCCATTTTAAAAAATGGCAAAGAAAACATCGTCAGGTGGCCGCGCTCTTAGTGTTTCCATTTTCAAAGGAGCATCCTCTTCCCTTCCTCTAGGTTAAGAAGTGACCGGGACCATTTCGTCACCTCCAACTTAGGGAGCTACCACCACCAAGAACTCTTCCTAATACATGCCCCTAGATGGAGCGTAGCATTTCCTAGTACATCACCAAGAACTCTTCCTATTACATGCCCCGAGATGGCTCAAAAAAAGCAAGCTACTATCATGAGGGAGGGTATGGAGATTCCCTCCTCACTATTGTAGCGGCCATGGAAAGGATGACCAACCAACCACAATCACATTTTTCACCTCAGCCTTAACGTCTACCATAATATACATTACCTCGAGAGTGCACTATCCTTGACTTCAAAAGGCTTGTTCCTCAAAATTTTTGTAGCACTAAAGGGATCACTATGCCGATAAATGTCATGAGGATATAGAGAGGCTACTCCGCATTTTTGGCCTTCCAAATGACTTGAAGATAGAAGTCGCAGGACTACAACTGCATGACTTAGCCAAATTCTGGTTTCAGAATGAACCTAAGCTCGCAGTGCCTGAACATACTTGGGAGAGATTTATAGAGGTTTTTATGGATAAGTTCTTCCCTGTAGTAGCCAGAGAGACCCTAGAGAGGCAGTTTCAGACTCTCGAGCAAGAAACTCACACAGTTAATGAGTACGTTGCTGAGTTCAGTCGGTTGAGCCGATTTGCTGAGAGTATGGTAAAAGATCCTGAGGAACGAGCTAGGAGGTTTCGATAAAGATTAGCTAGGGAGATTCGTATCCATGTTATTGCCAATAGTGCGAGGACCTATACCGGGATAGTCACGATTGCTCAGAGGGTCAATCTTGATATGGGCCTTCGACCGTAAGAAAGATCGAGATACTTCAGGAGGCAACAACTCGTGGCCAGCCAAGCACCAACATGGTTAACAGAAGACATTTCAGAATCAGGCGATAGTTTAATAGGAAATTCCCCAAGCACCAGCCCTAGTCCAGCAACAGAAGTAGAACCAGATTACTTGTGCCTACTATAATAGGCCAGTATATGGACGAGAGGAATACATGAAGAGAATGAAACAATACCTCAGCTGTGGGTCGACCGAATATAGGATCAAATCTTGTCTCAGTGAGAAAAAATGAGAGCAAGGGAATTAGAAATAGAGAGAAATTGATTTGAGATGCTGGCTTTATTTGTATAGTTGATTTGTAAATAGAAATTAAAGAATATGTTTTCTAGAATAATGGTCCTTTAAACCTTGTTGTAGTAGAAAGAGATAATTCCTAGTAGTTTCTTTCCTTCTTGCATTGTACTTCTTATTTGATTTTCAATAAAACGTACATTTTTGTTCTACTAGAACCTAATGCTCGCGCCTAGATGACTTAGATTTTATATTAGATTATAATAAATGGTTTATTTTATCGTATCTTGATCATGCCTAGATAACTTGGTTTTCGTATCTAATTGCGACTAATTGATTCTGATCATGACTAATTCTTCAACCTTATTAAGATTATCGTAGTCATGCCGACCACATCATTTCTATAGTTGATTGTGTCATGACCATGCTTTAACTTGATCATTACTATACAATCGTGCCAAATCATGACTTTCCTTAAAATTTGATTCTATTACGATTATTCCTAACTTATTTTGATCATGTCTTGATCTTATCATTTCTATATTTTATATGTGCCTAACCGTACCATTTGAAATTTCGAGGACGAAAGTTTTCAAAGGTGGATGGATATGTAACCCCAAGTTCCCAAATTTTTTATTTTTTGTAATTTCCAAAAAAAATTATTTTATTCGGGAATTGTTAATCAGATGATCGTGAGAAGGGAATGGTGTAGTTGTAATTATTTAAGGTGGATTGGCACCATTAATAATTATTTGTAAATTTATGATTATGGAATGGCAATTTGGTATCTTTTTTAGAAGTGTAGTGACATTTTGATTTATAGTAATTGCCATGAATTGGTTAGCTACTTATTAGTAGGAACTCTCTAAAAGTCCCTTAATTGATTAAAGATTAGCCTTAAGTAATCCCATGGAATATTCCATGTCATCTAGTATATTCTTAAGGAATATTCTTTTTCTAGATTAGTCCTAATCACTCTATAAATACCCTAATTATCATTCGAGCTAAACATTCCAATTATCCCTACGTATCCATAGATATGCTCATGTAAATACATAGGGATAGTAAAATCAAAACAATAATTCATTCCAACTGATCGAATCGCTAAATTTGGATAAAATACCTATCCTTCTTTATTCATCTTCATGGATGAATGACATATGACCCGGGATGGATGACAGAGTCTTCGTACGAGCCTTATGCGGTGAGAGTCGCACGTACGCTAACGAGGGGGTTCGCGTCTATACTTGTAGTGTGGTGGTTGGGCCTGCCCACCCAATTTGTTCCCTGATCTATGGGTTTTCTTTCTGTTCCCAGCCAAGGTCAATAGGAAGGAGAAGATCCCACCACCCAATGGACTACTACCTTAACCCAAGAAAGACAAAGACAAGCTTTTTATCTATTTTACCAGCTGTAGGACAAGAGCCTAATCGAGAGGGGTTCCCGCTAGGATTCAAAATGCTTAAGTTCACTAAGTATAGACAGGCGATCTAATACAACATCTAGTCGCCTTTTGCAACGATTGCTGCAAGTAAGAAGATAATCTAAGAATGTTGATCTATCTTTTCCAGAAGTCACTCAAGCCTTATGGATAGCTTCTACCCAGCTCTTTGATCCACATTCATTGTAGCGGTCAGATGCTCGAAAAATTTCTTTTAAAATGGTTCCTAATTGAGTTCGGATTAAAAACCGATGAATTCCATTTCTTCCAAAAAATAATGCTAATATGGCCTTGTCTAGTTGTGTCGGCGTGTCCTTTCCATTTTATTAGATTCTTCTAGCTATGATATTTACAAATTCTATGTCCAACACGACAAGATCACCAAACCCATACAAATCCACAAACCCAAATACAAATTCTCGTGTCCACAACACCTAGGACATGTTACATCCAATTTATGTTGTGACCTCGTGTCCTAATTATAGGGACACGGTCCAGCCCCTAAACCTAACCCTAATTCTGAACCCCATGTCTGACTTTAACATCACCGTGCCACCAAAGTTCCTCCCTCGATCTCCGAATTTATCCGACCAATGCCGCTTCCTCGGACCAGTGCTCCGACCAGAGTGCCACCTTCCTCCTTGATTAACGGCCGGATCCAGATTCCTTGACCAACCCTGCTGGACTGCCGCCATGTGCAGGATGCACTGCACCGCCACCACCATAGCCGATCTGTGCCGGCGAGTAGCCGCCAAGATCGCTGACCACGGCTTCCGTGTCCAGAGCTGACTATGTCTATATGTGGACACCGATCTGAGCTCCGCTTCTACCGCCTCCACCTCCTGGGAACCACCCGCCTTGCCTTGATATCCCGACCAAGGTTGCTGTCAGATCTTCCTGAGGCGAGCCGCCTTCTCTTCGAGATTTTGTAGAACCAGAGCTGCCAGGTGTTGCCCTGTAGGACCGTTTGGCAATATCTATCCAATTGAAAATTATTCTAAGTGAAGACAAAGTGTAACCAACATAATGATATGTAAATATATAAAACAACTATAAAAGGCAGTAGAGTTAAAAGAGAAAACACAAATACTAAGAATTTTATCCTGGTATTCTTCTAAGATGACTAGTCTGTAGGACCGTCGAACACCTCTAGAGGGGGTGAATAGTGTGTGTGCGTGCAGCAGATTAAATAACCTAATTTAAAAATAATTTAATATGGCTAGTCAAATACAAGTAAGAGCTGATAAATATCAGTATATAAATTATCGTAAAAATAAAGAGTTAGGAAGAATCAAACTCAGTAACACAACGATATATACTGGTATCCCTCGTGGACGACTAGTCCATTCTGGAGTACTCTTGTTCGATATTAATAAACTATAGCACAAGCTTTAACTGAGTTCTTGCAACTCTTACAATACCGTACTTGGGGACAAGTGGACGACCAACTTGAACAACACCGTGCTTGGCGATGAGTACACGACCGTCTTTTGAAGGCGTTTAAAAATGGAAACATTTTCTGAGATAGCTTTCCATACAACTCTTTGAACCAAACTCTATTTTGAACTGAAACTGGTACTAGCTTGGCTAAGAGTAGTATAGGCTAATTATGAAAGTGTATAGCTCGTAAAAAGTACTTAATGAATTGGGAGAAGAGAAAATGAATGAGATATCTGAAATGTGCAAGTTCTTCTCTATTTATAATATTTTTATGAACAGAATCCAGGCAGAGTTCGGGTGCAGAAATCTCGCATTCGAACGTTGGATACAGATATTCAGGAAGTTCAAAAATAGCTTCGGGCCGAACATAGGTCGAGTTCTGGCCGAGTTCTGTCGGGGTTCTAATAGAACTGATCTGGGCCATTTTGATTAGTTTTGGGCTATTTTGTTTGGGGACTTTGGATAGGAATTTTGTGGATAGGAAGGTTGCATTTTGTGTACTAAAAATAGCTAAGCTAGTACCGATCTGATCAATTTTACATATTTTTCTAGACTCAAATAAATATAAAATTACAGAAGAAATATGTAAAAGTCTTGATCATTATTACATCATTTGTGTTTCGATGACAAGATGTTTGTAGCAGTAGGTGCAGGCATTCTGACTTAATACCTGTAGCTATGTATATTTTACGTATCGACCAAACTTGATGTTGATTATCAAAATCAGGTATGATCATAACCAGTGGGCCAATAATTCCTCCATTTTGATAATTGACAAATTTTGAGTCTATACCAAAATATCATCTTGTAACTTTGAAAATAAACCAGAATTGTCTGAAAGCAAAGCTTGAAACTTTTAATTTTGGTATACTCATCTCCCCCTTGTCATATAATCAAAAGATGGCTCCCCCGCAATCAATGAGCCAACAACAACAAAGGAATAATAGAGTAATACCAAATAATATATGGAATAACAAGTTACATCACAACTCAAGTAGTATAGAAATTGAAAATTAACAGTACCAGTAGTATATAAAAAATAAAATTTCACATAATAGAAAGAAAATTTTATGATAGTCTAACACTTATCATAAAGTTTCACTAAAACTGAAGCAAAAGAGTCCTAAATGCAACAAAAAATAAATGTGCTACTAGAGATCATCATCATAAGAAACATCCACATAACACTAAGACAAAAAATATCATATCAACTATCTGCATCACCAGCTGCATCAACAGGCGGCTGGGTCGGATCAAAATATATAGTCATCGGATCGAAGTAGGCAAAGGTCTGATCATCAAGTCTCGGTCCGTCAAAGGCAAAGTGATGGATGATAAGCATCGGTGCAGTAGGATGATGAGTCATCATCTACTGAATGGCTGTCATGGCATTTCTTAAGATATGAACCTGAGAGATGTGGCAAAACTAAGTATCACTATAACAAGTCAGGTCGACTTGACGTTGTTGTCCCTAAAGAGTGACAAAAGCATCAAATCGATGATACAACTCGTCGATAGTGTGACCTGATATGCAGGGGATAGAATATCAGTTGGAGCATCTGCTGGGACTGGAGCAGGCTGAGGTGGAACATCACTAGGAGGATTGGGATTCTCCTAGACCTAAGAAGCTTTGAAGGCATCCCAGAGATAGGATAAGAATCCAAAGGAAAGGAAAATTTATAAAGGATTATCGTCAGATGCATAAGAAAAAGGAGGTTATGACTTGACATCTGACAGTTGATTATGAGTTCCAACATTGTTTTAGAAATGGAAAAGGAAATCCTAAATGAATATGGTTCATCGCAAATAATTCCAAATACATGATCTCGTTAGTCGATCCCGTCTTCGGTAAGAAAGAGAAAATAATAATGCAATACAACATATAGAAGTGATGTTTCAAGTTACGTGTGTATAATCGCCTCCGAGGAACCGGATCTGGATGACACAATGCGACTTTAAAAGATTCAATTGTCATACCGTCAGAAAATTGAACTTTAGTTATGTCGATAAGAGTGTCACTGTTATTTGGCATTTGAAAATACTCGCTCAAATCGGCAGAATTAAATTCAAATTCCATCCCGCTAACCGATGAATGAATACAATCTTCTGATTCTTGCAAGTTACAATAAAATATGCATACCGTATTTTCATATATTAGATGTGAAACTTCCAAAAATTTATGAAGACCAAGATTTTAAAAGTATTAAAATATTCTTCTAAAATAGTAAAATTGATTATTTTTCCAGATATATTTCACGATAACGAAAATGATCAAACCAGTTAATATATTTCTTTAGATAAACAAATAATATAGGATCACATTTCTCATCGTCATCAGGATGAGAGGACTAAAGAGATTGACAGTTTCATACTCAGAAGTAGATGATGAACCAACATCTCTACTTTTCTTTCCCTTAAAAAATCTAGGTGCCATAACAAAACTGAGAAAGAAATATAGAGAATTATACCTCAAGATGAACAAAAATGGAAGAGGAGCCTTCAGAATACCTTAGATCAAAAAATTTGGTTGGGAAGCTAAAATGAAGCTTTATAGGATTAGGGTTTCGAAGTTTAGGATTTTGGGAGGCTGTTTTGCGACTGATTTGGGGAAGAAGGAATAAGTAGGTTGCTACTGCTACTTTCAGGTTGTAGAATATAACCCCAACCGAATTTAGTCCAAACTCGGTCCAAGTTCGGTCCAAGTTCGGCTATCTTGAATTTGGTTCATTTATGAGTAACGAATAATAAAAATCACTTAGAAACATAGAATTCATTGTTTAATTAATATACATTACTTTGGGTTAGCTGTAGGGGCCGGATCCCCGCTAGTGGTGGTTCACAGAGGAATACATATTGTGTCGCTTCAGGCTACTTACACCTGTGTGATAGAAAGACCCTTTCGACTTGTACCCAAAATAACTTTGATTAATAAATTATTGAATTTAGAGTTTTAAGTATTTTATTAATCATAACACATTTTGACTCCAAAAATTAAAGAATGTCTAGCTCGCAATGCAAATAGTTAAAATGACCTTTGGCTAGTAGTTTTGTGAATATATCTGCCATTTGATGATCTGTGTCAATAAATTTTAGACAAATATTCCTGTGTTGTTGGTGACCTCGTAAAAAGTGGTAACGTATTTCTATGTGCTTAGTACATGAGTTATATACAGGGTTCTTAGTCAAATTAATTATGCTAGTGTTATCACAGAATATGAGAATCTTAGTGAAGTACGGATTATAGTCTTCTACAGTTTTCTTTATGCACAAAATTTGAGCACAATAACGTCCTGCGGTGATATACTAAGCCTCAGTTGTTGATAATACTATAAAATTTTGTTTCTTGCTAAACCAAGAGACTAAAGCCTTACCTAGGACATGACACGCACCACCGGTACTTTTACGGTCGACTTTGCATCCAACAAAATTAGCATCTGAGTAACTGATTAGGTCAAACGATGTGGTTTTGGGATACCATTAACCGATATTATAAGTCCCTTTAAGGTATCGAAAGATACACTTAACGGTGCATAGGTGTGATTTCTTAGGGTTAGCTTGATATCATGCACAAAAGCAAACACTAAACATAATATCAGGACGACCAGCAGTTAAATATAGTAACTACAAATCATACCTTGATACTTACGCTAGTCAACTGGTTTGCCACGTTCATCAAGGTTAAGTCGAGTTGATGTAGCCATTGGCGTGCCGATAGGCTTTATGTTGTCAAAGTCAAACTTTATTAGTAAGTCTTTCGTGCACTTGGCTTGATTGATGAAGGTTTCCTGCGAGTGTTGTTTGATCTGAAGTCCTAGAAAGTAGTTCCCAAACTCCCTCTGCATACACTTAGCAAAATCTAAATAGAGTTTTTCATTTATAGAACTAAATATTATATTATCAACATATATTTGAATACGAAAAAAACTATCATCTGAAGTTTGATAAACAAATCCTTTTGAAAAAATATTTTTAAGTAAGAAAGTACTTAGGCATTCATACCAAGCAAGAGGTGCTAGTTTGAGTCCATAAAGTGCCTCATATAACTTAAAAACGTGATCAAATTTTTGAAAATCCAAAAAACTAGGGTGTTGTTTAACAAAAACCTCTTCTTTTATAAACCTATTTAAAAATGTACTCTTAACATCCATTTAAAAAAATTTGAAGTTATGAAAACATTCAAATGCACAAAACATGTGAATAGATTCTAGTCTAGCAACAGGAGCATAAGTCTCGTAATAATAAATTTCATCTTCTTGATTATAACCTTGTGCTACTAGACATGCTTTGTTGCGTAGAACATGTCCATCCCTATTAATTTTATTTTAGAACACATATTTGGTACCAATTATCGATTGACCAATAGGTTTAGGAACAAGTTTCCAAACTTGGTTTCTCTTAAATTGATTAAGTTCCTCTTGTATCCCATTAATCCAAAATTTATTAGAAAATGCATATGTTGCTGATTTAGGTTCTACTTGAGAAATGAAAGAAACGTTAGCGGCTGTCTCTAGTAAAAGAATGTGCACCTACTTCCTTGGTTACATAACCTATAACAAGTGTCCCTGGATAGTCTGGCATGAATTTCATCTTCTTAGGCAGATTCTCCAAATACTTCTTGTCGGTAACAGTATATTCAGGTGCCTTAGATAGGTTTCGTACATCTTCGCCATCACTGTCACCAGATTTCTGACTATTGAGCTCATCAAAGGAACACTAATAGATTCTTCAACAATCATAGATCTCTTATTGAAAATGTTATATCCCTTATTGTTGGCACCATAACCAATGAATGTTCCATTGTCTACCTTCGAGTCAAACTTACCTAAATTATCATTGGTGTTCAGGATAAAGTAGTGACATTCAAAAAACTTTAAAATAAAAAAAATTAGAAATATTTCCAAACCATAATTCGTAGGGGGTTTTCTTCGATATAGGTTGAATTAATGCCATATTCAAAACATGACAGCTTGTACGCACAGTTTTTGTCCAAAAATACTTCAGAAGATTGCGTTGGTTAAGCATGACTCTAGCCATATCGCTTAGAGTTCTATTTTTCTGCTCTACAACACCATTTTGTTGAGGAGTTCTAGGACAAAAAAATCATGGTAATATTCATATTCATCACAAAACTTTTTAAAATTAGTATTTTTGAATTTATAGCCATGATCATTTCATATTCGAGTAATCATGAAGCCTTTTTTGTTTTAAACCTTTTTACAAAATACTTAAAATTCAAAAATGGCATCGCTTTTATTTGATAGAAAGTAAACCTATGTAAATTAAGAGAAGTCATCAATAGTAGCAAAAGTGTAAAGCATACTGCCAAGAATAGCGACTCTACTAGGATCAAACAAATTCATATGAATTAATTATAAGTGTCTAGAAGTGCTTACAACATTGATGGATTTAAAATATGACCTAGTTGCTTTGTTCTTTTAACAATCTACCATATCATATCCCTCTTAAAGAAAATGTTTGAATTTTTGGGAGTTATTTTACCAGTTTCTTAGTTGATAGCCTTGAGACAGTATCCATGTTAGCATGTCCTAGCCGCATGTGTCATAACCATCTTTCATCTTAATTGGCTACTAGGCACTTACCTACACTATTAGTACTTTCTAAAAAATATATATATATTGTCTTCCCTAATCCCTTCATATGTGGGATTACCAGTATACATTTCATATATAGAGCATTTATCTTTCATAAAGTCTAAACCATAACTATTATCTGCTAAATGACTAATGCTCAACATGTTATGTTTCAATTTTGTGACTAGACAAATGTCTTTTATTTCTAGATAGGAAAATATACCAACAATACTATTACCTATAATGTTACCTCTAATATTATTTCCAAAGAAAATATATCATTATCTCTTCATCGATAACATAGCAAATAAGGATGCATCAACCGTAATATGCCGCGAACATCCGCTATCAAGCGTCTATTTGCTTATAGCATGAGAGGGTTGAAGGCCCACCTACAAAACGAGTAGATGTAACCTTTGGTACCCATTTCTTCAAGGGTCCAGCTTGATTAGTTTTAGGAATCCAAGTAAGCATATTTGTGTCACTAATTTTTTAGCTCTACAATACTGTGATATGTGTCCGTGTTTACCATAATATGTGCATATGAATTTTGAAGTAGTGTTCTTTGTTTCTATGTTGACATGCTTCTTTTGCTTCTTTCTAGAAAACCTCTATGTGAAAGCATAGTTATGAAAAATGTGTTGCCTATGTGCTTTCTTTGGTTTAGTCCTTTATTGTACATGCATAGTATTAGGACTAACCTTAGGCTGTGTAACAGGGGTGACTATTTGCCTAATTTGGTCTCCAACTTTTTAGAGATTACACAAGACTCTTTAAATTTAGCAATCATATCTGTGAGTCTCTGTAGAGTGATCAAGTGTATCTTCTTCTCTATGTCATACAGTTCTTGCACTTTGATATGATCACTTTATTTCTTTTCTATAGTGAGGATAGCTTCATGATATTCCAGTCTAATCTTGGCTATCTCCTCCGTGTTACTGGTAGTAGACGTCTCTTTGATATCTTTAAGAAGCTTAGACATTCTTGCTACTTCGGTTGTGTATGCCTTAATCTTCTTGGAAGACTACTTATACTTGTCCAATACATTTTTGTGCTCTTCAAGTAGTTCACTGAAGGCATCTTTTAACTGGTCAAATGTAAAATCATTATAAAGAGGGTTTTCTGATACCTTTTCATATGCCATTAGGCAGACATTTGCACTGTTGTTGGGTCTATCCTCCTTTTCTGATTCACTGGCCTCACTTCGTGCCAAATGCTGGTGTTTACACACTTTCGACTAGTCGTTGCTTTTCTGTTCGATCATGATCGGTCATATAGACTATTTTTTGCTAGTGGATAGTCCTTCTTCTTGTGCCCTCTCTTTTTGCATCCAAAGAAGATAGTATCATCTTCTTTGTTCCTTTCATGGATATCCTTCTTCTTTTGGCTTGAACACTCAAACTTTAAGAATTTCTTGAAGTTTTTGACTAATAGGGCCTATTCATCGCTATCAAAGTATTCATCCTCAATATCATTAATGAGACTCTTCTGGCTTGGGCTTTGAAGGCGATAGATTTTTCTTTAGGGGTTGTCTCTTCAAAGTCTTACAAATCCATCTCATGGGTCATGAGCTTTCCCATAAGTGTCTCCAATGTTATCGTGGTGAGGTTATTTTCGTCTATGATCTCGGTAGCCTTCTGGTTCCAGTTCTTGGTTAGAGCTTACAGTACCTTTCTGATCTTTTCGTGGTTGCTGTAATCCATTCCAAGAAATTATAGAGGATTAGTAATATCTAGAAAATAAGTGAACATCTGTGTAATTGATTTACTAGGTTTTATTTTGAATGCCTTGTATTATTGTGTCAATCTATTGATCTTGGATTCCTTCACTTAAGGAGTTTCCTCATGAGTTACCTCAAGAAGTCTCCAAATCTTATTTGATGTGGCATAAGTAGATACGCAATTGAACTCAGTTTTGTCAATTGTACATAATAGTATATTGATAGCTCGTATATCTAGACTAGCATGTGTCTTTTCATGCTTAGTATACTTATCATAGGGTTTATCTACTAGAACACCATCAATCACTGTTCTATATGGTTTCTTGTAACCGTCTATAACTATTGACCAAAGATCAAAGTCTAGTGACTTAAGAAAGAAACTCATTCGTGTTTCCCAATATGTATAGTTTGTTCCATCAAATAGTGGAAGTCTATTTATGGATTGCCCTTCACCGTTGGATATAGATTTATTGGTTGCAATATATACTCTCTAGGTGGTTTTTTATATGTATAACCTGCTCTGATACCAATTTTAGGACCGTTAGGCACCTCTAGAGGGGTGATAAATAGAGTGTGTGCGTGTAGTGGAATAAAAAATCCAATTTAAAAACTATTTAATATGGCTAATCAAATATGGGTAAGATTTGATAAATATCATTACATGAATTGCAGTAAAAATAAAGAGTTAAGACCAATCAAACTCAGTAACACAACGGTATATACTGGCATCTCTCATAGAGGACTAGTCCAGCCTCGAGTACCCTTGCTCGATGTTCATCCACTATGGCACAAGCTTTAACTAAGTGCTTGTAACTCTTATAATACTATATTTAGGGACAAGTGCACGACCAACTTCAACAGCACCTTTCTTGGCGACGAGTGCACGTTCTACTCCTAAAGGCGTGTGAAAACGGGAATGTTTTCTAAGATAGCCTCCGATACAACTCTTTGAACCAAACTCTAGATTAAATTAAAACTGATATTGCCTTGGCTAAGAGTAGTATAGGCTAAATATGAAAGTGTATAACTCATACAAAAATACTTAAAGAATAGAGATGAGAGAAAAAGAATGAGATATTTGAAGTGTGAAAGTTCTTCTCTATTTATGTTATTTTTATGAACCAAATTCGGGCAGAGTTTGGGCAGAGTTCTGATACAAAAATCTTTCGGTCGAACGTTGGATACAAATATTCAGGAAGTTCAAAAATAGCTTGAACAGTCTTAACCGAACTCAGGCCAAGTTCCGACAGAGTTATGTCAGGGTTCTAACAGAACTGATTTGGGCCATTTTGATGGGTTTTGGTCTATTTTGTTTATGGAGTTTGGATGGAAATTTTATGGATAGGAAGGCTATATTTTGTGGAATAAAAATAACTAAGCCAGTATCGATCCGATCAATGTTATATTTTTCTAGACTCAAATAAATATAAAATTATAGAAGAAATATATAAAAGTATTGATCTTGATTCTATCATTTTTTTTGTTCTTGAAGACGACGAGATGTTTGTAGCAGTATGTGAAAATATTCTGACTTAATACTGTAGCTGTGTATATTTTACGTATCAACCAAAGTTGACGTTCATTATCAAAATCAGGTATGATCAAGACCAGTGGGCCAAAATAGTCTAGTTTCGAGAACACTTGCTCGGAGTTGAATCCACTATAGTCATAATAGTAAAATACCAACTTTGAATTCGAAGCACTTGCAGCTCCTTACACCGTGTGCATTTATTCGAAGGGTACAACAACTTCACAATTTGTGCTTTGAACCGAAGAGCATAACAACTTCTAGAGAAAAGAGAGAAACTTCTTGACCCAAGATCTGTACAACTCTTCACACTTTTAAACGAGATCGCCCTTAGAACTAGAAGACTGGGGAGTTGATCTTAGAGATAGGATGGTTAAAGCTTAGAGATCACTCTATAGAATAGAAAGATGAGAAGAGATGAGTGAGTAAGAATGTGAAAATCTATACATATTTATAGGATTTTGTGGACAGAGTTTGGCCAGAATTCAGGTGTATATTCAAAAAAATTCGAACGTTGGGAACCACCATATCAGGGATTGCATAGCTGTCTGAGATGTACAAATATGTCAAGATCATGTTTATTCCGAGTTCATCCAGAGCTCGGTCCGAGTTCAGTTGCAATAATAGGTATAGATTTTTGGCTTGTTTTGGAATGATTTAGGTTTGAATGTGTTAGGCTTTTTGTAGGTTATTTGAGTAGATTTGTTGGATTTATAGAAGTGGACTTCTGGTACCAAGTGCGACTCTATGTACATAGGTCCTAGACAATAAAAAGGAAAATTACATAATTAACTACAAGTACAACATTCAAGTATCACAATATTGTTGAATCTTCATGTGAGTCATATTGCATTATATCGAGGCAAGGTTAGTTAACTATTAAAATCAAGTTGACAGATACCGAATGGGCTAACATCCCCTAGTCGTGCACCTTAGCCGACGTCTCATCGGACATGTTTCTGTAGGCCGGTACTGGCTTCCATCGAACACCACAGGTGAGCTCCTTCTCCTTGATCTTCTTCTCCTTTATTCTCTACTTCTTCTTCTTCTTTATGTTCCTCTTCTTCTCTGTGGAGTTAGGGTTGGGGTCGGCTGAATATGTGTGTGAGAGATAGTATAATGGTGAGGGGGTTAGGTTAAAGGAGGCCGAGTTTGGCAACCTAGTTGAGATGGACTAGAATGAGTATATAAAATAGAAAAAATAGATGGACTCCGCTTATGGGCTTCCTATTGGATTAGCTTGTTGGCTCATTTATGGGCCTAAGTGAATCTGTCACGCCCCAGAACCAGAATACTGGAGAGCGGGGGGATGACTCAGCCAGCTACGTATTACGGGTAGATGAATACCGTATAATACGATCAATGCTGTCTAACCAGACGAGGGGGTGCATACTACATAAAAGTCCTACTATGGTCACTTCATATCTATTGTCTCAATCATTCAAACAAGGAACAGAAATAGAGAACATGTAAGATAAAGCAGTAAGGCGTCCCAAATGCTTTGTCAAAATGTTCTTGACATCTGGCTTTACAAAACATAGCCAGATGATGTAGTAAGGTATACACAATTGTTATCAGCTGCAGTCTGACTTTAGTTACAATTATGTAAAAAGTAAGTACAAGACAATCCGACTAACATGTCGGTGCCAAACGGCAAAGTATAAAGTATTTAACAAAACGAGCGGGGAAGTAAGAAAACCCACTCGAGTCCTCCTGCAATCATCCTTCTAGTGTTGACCATCTTGGAGGTAGAAGTAAGCTGGATCCTCGGGGACTGGCTCTAAATCTGGCCATACGAAACCAGAGAGGTTAGACCTCTAATAGCAAGTACCACAAGGGAGGACGATATGAAGGACTAAACCAGTAAGTAAGAGAATATAATAATAGATCTCTGCTTGCTACTAGGACTCACATCACATCAAGACACTTCGAACCAACCTCCCAACCAAACAAGGACAGAAGTTGGCCTGTCATGTCCTGACATTCTGATCATCCCAGTTAGGTAACAGAGTATAGTGCACAAACAAATCATCTTGAACGGCCAATCAACTCCTACGGCTTGCTATTATGAGTTCCAAGTTATCCTGGAATAATGCAATTAGGGATTCCTCAGTTCTTACTATGTGCAAGCAAGGCTAGTCTATCCAGTCAATCAATTGGCCCATGCATAAATTAGACGAGTCCTAGCAGGACGCTCGTCAATATACAATATACAATAATAATAAAAGCAGATACTGTTCCCTGCCCGTGTGGCAGATTTACAGTATCTGTGGGAACCAGCCGGCCCGTCGGGTACTACTCGTTCCAAGGGGGCTGCCATGTAAGAATTCGGGAATCCATTCTCTCCATGCAATCATTATTTTATTTAACTTAATAGTCCCTACGTTGAGTGAAATCCCGTGCCGTGGATCATGGTCATTCAAATGAGTACTTTCGTACGGGGTACGATATGCACAACTCTACAACGATACCAGTGCGGTTAGGTTGCCGGTCTTACATAGCGTAATGCAACAATCAAATCTAACCACGGTAATCATGCCTTGACCATAAAGTACACCTACTTCTTTCGTAGAAAAATAACTAAATAATTAAATAAATAATTTGAAGCCTGCATGTGCCTGTATGTCAATATTCGAGATTAGCCAGTCGATTACAATAGTTCATTTCATGAACGTGTCTCATTCATTCAATTCAATAAGACGACTAGCCAGCCTCTTTAGTTCCAACTAGGAACGCATGATCAATTTTAGTCAAGCTAACAATTATTATCAATGGTGACAAGGCATGATCAATTATTAATCAAGATAACAATCAATGTTAATTACTGCCAAATTCGGGAAATAAAATTCATTTCAATCGTGTCAATCAAATCGTAATTTACCAAGTTCAGGACAAAAGGCGTAAGGATATAAAATGGACGTAAAATATCTAATAAAATATCAATATTCAGGGCTATAGAATAGTCATGCGGCTAAGTCTAATGCGGCCAGGATGGATCTTATGCGGCAAGGAAAGGAGTCGGGTTCATGCGGCTCAGGGGGTAGAGGCACATGCGGCTGAAGAGGCGGGAACCTATACGGCTGGCGGGGGGGGACTAGCTCCCATGCGGCAAGCGGAAGGGATGTTCCATGCGGCTAGGATGAATTGGGCTCATGCGGCCGAAAAAGACAAGACACATGCGGTCAGCGGAAAGGGTACTCATGCGGCTGGCGGTAAATGAGTCAATGCGGCTCAACCAAGTCGAACCCCATGCGGCCGGGTCAAGGAGATTGCTTATGCGGCTGGGTTTAGGAGAGAAATCCATGCGGTCAAGAAAGGGATTCAGTCCTATGCGGCTGAGAGTCCCATACGGCTGAGTTTACTTGCCGCATGAAGTGTCATGCGGCCAAGTCAAGCCCATGCGGCCAGGAGAAGGAGTACAAGTTCATGCGGTTAAGAAAAACGAGGGCGCATATGCGATTAAGTGGGGAAAGTCCATGCGGCTGGGAATCACTTGCCGCATGATTTATTCATGCAGTCAAGTCAAGTACTGTTCTTCTTTTCCAAGTTTCAGAGAAGAAGAACACCATGAACCCAAGCTTCAAAGTCCCATAAAACCTTCATCCAGAGTCCAAATTCGAACTTCCTTAGGTCAAAATTGGGTAGAACGAAATTCTCTACAACATGGAACCATCAAAACTTGAAGATATCAAAGTTTACTAGATCAAAACCTAAGAAACCCAAAAATATAACAAACTTAGATCTACAACAAATTAGCCATGGAAATTGAAAATGCTAAGTACTAAAGAGACTTAGAATCAAATAAGGAGGATGATGGAACAATAATAATGGGGATCCATCAAGAAGCAAGTTGGCACTTGCCTACGGTTTGGTAGGTGGAGAGAGTAAAGAAGAAGAAGAAGAGGAGTAATGGTGAGAATGAGTAATAAGGAGAGAGAATGGTGAGGGTGGCTTGAAATATGGAAGGGGTGGTAGGTAGGAGTTGGGCCGGGTCCAATGGGTCGGGTTGTACGGGTCCAACAAGGCTAACCCGAAAGTAAGACTAAAGCAGGAAATAAAATACAGGTAATAAAATTACAAGAAGAAATATAGAAATAAAATTACAGGAAATAAATTAACATAAAAATTAAAGAGCAGCTAATTAATTAACATGAAAATTTAAAGAGCAGATAATAGAATTGCAGAAAAATAAAGTACGGAAAATAAAATGCAAATAATTAATTAACATGAAGTTATTAAGAATTTAAATACAGGATACTACATGATAAATGCTAAATAAATACATTCAGGCAATATACGTATTAAAATACGCATTTTGGGAACGGGGAGTGACATCTCTACCCTCCTTAGAAAAATTTCGTCCTCAGAATTTCAAATCCAAGCAAGATAGAAACATCGGGGCTAAACTAATCTAAGTACAAGCAATTCAATGAAGCAATCCTTTTACAATGTCCATAGCAAGTAACATATATGTAAATCCATCAATCTACGATATCAAGCAATTCCACCCATAAGGTGATAAGCATGAGGAATCAGGACAATCAAGGTATACAGAAAAAGATATACCTTGTGAGTCAAACAGGTGTGGATACCGTGATCGAATATCATCTTCACGTTCCCACGTTGACTCTCCCAAGGAGTGATGACCCCAAGCAACACGGACAAGACTAATTGTTCGGTTCTTGAGTATCTTCTCTCTTCGGTCCAAAATGGATACAGGCTGTTCCTCGTAAGACAGGTTGGTACCAACAACCAACTCAGAATGATCAAGGATATGGCTTGGGTCCGATACATACCTTCGCAACTGAGATATATGAAATACGTCATGCACCTCTCGTAACGAAGGTGGGAGTGATAAACGATAAACAACATCGCCTATCCGATCAAGGATAACAAATGGGCCCACGTACCGCGGACTCAGTTTCCCGCGAACGCCAAATCTAATGACCCCACGAGTAGGTGAGATCCGCAAGAATATGTGGTCCCCAACAGAGAACTCTAACAGCCTACGATGTTGGTCCGCCCAATGACGATGCCGGTCCTGCGCAACTCGAAGTCGCTCTCTAATTCCCTTAACTAATTCAACCGTCTGAACAATCATTTCTGGGCCTAACATCTTCCTCTCTCCGATATCATCCCATGTTAGTGGCGACCTGCACTTCTTACCATATAATGCCTCAAATGGTGCCATCTGGATACTGGCTTGATAACTGTTGTTGTATGAAAACTCAACTAAGTGCAGGTGGCTTTCCTAAGATCCTCCAAAATCTAGGGTGCAAGCTCGTAACATGTCTTCCAAAGTCTGAATTGTCCTTTCTGATTGCCCGTCCGTCTGTGGGTGGTAAGCCATGCTAAATCTTAACTTGGTACCCAGACTATGATGCAAGCTCTTCCAGAAATATTATGTAAAACGGGTATCTCTGTCGGACACAATACTGACAGGGACTCCATGCTGCCTGACTATCTGTTGTATATACAACTCTGCCAACTTTTCTGTAGATTGCCCTACTCTGAAAGGGAGAAAATGTGCTACCTTTGTAAGCCGATCCACTATCACCCAAATAGTATCTTTACCACTTGGTGATCTCGGTAAACCGGTCACAAAGTCCATTGTAATATGTTCCCATTTCCATTCCGGAATAGGAAGCGGTTGCAATAATCCAGCTGGCCTTTGTTGTTCTGCCTTCACTTGCTGACATACCAAGCAACGGAAAACAAATCTAGCTATCTCCCTCTTCATCCCGTTCCACCAGAAGTGCTGCTTGATATCTTGGTACATCTTGGTCCCTCCAGGGTGTATAGAATACTGGGAACTGTGAGCCTCTGCCATAACCTCCTGTCTGATATCTCCACTAGGAACACATAGGCGTGACCCAAACCTAAGTGTACCATCTTCATGGATTTGCATCTCCTTTCTGAGTCCTGACTCACATTCTGTCTTAAGCTTCTGAATCCTTGGGTCCTGTGCCTGAGCTGCCTTGATCCTGTCTACCAAGTCGGATTGAACTTGTAGACTCGCCAGAATTCCTATATCATTAGGAAGTATAACTTCGATGCCCATCTCCTGAAGGTCTTCTAAGATGTGCTTCTGCGTTGTCAACATAAATGTGCCGTCTCTTCTGCTGAGAGCGTCTGCTACCACATTAGCCTTGCCTGGATGATACTGAAGCTCCACGTCATAATCCTTGATCAACTCCAACCATCTTCTCTGCCTCATGTTCAGCTCCTTCTGAGTAAAGATGTACTTCAGGCTTTTGTGGTCTGTGTACATGTCTACTCGGTCACCATATAAATAATGTCTCCATAGCTTTAAAGCAAATACTACTGCCGCCAACTCCAAATCATGAGTTGGGTAATTCTTCTCGTGGTCTCGAAGCTGCCTAGATGCATATGCTATCACCTTCCCATGTTGTATAAGGACACATCCAAGTCCTTTACCTGACGCATCACAATATACAGTAAAACCTCCGGGTCCCACTGGCAATGTAAGAATAGGCACTGATATCAACTTCTGCTTCAGATTCTCAAATAATGCCTGGCATTCTACAGACCAAACGAATGGTACATCCTTCCGTGTCAAGCGGGTCATGGGTGCTGAAAGTCTTGCAAAATCTGACACAAACCTTCTGTAATATTCTGCCAATCCCAAGAAACTCCGTATATCAGCTACGGTCTTGGGTACTGGCCAACTCTTCACTGCTTCTACCTTCTTGGGATCCATTGCTACTCCAGTTCCTGATACAATATGACCTAAAAATGAAATATGGTCCATCCAGAACTCACACTTGCTGAGCTTGGCATACAACTGGTTCTCTCTCAGAACCTGTAACACTTTTCTTAGGTGGTCTTCATGCTCCTCTTCACAAGCAGAGTACACAAGAATATCGTCGAGAAACACCACGACAAACTGATCTAAATACGGCATAAAGATACGATTCATCAAATCCATGAATATTGCTGGAGCATTGGTCAAACCAAACGGCATTACTAAGAATTCATAATGCCCATACTTCGACCTGAATGTTATCTTGGGAATATCCTCCTTCCGAACCCTCACCTGATGATACCCTGAACGAAGATCTATCTTGGAGAAAACTCTAGCCTTGCTCAACTGATCAAATAAGTCGTCGATCCTAGGTAATGGGTACTTGTTCTTTACTGTTGTCGCATTTAGCTTTCTGTAATCGATGCACAATCTGGATGACCCATCCTTCTTTCCCACAAGTACCACTGGTGCTGCCCATGGTGACACGCTAGCTTGGATGAACTTCTTCTCCTTCAATTCCTCTATGTGCTGATACACCTTGGCCTGCTCTGAATCCGCCATTCTGTAAACCCGATCTGATATTGGTTTAGTTCCTGGTGCCAATTCTATACTGAACTCAATATCTCTAACCGGTGGGAGACCTGGAAGTTCTTCAGGAAATACGTCTAGAAATTCTTCAACTACCTTCGGAACTTGAACTTCTTCCATTGCCGTCACTACTCCCTGTTCTTGTTGAGTTGCCACTGATCTGACTAAGGTGAACCGCTTCATGCCTGAAATATCAAAAGATACACTTCCTCTACGACAATCTATTGTCGCATGACTGTCTTTCAGCCAGTCCATGCCTAAGATAACGTCAAAATTTCCAACAGGAAATTCTATCAACTGGGCGGGTAAGGAATGCCCGCAAACTATAACACTACACGCTAGAATAACTCTACTAACTCCTACGAGCCCATTACCAGTGAGTATATTCAACCTCCCTGGCAATGCCTCGAATTCCATTCCTAGCCGTGTTACAAATTATGCAGATATAAATGAGTGAGATGCTCCCGAATCAAACAATGCTACTGCGGGATAAGAGGCGACAAGAATGTTACCTGCCACAACATCTCCCGATGCCAATGCCTCTTCCAAGGACAGAGTGAATGCCTGCCCTCGACCTCCTTGTTGGTTTCCATGCTGTGGCCTAGCCTGGTGCTGCTGCTGGCCCCTTCCTTGATGATGCTGGGGTGGTCTATGCTGGTGTTGCTGCATCGGCGGTCCTTGCTGCCGAAATATCTGAGCCTGCGGCATTAACGGGCGCTGTGCCAACGGCCTCACTGCCATCGCTGGTCCTCGATACTGTCCTGCCCCTGGTGCTGGCAGAGCAGGAAATTGCTGTACGGGTCCTCCTGACCTCGAGTTCATAGGACATGTGGTAACCCGATGGTCTGGGTTTCCACATATCAAACACTGCCCGTTCAATGTCTGACACACATCTCTAGTGTGTCCTACCTTTCCACAATAAGTACAGCCCGCCGGGGGTTGCTGGTTCTTCCTCTGTTGCTGTTGTTGTTGCCTTAGTGGTGGTGCTGGCCCTCGCATCGCCACATCATGGATACGAATGCCAGGGGATGGTGCTGTTGTTCGGGGCGCTGCTCCCCCTCCTCCTTCAATCTGGCTGTGGGATCTCTTCTGACCCCCAGTCCTTACTGCAAGCCTCTGAATGGTGATTTCATGCCTACGGGTTGCCGTCAATATCTTATCAAAAGTCTGGTAATTGTGCCCTTCTATCAATTGCAAGAGCTCAAGATGAAACCCTTGCTGAAACCTCATAACCCTCTGGCGCTCCGTTGCTACCATCTCTGGGTCAAACCTACTCAATCTGCAGAACTCCACTGCATAAGCATCTACAGTCTTGCCAGCCTGTCTGAGGTTGATAAACTTCTGTTGTAGCTCAAACTGCGCCATAACTCCATAATACTTCGTCTTGAACCTTGCAGTAAAATCATCCCAAGCCACAGGACGTCTGATGCCTACTTCCTCTGCTTCCCACCAATCACGTGCGAGATCCTAAAGTAACAACTTTACTAGATCCACACGTTCTTCTGCCGGCACCTTAGCGGCTGTCAGAATAGCCTCGATATCCTTAAGCCATGCATCTGCTGAGATGGCATCCTCCGTGCTTTCGAAATGGCGGGGGTTGTACTTGCAAAATTGGGCTGACGCTCCTGAATCTGGCCTCGCCCCTCTTTCCAATGCCGTCTGTAATCCTTGGTTGAGTAGTACATTCTGCTCCTGCAACTGAGCGTACATACGCTGCTGGGCTAACATCTGGTGTTGCTGAGTGGCCATCATCCCTCTCATGATCTCTAGAAGGGCTGGTGTATCCACTTGGGTAGGTGGAACTGTTGGTGGGGGTGGAACATCTGGATACTGCGATCCAGCTGCTGCTTCCACTATCACTTCTTCTTGGGTAGCCTCCTGAGTTAGTACCGGCTCTTGTTGCTGACCAACTTGGTCAGGTTGTCCATGTTGTTGTCCAGCTCTGACAGGTACGGACGAGGTGCCCCTAAGAAAAGGGACAAGAAAACAATCAAACGACCGGACATGAAGGATCAATGAAGTCAAAGGATACTGGAATGTCAAGCTAGAGTTGAGAATTGACGAATCATGAGATCAAGGGGAAACATGTGTGATTGAGACATCCTATTAAACACCCCACAAGTCTGAAATCAGACCTGTATGGGCCACCACTAAAACCTTGTCACGCCCCAGAACCAGAATACTGGAGAGCGGGGGGATGACTCAGCCAGCTACGTATTACGGGTAGATAAATACCGTATAATACGATCAATGCTGTCTAACCAGACGAGGGGGTGCATACTACATAAAAGTCCTACTATGGTCACTTCACATCTATTGTCTCAATCATTCAAACAAGGAACAGAAATAGAGAACATGTAAGATAAAGCAGTAAGGCGTCCCAAACGCTTTGTCAAAATGTTCTTAACATCTGGCTTTATAAAACATAGCCAGATGATGTAGTAAGGTATACACAATTGTTATCAGCTGCAGTCCGACTTTAGTTACAATTATGTAAAAAGTAAGTACAAGACAATCTGACTAACATGTCGGTGCCAAACGGCAAAGTATAAAGTATTTAACAAAACGAGCGGGGAAGTAAGAAAACCCACTCGAGTCCTCCTGCGATCATCCTTCTAGTGTTGACCATCTTGGAGGTAGAAGTAAGCTGGATCCTCGGGGACTGGCTCTAAATCTGGCCATACGAAACCAGAGAGGTTAGACCTCTAATAGCAAGTACCACAAGGGAGGACGATATGAAGGACTAAACCAGTAAGTAAGAGAATATAATAATAGATCTCTGCTTGCTACTAGGACTCACATCACATCAAGACACTTCGAACCAACCTCCCAACCAAACAAGGACAGAAGTTGGCCCGTCATGTCCTGACATTCTGATCTTCCCAGTTAGGTAACAGAGTATAGTGCACAAATAAATCATCTTGAACGGCCAATCAACTCCTACGACTTGCTATTATGAGTTCCAAGTTATCCTGGAATAATGCAATTAGGGATTCCTCAGTTCTTACTATGTGCAAGCAAGGCTAGTCTATCCAGTCAATCAATTGGCCCATGCATAAATTAGACGAGTCCTAGCAGGACGCTCGTCAATATACAATATACAATAATAATAAAAGCAGATACTGTTCCCTGCCCGTGTGGCAGATTTACAGTATCTGTGGGAACCAGCCGGCCCGTCGGGTACTACTCGTTCCAAGGGGGCTGCCATGTAAGAATTCGAGAATCCATTCTCTCCATGCAATCATTATTTTATTTAACTTAATAGTCCCTACGTTGAGTGAAATCCCGTGCCGTGGATCATGGTCATTCAAATGAGTACTTTCGTACGGGGTACGATATGCACAACTCTACAACGATACCAGTACGGTTAGGTTGCAGGTCTTACATAGCGTAATGCAACAATCAAATCTAACCACGGTAATCATGCCTTGACCATAAAGTACACATACTTCTTTCGTAGAAAAATAACTAAATAATTAAATAAATAATTTGATGCCTGCATGTGCCTGTATGTCAATATTCGAGATTAGCCAGTCGATTACAATAGTTCATTTCATGAACGTGTCTCATTCATTCAATTCAATAAGACGACTAGCCAGCCTCTTTAGTTCCAACTAGGAATGTATGATCAATTTTAGTCAAGCTAACAATTATTATCAATGGTGACAAGGCATGATCAATTATTAATCAAGATAACAATCAATGTTAATTACTGCCAAATTCGGGAAATAAAATTCATTTCAATCGTGTCAATCAAATCGTAATTTACCAAGTTCAGGACAAAAGGCGTAAGGATATAAAATGGACGTAAAATATCTAATAAAATATCAATATTCAGGGCTGTAGAATAGTCATGCGGCTAAGTCTAATACGGCCAGGATGGATCTTATGCGGCAAGGAAAGGAGTCGGGTTCATGCGGCTCAGGGGGTAGAGGCACATACGGCTGAAGAGACGGGAACCTATGCGGCTGGCGGGGGGGGACTAGCTCCCATGCGGCAAGCGGAAGGGATGTTCCATACGGCTAGGATGAATTGGGCTCATGCGGCCGAAAATGACAAGACACATGCGGTCAGCGGAAAGGGTACTCATGCGGCTGGCGGTAAATGAGTCCATGCGGCTCAACCAAGTCGAACCCCATGCGGCCGGGTCAAGGAGATTGCTTATGTGGCTGGGTTTAGGAGAGAAATCCATGCGGTCAAGAAAGGGATTCAGTCCTATGCGGCTGAGAGTTCCATGCGGCTGAGTTTACTTGCCGCATGAAGTGTCATGCGGCCAAGTCAAGCCCATGCGGCCAGGAGAAGGAGTACAAGTTCATGCGGTTAAGAAAAACGAGGGCACATATGTGGTTAAGTGGGAAAAGTCCATGCGGCTGGGAATCACTTGCCGCATGATTTATTCATGCAGTCAAGTCAAGTACTGTTCTTCTTCTCTAAGTTTCAGAGAAGAAGAACACCATGAACCCAAGCTTCAAAGTCCCATAAAACCTTCATCCAGAGTCCAAATTCGAACTTTCTTAGGTCAAAATTGGGTAGAACGAAATTCTCTACAACATGGAACCATCAAAACTTGAAGATATCAAAGTTTACTAGATCAAAACCTAAGAAACCCGAAAATATAACAAACTTAGATCTACAACAAATTAGCCATAAAAATTGAAAATGCTAAGTACTAAAGAGACTTAAAATCAAATAAGGAGGATAATGGAACAATAATAATGGGGATCCATCAAGAAGCAAGTTGGCACTTGCCCACGGTTTGGTAGGTGGAGAGAGTAAAGAAGAAGAAGAAGAGGAGTAATGGTGAGAATGAGTAATAAGGAGAGAGAATGGTGAGGGTGGCTTGAAATATGGAAGGGGTGGTAGGTGGGAGTTGGGCCGGGTCCAATGGGTCGGGTTGCACGGGTCCAACAAGGCTAACCCGAAAGTAAGACTAAAGCAGGAAATAAAATGCAGGTAATAAAATTACAAGAAGAAATATAGAAATAAAATTGCAGGAAATAAATTAACATAAAAATTAAAGAGCAGCTAATTAATTAACATAAAAATTTAAAGAGCAGATAATAGAATTGCAGAAAAATAAAGTGCAGAAAATAAAATGCAAATAATTAATTAACATAAAGTTATTAAGAATTTAAATACAGGATACTACATGATAAATGCTAAATAAATACATTTAGGCAATATACGTATTAAAATACGCATTCTGGGAACGGGGAGTGACAGAATCAATGGTCTTGGTTGTTGGAATTGAGTAGAATTGGGCCTAATATACCTAAAGGTAAATTTTATTTTTGGCTCCCATTGATTGGCTTTTTAACCCAGCACTAATGCTAAGATTTAAGTAGACTTTGTGTTTCATAGCTTGGGCTCAGTAATAATAATTCTTGGGCCTATGCTAAGTGTTGGTATTAGTGGACTTTAAATCTTAGGTTTAATTAGAAGAATTTGGATTTAGGCCATTTATTTATGATGGGAAATCAATATAGTCATGGGCTTGAGTAGGTAGTCTTGGATCAATTTTGACCTAGAGCTTAATACATGTGTATTATCGTCTAGGTAGGCTTAGCATCAACATCAACCAGCTTGCACAGAAGGCAAGTACTTTGTATTTATGTTTCTCAATACTTAATAAATGTAATTTTTTATTCCTTAAATTGTCATGAATCATATTGTGACACGACTTATGACATGTGATTCGATATTATTGATTTGACGCATGATTTTGTATCAAAGACATCTTTGAATCTTGTTTGTTATAGATTTCTGAATCATTAAGCACAAAAGACATCAACTTCCCAATCATTCATGTTACGTTACTCAACTATTATTATTATTCAGTGCATTAGAAGGAGAGGATGTCTACATATTAGTAACCTTGATCGACTGAAGCTATAAGGCATGGATAACCTCGAATCACGGGGACCCATGATGTGTGCTCAATGTTCTACGATACTATTTATTTGCATATGCGCTATATCTTATGCTATTTATTTAGTAATTTATATGTGCATGTTTTCCTGGGTAATCCAGGTTCCAATATTACGGGCGGTAGCAAAAAAAATTTGAATTGTACTTGTTAGTAATTATGATTGTGATAACCCTACTTCATGAGTAGCAAGTCGTACATGAATTTGTTCATGCCTTCTTGATTGAAAGTATTCGCGGTTCTTATTTAGCTTGTCAGCACATGGCAAAAGGTGAACTTTTGCTCGGGAGATGGTCTACAACGCTGGTCCTTGTTTAGTTTATGGGATATGGTATTATTCTAGAGTGGTTCATGTACTATCATGCCACTCTTCATATTTCTTTCTTAGTAGCTTCTTATGTTCAATAATTTTGTATTTGTCACTAAATTCTAGAGATCTTGCTTTGGTATTGAACTCATCTCGACATATCTTACTTATTATTGTTATTATCTATCGTCATATCTGTGTTATTGTTTTGTGTTGACTTGGACATGTGAATGTTTATGCAGCCAGTTTCTACTCTTGTCCTTGGTTGGTGTTAGGTATGATTCTACCTTGTGACGATTCATGGATCCTCGCCTTATTGTTTTGTTGAGTTCCTTCCACATTATTTCCTTTTGGTTGTTGATTGGGATTTTCACCCTACTAATTTCGCTTGGTTATTATTATTTTTTGTGGAGCTTGAGGATATATCATATTTTTAGCTGGATGACCCTCTCCCGTAGATCAATGTCTTAGAGGTGCTAGTGGTTTTTCTTTCCCATTTTTCACTCACTGTCCATATTTATTTTGTAGTATGTGGCCCATGAAAAGTGCTAGCCCTTTTCTTCAAGTATCGTGTTTCCTTCAACTTCGGTCAGGATGATTGTATATATTAGACCATGGCTAGTAGTATAATCATGATCATTTTATTTGTACTAGCTTCATAATCATATGTGAGGTAGTATTTGGGACACCTTACCACTTTTCATGTATAATTTACTATTTTATTACTATCTAATGGACTAAGAGTTAGAATTTATCGACCATAAATTGACGTCTCTTGTATGCTACTGTCCCGCCACTTATCTTTTTGGACAGTAGGGACAGTTGTAAGATGTTCAGTAGTACCCCATATTGCATAGTTGGTCTCGTCCGCCTTTGTCTTTCTGTATTTTGGTAATAGATGTGACATGGTCGATCACCCCTGCAATGCATGCAAAAAATTTGGTAAACATAATAACATAAATTATTTAAGTTTCTTAATTATATAGTTTATATCATTAATTCTTCTTCTTATATGATAATTAATATTTTGTACATAGACTGATAAGAAGTGAAGGAGGGTGGAAATCAAGCACACGCACAAGAGAAAAGGATGGGATGTACATGGACAAAAAGACGAGCACGATATTTTTAAGTACTGTAATTACATTGTTTTCTATTTTATTATACTATATAATTTGAATATATAGCATGTGATAGTTGAAAAAGTTTAGAATAGTCGAGAAAACATATGTTATTTAAAAATATCTTGGGATATTAAAATGAGAGTGTACATTTAAGTCTCTACGAATAGAGACCCCTTAGGGTGTGGTAGATGAGAGTGTCAAGCCGTCTCTGCCCGTTGAAGATAATGACCTGTGGATAAAAGCCATTTGCGAAAGATGGAAGGGTGAACGAATATATGTTATCGGCTTATTTGTGTCGCAGGCATCGATGTTTTCTAAACCTCCTCCACCTACTTCTTTTGCTCCACGCCCTTCAGTTTCAATCTAAGCACAAGTAGTTACCGCGCTTACCAGACTATAGTTAAATATGGAGCATGTGCGCACATCTTTATATTGGTTCAGTTCTGTAACTCATGCTACTCTTGTTGCCCTTGCTACTACTGCTACCCTTATTGCCCTCGTCTCCCTTGACGTGTCTTCCTAGGCCAACGAATTTGCGGGATTCCTCAGTTCACTTATGAGACTTTTGTTGGGTTTTTGGCTTTCCTTTTAGAAACTTTAGTCCTACATCGAAAAAACCAAATAGGTTGTATCTCTATATATTAGCTTTGCTAGTTTAAGAGATGCACATGAGGTGTGGAGGTGCACATGGGTGTGCCATGTAGGATTATTTTCTAAATGGGAAAAAGGCTAAAATTAACAATTAAAGCATTCATGCTTTTTGCTCTTGGGAAATTTATTTCCATAGGAGCTAAGCCCCGTAGGGGCTTAGCGACTTGAACTCGGACTCGGACTCGGACTCGGACTCGGGCTCAAGGGCTCATGAGGCGTAATATGGCATTTTGTTGGCGCACTTTGCACTTAGCACGTCAGCATCGTCGCTAGGCGCATAGTACGCTTAAGTTGCGCGAGCCACTTGTGCGACCACGTTGCACGACCCGTTACGCGAGCCCAGTTACGCTGGCCCAGTTACGCAGCCTAGTACGCCCAGTTACGCAGCCCAGTACGCGCAGTGTGTGCAGCGTACGCAGCGTGCATAGAGTGCGCAGTGTGCGCAGCGTACGTAGTGTGCGTAGAGTGCGTTGTGTGCGTAGGGTGCGTAAAGGGGCTGTGTGCGTAAAGTATAAATTACGCTGGTGGCACAACTTCCAGCAGAACGTGTCCTTGTATGTTCTGAGCGGTTGCTCCATGTTCGAGGTGGTTACTACCACGTCCCTAACATTGTGCTAATCGGGCAGTTGTTGCAGGGGCTTATATAAGGCCTCCTCCTCCTCTCTCACAGGTTACAGAACTAATACACAAGTGGTAGATAGAAAGTTTACAAGTGTTTAGAGGCTGTGAGAGAGAAGAGAGGAATTGTATCAGCGTTACATTTTGCACAGGAGTTCAAGTTCATCCGAGGAGTCAGAAGAGCAGAGTGTTCCAAGTTCCCCGATGAACTTGCTGGTTCCTGGAAGCTATTCGTGTGGGGTGAATAAAGCTTTGAGCAACGGTGATCATTCACCCCAGCAGGAGATTATCCACCTTTCGCCCGTCACTTTCTTTGTTGGTTCTATCAGGATTCTATTAACGCACCTTCGGTGAAGTGTTAGCGTTGATATTATCAGAATTCTGTTTGTGCACCTTCTGTGAAGGGTAGCACTTGTGAAATCTCTCTTACGTACCTTCTGTGAAGTGTTACGTTCTGTGCACCTTCTGTGAAGTGTAGCACTAGTTGAAATTTCTCTTACATACCTTCTGTAAAGTGTTACGTAATAACGATTGTTTGTACAATTGTTACGATATTTCAGTTTTCCATCGAAAAATTGTACCCCGGCAATAACAATCTCAAAGCTTTATTGCTACGATAGAAAATGTTAATGTTTCTCTCTTCAATTCTGACTTTTGCAAGTTAGAAAAGTTTGATGGAGAACATTACCAAGTCTGGAAGAGGAAGGTATATCTCACCCTTCAACTTAAAGACGTAGATCACGTGCTTTTGGAGGAAGAACCTACTGTTCCAGATGTTGGGTCTGCTGCCGCGATTACCGCGGCTACTAAACTGCAAGCAAAATGGAAAAGGGAAAATAGTATTTGCAGGCTGCTAATCCTGAATGCGATGGAAGATTCCCTTGCAGAATCCTATTCTAAGAAGAATATCGCTAGAGACATATGGGAGTCTCTAGAAAAACTCTACGAAGAAGACAAGAACCGCAGTAAAATCTTTGTGGTTGAAAAATATCACAAGTGGTTTTTTGAGGACGAAAAGTCTATGCTGCCGCAGGTGAAGGAGTTCCTGAAACTGCGACAGAAGCTGGAAGACGAGGCGATGCCCCTTCCCGACAAGTTTGTTGTTGTAGGGATTGTCTCAAAGCTCCCCGCTGGGTAGAGCAAGTTCTATGCAAACATGCATAGGAAGAAGCTTGAGATCAGCCTTGAAGATCTCTTACAGGAAATCTATATTGAGGACCAGATGCGGGCCCAACTGAAGGTGGACACACTGTCCAAGCAATTGGCTAACGCCAATCTGGTTCAAACCAAGGAACCAAGGGGAAAGCAGGCGGCTTTTCACAGCAAGAAGAAGGACACTAACAATCTAAAAGTCAAGGGAACTTCTATCAAAAAGAAGAAGCCAAAGTCTCAAATGTCTTGCTTCAAGTGTGGCAAGAAAGGCCACTTTAAGAATGAGTGCAAAGCAAAAACCAAGCAATCGGAGCAAGTAGAACCTTGTAAGGTATCTATGATCACTGATGTTGTTGCTATGATTGCACAGGTTGATGTGGTAGGAACTGATGCTGACTGGTGGGTAGACACTGGAGCCACCTGCCATGTTTGCACCAGTAAGGAGTGGTTCACCACCTACACCCCTACATCTGATGTGGTTATGGTGACGAACCAGGCACAAGCTGAAGTGCTCGGGATCAGGACGGTGGTGTTGAAGCTGACTTTGGGGAAGTCTCTGACGCTTCAAGGCGTGAAGCACGTACATGCTATCGCCAAGAACCTGATCTCAGGAGGCCTACTCTGCAACGCAGGCCTCAGGATGGACATCAATGCTGGCCAGATGGTGATGTCTATCAAGGGAACATATTTCGGGAAAGCTTTTTATACCGAAGGAATGTTCAAGATTCAGCTTGTAAATCAGTTCAATGTTGTCAATACAATCACTCATTCTGCTTATACTTATGAGTTGTGGCATAATAGGCTAGGACATGTTCATTCTAAACGAATTAACAGAATGTCTAGTCTAGGGCTTATCTCCAAGTATGGGGGTAAGGTAGAGAAATGTGAAGTTTGTGCTCAAACTAAGATCACAGGAAAACCCTTTCCTCGGGTTAGTCAAAGTACAGATCTTCTGGAGTTAGTACACTCAGATATCTGTGACTTCAAACAGTTCTTTATAAAGGCCGGGATGAAGTATTTCATAACCTTCATCGATGACTTCTCAAAGTATGCGTTCGTCTACTTGCTGAAGGCTAAAGATGAAGCATTCGAGAAGTTCAAGGAGTTCAGAGCCGAAGCTGAGCGGCAGACTGGACAACAACTCAAAAGAATAAGAAGTGATCGAGGTGGGGAGTACAGGTCTCATGAATTCGCATCGTTCTGCAAAGAACATGGAATTGTCAATGAGACTACGGCTCCGTACTCTCCTCAATCAAACGGAGTAGCAGAGAGGAAGAACAGAACGTTAATAGAAATGATAAACTCAATATTGTTGACTGCTGGCCTTCCTAAGTGCTACTGGGGTGAAGCTGCATTGACGGCCACTTTTATTCTAAATAGAGTGCCTCATGCAACTTCAGACGTTACTCCTCATGAACTCTGGTTCAAGGTCAGACCTAACTTGAATGTCATTCGAGTGTGGGGGTGTCTGGCATATGTCAAGCTTCCAGATCTGGAGATTCAGAAGCTTGGGACAAGGACTACAAAGACAATCTTCTTGGGGTATGCCGAGAAGAGTGATGCTCGGAGATTTCTTGATATTAAGTCAAATCATATCATTGAATCTCGCGACGCAGAATATTTTGAAGACAAATTTGCTAGGCACAAGAATATTGTTCTTGCGGATGTACCGGAGAACAATGAGGGTGCGCAGCAAACTGAAGTCTTCAATGGAGATGTGGTCCAAGAAGATGTTGTTGAAACAACGGTTGAACCAGAACTAGCTGAGCCGTCAGCTAAGCGTGTGAGGAGGCCGAAGGACTTCGGAAGTGACTTTGTCACCTATCATGTGGAAGCAGATCCGCTTACCTATGATGAGGCGATGAAGACCAGAGATGCAGTTTTCTGGAAGGAGGCGATTGACAATGAAATTGATTCCATCACCTCAAATAACACTTGGGTGTTGGTTGATCATCCTGAAGGAGCAAAACCCATCGGATGCAAATGGATCTTCAAGTAGAAGATGAAAGCAGACGGAACTATTGACAAGTTCAAGGCTAGGTTGGTAGCCAAGGGGTTTTCTCAGAAGCAGGAGATTGACTATTTTGACACGTATGCTCCAGTTGCCCGGATGACCACCATCAGGATATTGATTGCTCTTGCAGCAATACATAAGATGGTGATACATCAGATGGATGTGAATACGGCTTTCCTAAATGGCGAGCTGACCGAAAAGATTTACATGCAACAGCCAGAGGGATTTGTCATCAGGGGTCTTGAAGACAAAGTCTGCAAGTTGGTAAAATCCTTGTACGGTCTTAAACAGGCTCCCAAGATGTGGTATGAGAAATTTGACAAGGTTATAAGGTCAAATGGCTACATGGTCAGCAAGACGGACAAGTGCGTTTACACCAAGTTCGCTAATGGAAGAGGTGTGATCGTTTGTTTGTACGTGGACGACATGCTCATCCTAGGTACGGATATAAGCTGTGTCACGGAGACAAAGAGGTTCATCTCAAGCAAGTTCAGTATGAAGGACTTGGGGGAAGCTGATGTGATCTTAGGGATCAAGATCATCCGGACAGACACTGGACTAGCACTGTCACAGTCTCATTATATTGAGAAAATGATCACTCGTTATGGGTATTAGGATCTTCCAGGGATCGATACGCCGTACAGGTATGATCTGAAGCTGAAGCCTAATTCAGGGGAAAGCGTCAAGCAGCTGGAGTATGCAAGCGTAATCGGAAGTTTGATGTATGCTACTACTGCCACAAGGCCTGACATAGCTTTCGCCGTGGGAATGCTGAGTCATTGTACGAGCAACCAAGGTGTTGAACACTGGAAAGCTGTGAAACGGGTTATGAGATATCTCAAGAAGACTCAGACATATGCACTGTACTACAGCGGAGATCTGCAAGTAGTGGAAGGCTTCAGTGATGCCAGTTGGTGCTCAGATTTGGAGGGCGAGAAGTCCACAGGTGGATATATTTTCATAATGGGTGGAGCTGCTATATCGTGGAAATCGAAGAAGCAGACTATGCTCCCGCGGTCATCCATAGAATCTGAGTTCTTTGTACTTGAAACTGCAGCCGAGGAAGCAGAATGGCTTCGGGAGCTCATTTATGATCTTCCAGTGGTTGGGACACAAATACCGGCAATACCGATATACTACGACAACCAGGCGACTGCGGCGGTGGCATCAAATGACCTTTTCAACGGAAAGAAGAGGACTGTGTGGTTAAAGCACAGAGCAGTACACGATCTTATTAAGAGAGGTGTAATTGCAGTTATTGATGTTCGGATTCAGGAGAACCTGGCAGATCCGTTCACCAAGGGCCTCAAGCGCCAGCTGATCGATGACACAGCTTGTAAAATGGGCTTGAAGGCATTCTGATATTAGTTATTCTAATCCTACCATAAAGTTTTATGCTATTAGTTCAAAGATTTATCTACTAGGCATCTAGCTTTTGGTTCAAGGGAGGACCATTAACTGGAAGAATATCAGGAACGGTGGGTACATGTTCTATTGGGCATGGAAAGGTTACGGACCTACAACCACTGTTGTCTACTGTTGTTTTCTGTGGAAAACGGTTCCTGTGGGAAGGATGGCTTAATTGCCTTAATGAGTTTTCAGGCATAGTGAATGCCTGGTGTGCTTTACAGGAAGCACGGTAGAGCAGCACTACAAGGAGTGAAACTCCATGCTACAGTGAGGTGACTCTATAATGAGGTTCCTATATGTGGGGTGCTGCCCAGGAATAGGATAAAGCCTCGGCTTAGCAGGCCAAGTCACAGTGGCATAGCTCCGCAAATAGGCAGTTAGCCTAATGCTGTATGTTAAAAATAAAGTGGGATGTAGTCAGCATTACAAAGAGAAGGAGTTCCTCATGTTACAGTGGCACGATACCACGATGAGGTACCCGGTTAGGGATGAAGCCTTGGCCTTGCAAGCCATGTCGTTGCGGCGTAACACCGCAAGGGAGCCTAAGGCTTCATGCTGGGTAGTTTGGCACTACAATGAGGCAGTTGCCTCATGCTACAGTAGTATGACACTACGATGAGGTTCCCGGTACAGGATAAGGCCTCGGCTTTAAGCCATGTCATAGCGGCGTAGCACCGCAAGGGAAGCGCAAAGCGTTTCATGCCATGTCTCTTTATTATGAACTCACCTCTAGTGTATGGACAGAGATATCAGGCCGTCTCTTGAGGGTAAACTTGTAGACGCTCAAAATTATACACTGAAACCAGGCTGGCACAGGGTCTTTAATGTGTAGCCAGAAGCACACGTAACTACATTATGTGAGTGGAAAGAATTTCAACTATGATGCAGAATTCAAGGCTTAGTCTATTCTTGTATTATAGTCTGATTTTTGACCCATGCGGGAAGATTCAAGTCGTCAGCGACATCTCTCCTAATGCATGATGGACAGTTACTGTGGGGAACACTTATACTCATATATAGAGATATGTGGAGGATTGTTGGGTTTTTGGCTTTCCTTTTAGAAACTTTAGTCCCACATCGGAAAAACCAAATAGGTTGTATCTCTATATATTAGCTTTGCTAGTTTAAGAGATGCATATGAGCTGTGGAGGTGCACATGGGTGTGCCATGTGGGATTATTTTCTAAATGGGAAAAAGGCTAAAATTAACAATTAAAGCATTCATGCTTTTTGCTTTTGGGAAATTTATTTCTATAGGAGCTAAGCCCCGTAGGGGCTTAACGACTCGGACTCGGACTCGGACTCGGACTCGGACTCGGGCTCGGGCTCGGGCTCCGACTCAGACTCGGACTCGGACTCGGGCTCAAGGGCTCATGAGGCGTAATGTGGCGTTTTGTTGGCGCACTTTGCACTTAGCACGTCAGCATCGTCGCTAGGCGCATAATGCGCTTAAGTTGCGCTCGTTGCGCGAGCCACTTACGCGACCACGTTGTGCGGCCTATTACGCGAGCCCAGTTACGCTGGCCCAGTTACGCAGCCTAGTACGCAGCCCAGTACGCCCAGTACGCGCAGTGTGCGCAGCGTACGCATCGTGCGTAGAGTGCGCAGTGTGCGCAGCTTACGCAGTGTGCGTAGAGTACGTAGTGTGCGTAGGGTGCGTAAAGGGGCTATGTGCGTAAAGTGTAAATTATGTTGGTGGCACAACTTCCAGCAGAACGTGTGCTTGCATGTTCTGAGCGGTTGCTCCATGTTCGGGGTGGTTACTACCACGTCCCTAACATTGTGCTAACCGGGCAGTTGTTGCAGGGGCTTATATAAGGCCTCATCCTCCTCTCACACAGGTTACAGAACTAATACACAAGTGGTAGACACAAAGTTTGCAAGTATTTAGAGGCTGTGAGAGAGAAGAGAGGAATTGTATCAGCGTTACGTTTTGCACAGGAGTTCAAGTTCATCCGAGGAGTCAGAAGAGCAGAGTGTTCCAAGTTCTCCGACGAACTTGCTGGTTCCTGGAAGCTATTCGTGTGGGGCGAATAAAGCTTTGAGCAACGGTGATCATTCACCCCAGCAGGAGATTATCCACCTTTCGCCCGTCACTTTCTTTGTTGGTTCTATCAGGATTCTATTAACGCACCTTCGGTGAAGTGTTAGCGTTGATATTATCAGAATTCTGTTTGTGCACCTTCTGTGAAGGGTAGCACTTGTGGAATCTCTCTTACGTACCTTCTGTGAAGTGTTACGTTCTGTGCACCTTCTGTGAAGTGTAGCACTAGTTGAAATTTCTCTTACGTACCTTCTGTGAAGTGTTACGTAATAACGATTGTTTGTACAATTGTTACGATATTTCAGTTTTCCATCGAAAAATTGTACCCCGGCAATAACAACTTTTGTGATGGGTTTTGTCGTGTGTACAATTGTATTTGTATTCTATTTATTCGTTTCCAGCGAACGTTTTGTGTCGTAGAATGTCCAATTGGATGATAATTCTATGGTGGATCCTGTCGTGTCTATAATAGTATCTTTTGTTGTATTTTTCGGCTTTCAACGGGAGTTTTGTGTGGCTAAAGGAACAATTGGACATGAATTCTAATACGGGTAGAATCGAATCTCAAATATTATGTTTTTTATTGTGAATTTCTAAATATTTTCCCCAAATTTAATCAAGCTAGCGACGAAATGGTGTGGTCTTGGCGTTGTTTGGCGACGCTCCGACAATGTGCTAATATGTCGTTGACTACATATCTGAAATGAAAATCATATATCAGAAACAAATACCGTGGTCGAGTTCCAATATAAAAGTGGAGTCACGAGGATGTTGCCTATCCGTCGATATTTAAGAAGTGTCACAAAACGTTTCCAACAAGTCGCTATTTTGCCGTTCCTGAGACGTCAATTTGCAGTCGGGCACGCAACCACTCGACGGCTTCCTTTTAATAGCGACATTGATTTTTTTTGACAACTTACATCTGACATTGATCTGTCGCTATTTTTATTTAGCGACAAATCAACAATGAATTTGATTGTTACTATTTTGTTGTATTTTTGTAGTGTCCCCTACTCTCTCTGGAGTTGGTCTTCCTTACCACATGCTCAATTCTAGCTTGAAAAAGTTTAAACGAACTGAGGGGGGCGACCATAGTCATGAAATGGATGTCACGTGTCAGGTTCTCATTGGTTGAGGTGTGGGACCTATAAAACCAGCATCTGACCAATGCGGGCCGACATGTGGCGTCTATTCACGCGTCGGTCGACTTGGTCCCCCCATGGTCTGTAAGGAACCATTATTCTAGCATACTCTTGACAACACACCCTTTGGCATGGACGAAGGCAACCAGGTGGAAGGGAGTTGGCTTTTCTTTTTTTTTTACAATTTTTTGCAGTTCTTTAAAAAAAAAACTTAATAAAATCTATATTTAAACTGGAGATATAATTGATATTTTATATTAGATTAAGTCAAAACAGGGTGGCAAAAAAGTCTATAAAATAATAATGTCGGAAGAAATATCAAAATAAGAAGTTCTCTTGTAATTTTTTGTGATAATTAGATTTTATATCCTGAATTTTACGTCAGTTTAGAGTTTAGATCCGCTAACTTGTCCAATTAAAAAATTCGGATCATAGATTTTTAATTTTATTTTTATTTTTTATATTATACCATCCCTAGCCTATAAAAAAAGAAGTTTAATTATCAGCATGAGAGAGATGACATAATTGAAAAATGAAACAAAAAAACTAAAATTTAGGGTCCAAATTTTTTTAATGGAACATATTTGAATTTAAACTGAAAGCTGGTATAAAATTTGGATCTAAACAATAATTATTAGCACCTCTTTTTTTGAGAAAATTTGAGTGGCACCCCACTTTTTTAGACTTATTTAAGGTGCACCCCACAAGTTTACATGAATGTATGATACCCTCCCATTTTGACGGTTTTCGTCCAAAATGAGCGTTGACCAATTTTTTTGATAAAAATACCCCTATCTGTTGTCCTCTTCCCCGCGACGAGGCGCGACTGCATGGCCTCGGAGAAGTAGACGGCGACGCGCTGCGCCGAGGTGCCGAACGGCGTGGAGACCTCGGAGATCTCCAGGAAGAGGCGGTTGGCCTCATCCAGGTTGTCGGCGGCGACGGCCTCGGCGCACTGGAGCAGGAGGGTGAGCAGGCGGAGGCGGTGCTCGAGGGAGCGGAGGGGAGGAGTCGATTGTCTTCTGCTTCTTGTTGGAAGGCGGAGGGGAGGAGGAGGGGGGTCGAGGGAGCGGAGGCGGTGCTCGAGGGCGGCGACGAGGGAGGGGTTGCAGGGGTTGATGATCTCGCGGACGTTGTGGATGAGCTGGGCGATGGAGACCTCCGGGGCGGCGCTGGTGATGAGGTCCTTGATGAAGCCGTCGACCCAGGCGGAGTCGGGCTGGGCGGAGGAGTCGGCGGCGGCGGACTCCGGGGCGAAGAAGACGGGGAGGCCGGAGAAGTTGCAGACTTGGGGAGGGGGAAGGATGGGCGGTGGAGGGAAGGAGAGGAGGATGGAAGAAGTGGGGGGAGGAGGAGGAGGAGGGGGGTGGGTTATTCTGGGATAGGAGGAGGAGGAGGGGTCTAGGTCTGATGGAGCTGGTCGCTTTCTAGCCATAGTTGATGATGGAAGAAATTGTTGTTGTTGGAGTAGGAGGAAGGAGTAGCAGAAATTGGTGGTGGTAATGGCCGGGGGGGGGGGGGGGGGGAGGGGGGGTGCGGCGATGCCGGGGAGGGGGGCGAACACGGCGGACGGCAGCCACGTGTGACGGGAAGGGGAAACACACAAAAAGAGACAAGGGCAAGTTTCGTCCAAAAAAATTGGTCAACGGGATTGACCGTGCGTTTTGGACGAAAATCGTCAAAAGTGGGGGGTGTACATTTATGTAAACTTGTGGGGTGTACCTTAAATAAGCGTAAAAAAAATGGAATGCCACTAAATTTTTTTTTTTTTTTTTTTTTTTCTTTTTACGATAGTCGGTATGGGAGTGACCAAGAGACGAAGCAGCGTTCGGAGAAGAGTATCTAGACATTGACATGGCTGTCATTTGTAGCAATTTGATTTGTCTTGATGAAATTTAGTCTTAGATTTCTGCTAACCTCCTGTCTTTATCACCACATGTGGGTAGGCAGCCATGTCATGCAACAAATCTAAGTGATTCGCATCGTCATTATTACTTGCTTTGACCAATACGAGAGATCTTCAAGTCTTGATATGATTTCTTTGGTAGCTCAAATTCCTTACTTTTAACAAAATTTTAAATAATTCTCAATGAAATTGATGCATATATATAGTCCGTGGATCTATGATAGTTCAAATTTCAGAAAATTTCATTCGCAGGGATAAAGTTTCGTTTGTTTATTTGCATGAAAGAGAAGAAGTTTCGAATAATAGCAAATTCGGATAGGTGGCGCTAGTTAAATTGGCGTCGAAGAAAACTGGCGCCAGTACAAGTGGCGTCCAATTTTTATTTTTTATTTTTTAAAGCCGGCGCCAGTACAACTGGCGCCCGAAAAGAAAAAAAAAACTATGCTTGGCTCAAGTTGAACTGGCGCCAAGATGCTGCGGGTGTGGGGGGTCAGCATGCATTACTTTTGTTTCTTTGTTTACATTCATTCTTTTTGTTTTTTTTTCTTTTGCTTTTTTATTTGTTTGCATTACTTTTGTTTCTTTGTTTGCTTCATCACAACATTAAAACAGTCATTTCCAAGCGACTATAAACGTTAGGAAAATTATTGCTAACGGTTTTTACCGTTAGAAGTACGGTGTTGGAAATTTTTCCTAACCGTAACAAACCGTTAGTAAATTTCGTTTACTAACGGTACAAAACCGTTGGTAAATTTAGTTTACCAACGGTGAAAAACCGTTGGTAAATTTAGTTTGCTAACGGTGAGCACCCGTTGGGACATTAAAATTCCTGACGGAAAATAACTGTTGGAAAACGAAAAGTTCTAACGGTAAACAACCGTTGGCAAATTCACTTTCCTAATGGTAGCAAACCGTTGGAAAAATAAATTTAGTAACAACTATAAACGTTGGTATAATAATACCATAACCTGTACTTGAAGTTCCATATTACCAACATTAATATTATATATCATCAAATATGTAAACATTTCAATAGAGTTCAACCATATTCTAAATAAAGCCATAATCTGTAAGTGAACATTTCAATAGAGTTCAACCATATTCAAAATAATGTCGTATATTATAACCTGTAAGTAAACATTCCAGATTACCAACCATATTCAACCATATTATAGATCATCAAATTATAATGCCATAACCTTGATTACCAACCATATTCTTAATAACATAAAGTTCAATAGAGTTGTTACCATAACTGTCAAAAGTAAAAAAAAAAATTACATATATCGCACGCGATACTTTGGCCAAATCTCAAAACCTCCGTCAGCTATATCACAAAGTTTGTAATTGCCATTCTATGGACCATCAAAAATTAGTGCATCCGGATCTATTACCTCTGTCACCCAAACAACATCCTCTACATCTTGTAGCACCTCCCTATGATGACAAATGGCACGTTATCCCTTCGCCACCTCCTCCTTCAAATTTTTTGAAAGTAAGATCACATTTTTCTTTCCTTTGGAAGATGATCCAACGTTGTTGTTTGGGACGGCGGGGCTAGCGACATTGTCATCGTGGGTATTGGGACCAACTGGAGTCTTCTCTGTGTTGGAGGCAACTTCAGTCCTTGGTGTCCCATTGCCTTCGAATTGATTTGGTTGCACATTAATATTTTGTTGCATACTCAGAAATGCAGAAGCCATCGAATTAATCTTGGCCATAGCGTCATTCATTTGGTTTTGTAATTCCATTTTCCACGTACGAAGGTCTTCAATGTCTCTTTGACTGTTTATTGCTTTTGTAGCTTGTATCATTTTTACTTGCTTTGCAGAAGAGGTAGAGCTGATTGCACGGCAATAACTCGTCTTTTTCTCTGACCCATAAACTTCAGCAATAGGATCACTTTCAAAGTCTTCTAAGCTTGTAATACCATCGGTACCATTAAGACTTGCTTGTAATTTTTGCCTCTCTTCTGCCGCTTCAATTTGAACCTGTATTTCCATGATAACAAACTAAAATTCAGTCCAAATTATCTAATACAAGCTAAACAACATGAATAGCATCCAGTTCATATTGGCAGAAAATTATCTAATACAAGCTAAAATTCATAAACATTTTTAACTGACATTCATGAATGACAAAATTATCTAATACAAGCTAAACAACATGAATGATATTTTTATGAATATATAGGGGCATGCATGCATAAGCATATTTTCCTATGTGTTCTTCTGATGGGGATGAATCTAGTGGTTCGTCCATTCGAATAACAATGGAAGAAATTAACAATCTTGATCAGGGAAAGAGAAATTATGCACTTATTACTCAAATGATTTGGCCTTGTGGTTGCAACTCTCTGTATACTCAACACTTATTACTCATATGTTGTTGGGAATTATACTGATTCAATAAAATTCATGATACTGTTATTTATCAGCTTCAATATCACCATATTCTTCCTCTTTAACTCTGATGTTTCTCTACTTCTTTGATGACCTAAAGGAGATTGAATTTTCCTTTTTAATCTATATCGAAACCCCAGGGACAAAATGATATTGTTTTCTGGATACAATTGTTATAATACGAAAATACATGATTGTTCATATTGACAAAATGACATTATTCTGAAACTACAAAATGATAGCGAAATAATGTATATTATAACCTGAAAACTCATAATATAATTGTATATACAAAATGGTATATTATGAAAATACAATTGTATATTATAATTGTGTAGTGTCCCGAAAACATTTTCACGTAATACAATTGTATTTTCATAATATAAACAAAACATATGGTTGAACACTAAAATGAGTTTTCAGGTTATAATTGTATATTATGAAAAAAATTGTTTATTATAACCTGAAAACATCAAAATAAATGTATATTATAACCTGAAAACATCAAAACAATTGTATATACAAAATGGTTGAACTCTATAATGACATTATTTTTAGAATAATGTTTTCAGATTATAATATACAATTGTATTATAATGATATTGTTTTCAGCAAAATGAGTATTATAACAATTGTTTTTTGATGTTTCCCAGAGAGCAACAAAACATATTTCGTATTGCTGCAACAGATTGGATTCATAAACAGTTCATATTGACATTTTTAACTGAACCAAATCGCCTCTAACATGTATTGAGAGGTCATACTATAAAACACATGAAAATGGTACATAAGAAAAGTCTAAATAAAGAAACAATCGCTTCTGAAAATCATTTGGTTTTTTGTCAAAAATATCTATAACTGAAGCTCCTATTTTGAGACAATATGACTGAAGCTATTCAATAAAAAAAATTACGGTAATAGGGAGAGAGAGAGAGAGAGAGATATCTACATATGAAATATGCATTCATAGATCGGAAACACAAACTGTTGTTAACAGTGAATAACGTGCCTTTATTTAACTGATCTAATGACTTGAAATTACCAAATATATCCCTATTTTATAGTACTTACATATTTTTCGGCTGCACATGGAAGCACCTCCCCAGTTTTTCTTTTTGTGTGTGCCCTTTTCCAAGCCGCTACTCGCGAAAGCTTTTCTGTTGGATTTTCCTTTGCCTACATGCAAAATCATGATTAATGACATATAATGTACTAATTACATAATTATTAATAATGAAAAAAACTACATACCATTTCTTTATACACTCTACTATAAGGTTTTCATCCCAAAGTGCGACTGATAGGATTTTTAGCCCTATTTTCAGCATTATTCTTACATTGCTCCTTCTTTTTATCACTATACTCGATGTCTACAAACTTCTCCCACCATATTTGATCAATATCATTAGGACGGTTATCAAGGCAATACGTTTGGGTATAGGTTGTCAATTAATTTTAAGATATTTCGCGCGCGTGGTGGACTTCACTATTCTGAAATACTGCAGAATTTTTTTTCCAATATAGTTCGAGCTACCTTGGGGCCGACGTTCATCTCAACCTCTTTCTGTCACAACAACACAACAACATTACATAATTAGAGTCCAAAATATAAAAACAAATTCAAATGTATATAATCAAATTGAAAATGTAAAGTACCATGAGCTCATTCATAGATTATCCTTGTAGAAGTCATCTACTTGCCTCCAATCTTCATACCCAATTGGGATTTGAACACGAATTAGGGCACCACAACGAGAAGTCCATTTGGCTGCATCTCTACCCTTAGCACCCTCTAAATCAACAACTATTGAGTATTTTTTCCATTTGGTAGGGGTGGAGCATCCGACTCTTGTATGTTTTTTGTACCTACCAATGCACTAGAACTAGGATGGGATGACATTCCGTAATAAAACTGCATACAAAATTAGGAATGAAGCTTAGAAGTAAGGAGAATATATTTTCATATGTTTCCTATATATAACATGCATTATCATCATCCAATCAAATTTTCACAGGTTTCCTATTGTGATGGCAAATTGTTTGGACAATAGCAGTATAACTGCTGTACAGGGCAAAACATAATGTTGTGGTACAAAATGAATAAGCAACTATTACATAGCTTCATAGACCAAGAATTTGCATTATCATCATCCAAGAATAAGCAATTATTACAGAGGCAACTTTGCCCTTGGCCATACAGTTTTGGGTTACTACTAGATCACTGGGGAAGTCAAGACGGGATTGTGTATGTATTTCATTACACATTCAGTTGCAAGAGAGAGAGAGAGAACTCTTATAGTATACTTCTCTGACTTTTTTCTAAAAAAAACTTGTACTTGTTTTATTACATATTCATATAGACTGAAACGGAGATATGTGTGATGTTAGGGTCAAGCTTGGCCTGTGGGTTGCTTCATAGGCATGTGCAGGAATGAAGACTGATAGGGAGTACCATGTAATAATAGGTGTTAGGGATTTTAGAAAGGAGATTAGCAAAGGGTTTTCTGTGTTCGTGTATTCAACTGTCAATATATATATATGTGGATGTATCATTAGAAGACAGGGGAGCTCGAGTTCAGTTTGAGGTATCAGTCATTTAGGACTGGTACAGGAGGTTAAGTTCAAGAATTTGGGAAGGGAGGGGTATCACTGATATGAGGGTTGAGTATCAGTCCATGGTGATTGATTTGTGAATCAGTCCCTGACTGATATGAAGGAGATGGACTTGAGGGATGTTTTGGGAGTCATGTTCAGATTTTTAGCAATTAGGAATAGGGTGAAATAGAAATCAGATTCAGTAGGGAGGGATACCAGTCTTAGACTGGACTGTGCAGTGAAGGGTAAGCAAGGAAATGGAGGGAATAGAATTGGGGATTCCTCCTGTGAACACATAGAGGGAATAGAGCTTAATAGGGAGCAGTATAAGTAATAGGGAATTGAGGGAATAAAGCAGTATAGTTAATAGGGAGCAGTATCAGTAATATAAAATGATTCAAAGAGGAGAATGCAGGGAATAAAATGTTAGAGGGAAGGAGATAGTCTATTTTGCTGTAGGTATCAGAATGGAGGGGTAAAGATCAGTTATGGACTGATTTGAAATCGATTGTGAACTGATTTGAAATCAGTCATGGACTGATTTAGAGTTTAGTCTTGGACTGAAGGTAAGGCCAGAACAGTATAGTATTAGTCATATGGACAGAAACAAGAAGGGGAAAATGTATCAACTGATACATGTGTGTGTTGCTTTAAAAGAAGGTTGGGAAGCGTACTGTATCAGTTAACGACTATGTTATAGAAGAATTTATTTCATAATGTTTTAGTCCCAACCAAGTGTAGTTGCATAATATATTATTTGAAGAAGAATTTATTATCATTATCTCAACTACTAAGGTCGGGTAAATATGCAATGTTTTGACCCTAAGAATTTAAGGTAATGAGAGACCTGAGCCTATCTATGAAATATCAGCTGAGTCAACATAAATATATAAGATTCTAAAGAATAAGATTGTATATTTATGGCATGCCAGACTTTAGCACGTGAACTATCATAAGTTTAAAACGATGCTGCAAGGTCAATGCTTAATTACAATTGGAGGCTCTTGAAGACACTGTTTGTGTTGGATGGACCACCAGTGTGGTAAGTGTAACACCCACTTTTCTAAAATGAGGATAATTTTGAACTTTTATAATTTTGATTAATCGATAATAAGATTTAACTCATGTTCTGATTTTTGGTAATTTTTTAATCAATTTAAAACTATTTAAAATGTTGAATTGTGATTTTGATGGTTAACTAGTTAATCCCTTGTTTTGCTAAGCTTAGAGACTAACCATGACCATGGGAACCTAACCATGTGATTAGGATGACTATTTACAACTTTTTAGGCTAAGGGTATTTTGGTCATTTTATGACTTTTGAATAATTTAGGATTTTGATTAATTGGTGAATTTTATATTATTTTAATAATATTTAAATTGATGTATTATGATTTTGGTCATTTTTCATATTTTAATATTTTGGGAAAATTTTATATTTTTAATATTATTTTTATTGGATTTGTTTAGTCGGATTTGAGTTTCGTCTCGTTCCGACTTGTATTGTGACCCAGGTAGCTTGAACTCTAGATGGGACCCAATATTAAGTTAAGCATGGCTCACAAGACCCAACATTAAGTTAGTTAATTAAACTAATTTTTATCATGTTAGAATGGTTAAGTTAGAGACTCAAAACTATATCATTTTGACCCCAAACTTGAACCTAGTCTAGACTTAACCATATGAGACTAGAGAGGGGCAATTAGGACATTTCCTATTAGCCCTAATGGACTCTTTATGGCAGCCACCTTTAGGAGAGATTGATTCATTTTATTCATTACATTCTTGCCTCTTTTATTTTCCTTTTGTTTTTCTCCAATTTTAGAGAGCCTTCCCATTGATTTGATCTCCAAATCAAATAATTCCTTCAACAAACCTTCCCTCAATCATTCTCATTCTCCAAGGGAAGGGTGCTACCCAGGATTGGAAGAGGAGTGCAAGGAGGAGTGTCCACTTTGAGGGATCTTCGTATCGGAGCCGTGTCCTAAAGGATTTTATTGGGATTCCACTCCCAATAGGTAAAACCCATCCTCCAAATCGATTTTCTTTGCATATAAATTAGTTTTGAATTCGTAGGATCCATCCTCATGCATGTGTCCCATTTAGATTCAAATTTGAGGCCATTTGGAGCTCTTTTGAGAATTTTAGATATGTGTCTTGTGTCCTACTTGATAGATCCCAAATTAGGACACCCCATGTGTATGTATGTATGATAATAGTTTAAATAGATATTTAAATTCAGTTTTATATTGGTTAGAGAGTGGATTGATGTTAGTTAGGATGGTTAGAATGAGTTTTATTTGGATACCTATGTTTGTATCCAAGTATCTTGGCCTATATGTGTTCTTTTGTCAAATCCGTCATAATTTTCATCCACGTTTTTATTAACCAAAACAAATTAGAAATGTCATAACTTTTAGCTTAGAACTCCGATTTATCTCCCGTTTTTTTTAAAAGAACTGTATCGAAGTTAGATTTCCAAATATATATTTTAATAAGCCAAATTCTTTGTGTAACTTTCTGTAGAATTATTTGAGTGTCAGCTGTACGAAAGACGAACGTGTTTCGGTATTTTCGCGATTCCGGGAGCTTTCGGACACGAAAATGCAATCCGTTTAAAATTTCGAAAAGCTAACACAAAGGACTATGACATACTTTAATCCTAGAATTTAGTGAATGTCCAATTGGTACAGTATTGGTTTTAAGTAGAAGAGTGACTATACGATATATACATTTTGTGTAACCTGTGAGCCTATGTAGTATGGATATTAAATGAATATAGAGTATGTAATGCATGATATATTAGATGAATGAAATGATATATATATATATATATATATGATATATATTCTTTTTACATTAATGTATATATATGGTTGAATGCAAGCATGTAGGAATGCAATTAATATAATGTATGTAAGCAATGCATAAATGCATGAATGAAAGAATGATATACAACGTATGCATGAAAGTATATAATGAATGCTAGATATGAATGCAAGATACATATATAATGATAGATATGAATGCATAATGTATAAATATTGTAATGCAATATATAATGATAATATGTATGGTAATGAAGAGTATATGATGCAAGCATGAATGAATGGAGGAAATACATGTATATAGGTAATATAGAATGCAATATATGAAAGGAATGAATGATAATATATAACATGATATGTAAGGTAATGCAAGGTATGAAATATATGATGTGTGCATGTTTGTATGTCTCTATGTTAATGTATGAAATGATATGAATATACAATGTATGCATATGTATAAAACATGTAGGTAATGCATAGATGCATGAATGAAATGAATGTTTACAATATGTTAATATAAATACAAGTATCTAATATGCATGAATATAAGTATAATATAATACAAGTATACATGTATGTATCATGTAAATATAATATACATGATATGTATGTATGCATGTATACAAGGTAAGTATGTATGTATGTATGTATTTCTATAAACTGAGTTAACCTATAACCTTTTACACACATGCATTCATACACCCTTTGACATCATGTATCCCATGTCACATACACCTACCTATCACTAAATTTTAGAACATTAACACATATCCTTTCACACACATGCCAAACACACACATACTCACTTACTCTTTTACCTCTCTTTCTCTTTATATATATATATGTATGTGCCTATATATATAGCTTTCCTATATATATCTATGTATATGAATATGTGAATAGTGATGCATATATATATATATATATATATATATATATATATATATGTATATATATATATATATATATATATATATATATATATATATATATATATATATATATATATATATATATATATATATATATTATATATATATATATGTATATATATATATATATATATATATATATGTGTGTGTGTGTGTGTGTGGGATGTACATATAGGTAGCCTATATGTTATAAGTGTACTACAATATATTAGATATATATATATTGTTATGTGTATATGTGTTTGTGGTTTGGCTTAGGCATGATATAGCCTATAGCCTAGGGCTCTTAGCCTATGGTGTGTCTGTTTGCCTAGTGAGAGTTTAGTTAGATTTGTTTAGTCTTGATTAGGCCTAGAATAGACTAGTTAGACTAGTATAGACTTGTTTGGTTTAGGTTTGACCTAGTTGACCTAGTTTGACTAGTCTAGTTGACTAGAGTTGACCAAAGGTTGACTTTAGCCTAGATTGACCCCAAACTTCATGTAGATGCATTGTAGCAGTCTATTTCCTTATTTTAGACTTGTTGTAACTTGTACTGTTCTATAGGAGACAGACACCACTCCTCGGACAGTATATTCTCTTCGGACATTCAGGATACCAGGCGAGTACATTCTCTGATCATTTCATAATTTGTTAGAATTATATTCCTGCTTTAGATTACTTTACTTGATGCTGTCACGACATTATCACGGATTAGTACTATATGGATCTTTTCAAGCGATGTTATCCCCCTCGGGAGCATCGGGTACATTGTGTCATGTGTGTTTCACTTTCATTATGTACTCCTGTGCTTTCACCATACATGTACACTCCTGTGAATCATGTACTCTCATGTTCACGGAGCCTTCATGTATACTATCATGTGCAACCTTTCATGGGCCCCCATGTGATATCATGTACAATAACATAACCTGCTTAGATCCTTGTGTATTGATTGGGGAAAACGGGGGAGTGCTAGTAGTCATGTGAACAATTACAAAGTAGTGTAGATCATATGAAACTCTTTAGTGTAGATCATCTACAAATCTTTTATGTTCACATGTGCTATCCTGTACTCTACATCACTAGCCACTATTAGTTCTCTATTTATAGTAGATATTTCTATTACAGTTCTCTCTCTGTTTACATACTGTATTTCTTTCAGATCCTGCATCTTACTCTACTGCATGTTTATATTTTCTAACCTGCTATGAACTGTTGAGATGTATTGTGCTCGCTCCTGTCCTTACTGGACCTGTTGATAAATTTTACAGATAGCCTGGAGGTTGCCTGCTAGCCTAGAGGAGACATAGTAGAGGTTGTATAGATAGCTAGGGTTTTGCTTATAGCTTATTTTTAGTTGTCTTGAGTTATATTTATGGATTACTGTATTTGAGCTTTGAGATGTATTTCTGGATTTGTGTATCCTAGACACTTAGATTTCTATCTGCTGTATCTCTTTTGGATTTCATGTTTTATCTATCTTCTATTATGCTCTACCTTAGATGTGATTGAGTTTACATTCTGCTATGTCACTCCCATTCGGGGAGTATAAACTGCTTAGCCTTATACTGTTAGACGCACGAGACCTAGGACAGCGTTTTACCGTCGATACTGCGGCGTAGGCTGGACGTACCCACTTCTCGTGCCCTTACTCTAGGGTGCGGGTCGTGAGAGTAAGGCACATCAATTGTCATATGAGGAGTTAAAATACAAAGCAAAGGAACCACTATAGCTGATTCAAGTCTGAAGAAGAAGTCTGAAGCACCAGAGATGTTCAGAAAGGTCCAGAACAAGGTTGAAAGTGGAGTTGGTAAGGGGATAAGTGCATACACACTGATAATGGTAGAAAACATATATAGGAATAGTTCTCAGACTATCTGACGGATTATAATTTTTAATGATAATTGACATGTTCAGGGATGCCTTAACAAAATTGCGAGGCAGAGTGAAATAACCAGCAACTTGCAGAGACATATCGAAGCTTACTGCATACCAATAATGATGTACCCAAAGGAGCACAAGAGTACATAATGAGACATTGGTGGAGCTTTAAAGAAGAAGACAATCCACTACATCAACCTTGAAGATCAGATATGAATCGACACCCTAATCCTATATATGCTAACACTGATCTTGCTGGGGTATATAATAATAAAGAGCCGACACATTTGAAGAAGATCTAGAAGTATTGAGTAGAAAAGGACAATGAAAGAAGAAATAACCGCATTAAACCAAAACCAAACCATTGACTTAGTACCAAAGCCTATGAATGTTAAACCAATATCCTGCAAATGGGTTTACAAAGAAAAGACTTAATCTCGATGGGTCGATAGAGAGAAAGAAAGATATGCAATAGTGATATGGAAAAATTACAGAATTCCTTCTGCATAATGGTTATTTAGGATGATTCTCCAAGAGTGTTAGTCAAGTGAACAAGGAGGGACTGAATTATTACCTCCAGAAATGAACCAATGACTGAGCATCATATCCAGATGACTGCACATGGCAGATATCATCAGAGCTCGACTGGACAGATACTCAAATTAATCCTACTGATACTAGGATGGATAAGGCTGAACAGATACCCAATTATTTAGATTTTGAGCAAGGACTCATGGGGACTGAAATGAAGGCAATACAATAAGGTATAGTGGAGGCTCCTGCCAACATAACGATAGCATGCATACAAACCTATCAAAATGTATAGGCATCAAAATGAGGCTGTAATGAAGTGTAATTACTGATACCAACTGTAGGGCATTGATACAAGGGTGTGTGACCAAACAATGAAACAATGAGCTAAGAGTCATGATCCAATGTGGATACTTGGACTCGAAGCCAACTCCCAGGACTGATGTCTCCTACCCAGAGGGAAGAAAGGGGTCTTATGTGACATGATGAAACTGAACCCAAGGCTTGGTGTCCCTTTACTGAGTTATGCTCGTCGCTCTAGTATTTGATGTGGCACGTTCTCATTTACCACATCTTCAAGTACAAACATTATGAGCAGTATCTAGCTAGAAAAAAAGATATTAGAGGTTCACCTTTTAAAGTGATGGTGATGAACCCAAGTTCAGAATCTTCAACCGAGCTAACCCTGCAAAACAATTTTCAGGTCCAATGACATGAATAAGAAACATAATAATGTTTCATAATATTAGGATAATATCTGATTTAAAGGAAATACAAAACCTGGAAAGAAGATAAAAGAAAATAGAAAACTTGAATAAGAAACTGAGATTCATATTAACCATAAGAAGATATACAAATGGGATACATATTAACCATAAGAAGAATGTTTGACTGTGGTTAGTGACTCACCAACTAACTTCTCACAACCATCATCAGATAATCCACAACAACTGAGATTCAGATATAGCAGAGAAATATATGTATATATGCTTCAAATTCAGACAAGCAATCAGTAAAAGTTTGTCACAATCATCAATACCATTGTTTCAAATTCTAAAACAAAAAGGATATTACATGCCATTGTTCTCAGAATGATACAATCATCAATACCATTATTTTCTAAATTTAAATCTATTTGGGTTCAATACATTTTAATAGTGGTGCCAAGTTAGGTTGCTCTTTCGAAATAGATTGAAAGCTTGTTGGTATGTTGTAATCATCAATACCATCAGTCATACGCTTTGAGAACGTCAAACTATAGACCAATCGGGATTTTACGGATCTTTTATATAAAAAACTTAACTAGCTTCGGATGCAAGAATGGCCGGCTCATCATAATCCTCATCAGCACTCTTGAACTTCTTCAAATTCACAAGCAACAAGTTAGACTCTGGACAAATCTTACAACCATTGGTCTTGTACCCGATATTCACCCAATCACAATAGAACACTACATGTTGAAATTCATCATAATCAACCTCTATAATCTCTTTGATAATACCATACCAAGTAATGTTATCATCCATAGGGTTCATATCTTTTGCACTTGCGACAAATGTAGTGATTGCATCCATGCAAACACCGTTGTCTTGTGTCAAAAGTTTATCATCATAGTGTTGGGGAGAGATTACATAACCATTCACCCGATATTTCATATGAGTTTTGGCTTTCTATTTTGGCCTACTAACATACCACCACAACAATGAGTCCATGCATTTTTCTTCCAGCAGCTGTTAATACAAGTCACTTAAATACATTAATCAAAGCTACAAATTATAATTAAAACTTTATTCAATTAAATTTTACACACCTTTTTGTGTAACCAATCAATAAATTCAGATTGTACTACCACTTCTGTCTTAGTGATAACTCTTCTTTGACCACGAGGACCATCTTCCAAGGATGAGCGATACATACTACAAATTCAAAAACCATATTATATAAACAGAAAATTACACATTATGTAGTTTAAAAATATAAAAGAATATCACAACTGTAATATTCATCTCATTTTGGTATATTTATCCTAAAGAATACCCATCTCCGAATTTGTATACGTTGTACACCAGATAACTTGATAGTTTTACCCTCAAGAATGGACCGTTCATACATATCATCACCATTCTCATCTAAGAATAGTGCTTGACTAGAACTATGATTTCCATCATGCGGATTTGGCATATACTCCATAGCATATCTAACATATTCTGAAACAAGATATGCCTCAGAAATAGACCCTTCCACATAACGTTTGTTGCTTGGTATGTTTTTGTATTCCTTCATAGCCGTTATATCAACATAAAACATTGACTTGTTAAAAAAATTATAGTTCTAATAAATAAACATAGAAACAATAATATATAAGATGAATGTATCACCTTTCAAATGGATACATCCATATATATCTCGTAGGCCTGCAGAGAAGAGCTTGGTCAGCTAGGTGCACCATTAGGTGGATACTTATATTGAAGAAGTGAGATGAAAAATAATGTGCCAATACACATAATGCCTCGACAATCATATCTTTGGAAGCTTGGACATGCTTTCGAACTAAGACCTTCGAGCACAATATGTTGAAGTACAAGCTTACTTGCAATATAGCTCGTTTCAACTCACAAAACTTTGGATATGCATGTTGAACCATAATTGGAAGCAAGTATTGGATAATGACATGATAGTCATATGACTTCTTAATATGCAAACTGGGGGTTGAATACTTACAAGGCTGCCCAAATTAGTTGCAAGGCAAGACGGGAGCTTTACGTCTTTAAATACTTGACAAAATTGCATCTTCTGAGCCTTATCCAGTGCATACTTAGAAGATTATTTTCCCTTGTCAAACATCACATTAATAAGATGTTCAGCCACATTCTTTTCAGTATGCATCACATCAATGGTATGTCGTACTTTATGACTACTCCAATACTCTAAATCAAAAAGAATCGACTTTTTATACCACGCTAGTCTTCCTTCGTTGTTATCACCATATGCAGTATAATCTTCACTACCATCTACCTCAACTGCCATTCGCTTCTTGTAAGTAGCTTTCACTAATTTACCTGGTACATATTTGATACGATCAAGCCTCTCTAAAAGGAGCGATCCTGTGAATCGTGTTGGAGGTTCGTTGTGCTCTACATCCTTATACCATCCGTGTTTTACTTTTCTGTATGGGTGACCATCCTTCAAAAATCTCCTGTACTTTCTAAAAACATTTTTATTACCAATGCGCTCAGACTCTGTCTCAATAGCACAAATATGACAAGCTTTGTAACCATGTGTCATACAACCAGATAAGTTACCAAATGCTGGAAAATCATGGATTCCCCACAATAATATTGCTCTCAAATTGAAGAGTTCTCCCGTGTCCATATCAAATGCCGACACTCCTTCTGCCCAAAGTTGCTTTAACTCATCTACAAGAGGTTCTAGGTATACATCAATGTCCTGACTCGGTGCTTTCGATCCAGGAATTAACAAACACATCATCTGGAACTGTGATTTCATGCATAACGAGGGAGGAAGGTTATAAGGAATCATATACACGGGCCAACAATTGTAACCACTAGATAGCACTCCATATGGGTTGAATCCATCTGTAGCAATACTAAGTCAAACATTACGTCCCTCTCTAGCAAACTCTGGCCACTTGCTTTTTAGCGATCTCCATTCAGCTGAATCAATAGGATGACGCATAGATTGCCAAGAAGATTTTGCTTCCTTGTGCCATTGTATTTGCCGTGCTATCCATGGTATAGTATACAATCTAGTTAATCTTGCAATTAGAGGAAAGTGTCTCAAAACATTTCTAGGTTGTTATGTGACTTTATCTACTTTTCCAGACTTTGTCTCCTTAACTTTAAACCTGGGAGTTTGACAACGAGGGCATTCTATTGCATCTGCATATTTCTTCCAATATAACATGCAATCATTTTCACATGCATGAATGCAATTGGCCTTCATTCCCAAATCTTTTAGCATTTGTTTCATTGTAGGATACTTGTCAGGTAGTGTATTTTCCTTTGGAAGCCACCGTCTCAATCGTTTCAACAACTTGGTCACGCTATTTCCTGACCAATTGAACTCCTTCTTCAAGTTATGAAGCTCTATAATAGCACATAAAGTTGTAAGCCCATCTTCACAGGAAGGGTATAGTTTCCCATTTGCTTTTCTCTTATATTCATGATACTTACTACCATGGTCAGGATCGGGGACAAATAGATTATCCAAAACATCACATGTCACATCAGGATTCCCCTGCCAAGTAGCTTGTTCCATATTATGTACTCCATAAGCATCATCAACAAAGTTCCCGAGCGCACCCCCTGCATCACCGCCATGTTCTTCTTGGATTTGATCTTGGATCGGATCCTCTTCAATAACATGTGGTATAGAATCTGGCACTACGTTCACGTCATTCCTCTCTCCGTGAAAGCACCACTCATCATATGTTGGTTCCATACCATACATGACCAAGTGCTTTTCCACTGTTTCAAAAAAAATCTTTTAGAATTTTTGCACTTCGTACAAGGGCATGGACATGTGCTAATCCCGGGTAGTGGGTGGTTCTCCATAAAGTTTATGAAATATCGAACACCTTCTATGTATTCGACATTATTTCTGTGTGGATTTTTGATGTACTCTCTTGAACGTCTTGACATAATATAAAGGACGTTACCCTCTCAATTGTGAACCTAATAATCAAGCAAGATTAAGACAAATTAGATCATGTAGACAAGTAGATAATTATTTCCATTAAAATTATTATAGTACTGTAATATGCCAATAACATTGCATTTAAGTTATTCAGTAGTTTTGAATTTAACTAAATAACGATATGATTCTATTTGCCTATTGAAAATTATATGCCTTTTATTTAGAAATTAGCAACCTTTTATTTTAGAAACTGAAATTCAAACTTGCATAAATTTTTAGCCTCATCGAAAAAATATAAATCATTTCGTATGCTTCCATTTAAACTTGTATAAATTTTTAGCCTTATCAAAAAAACCAAAGAACCTTCTCGTCTTCCCAATCTTTGTCAATGACTATGTTATAGAAGCAGCTATGTCTATGTAGTGGTATTGCTGCTGGTTTTTATTACCGTGTAATTAAATGTACAGTTAGAGTTGATATTAAGATATTGTTGCTAGTCCCATTTATATAAACTAGCTAGCTACATCAATAATGCACTACTGTACGCAACTCTTCTACTTTATAAACTATCCATAAATTTAGCTATTAATGTATTTAACAAAATCTTGATTGATCCTTCAAAATCAACAAGTATGTATGTATTCAAAAGAAATTTGCACAAATAAAGTGGGCTCCAAATTAAAATATATTAAGTTTTATTAAGGCATGCCCAAATGTTAAGATTAGACCATGAGACGAGCTTCCTGGGATTAATCCAATGAAGCCATGCAACAGAGTATAAATATTCCTCGCAAACTATATTACTATATAACTTTATTAATATAGAGCTGTCGGCTAATCCTCATCCAACATTAGTTCAATTCCTAGTATTCAAACCAATCATAGGATCGATGGACACTAACTCGGACATTATTGTTGGAATCTCTCTTCATTATATATATAGCGCCTATTTAAGTAAAATGTTCTTTTATATACATATAGCGCCTACTATATTACGCCAACTTTATTATATCAATATAATCTTGATTGATCCTTGAAACTGAAAATTTTGAAACTGGAAATTGATAGCGCCTACTATATTACGCCTACTTCATTATATCAATATATAGACAGCCTACTATATTACGCCTACTATATTATGCCCAAATTTTGAAACTGAAAATTGATCCTTGAAACTGAAAATAGCGCCTACTTCATTATATATATTGCGCCTACTATATTACAATATAATCTTGATTGATCCTTGAAACTGAAAATTTCCCAAATTTTGATTGATATTGCAAACCTGAAGAAATTCCTTAGATCAAGAGTAGAAACTTAGGATTTTGGGTACCAGATCAAAAAAATTGGGTACCAGAAATATAGAATAATAGAAGAAAAAAATTGTTAGATAAAAAGAATCTGATCAAAAAATTTGAGGCGCTCAGTTGAGAGAACGTTACCTTCAGCTCCAGACGGGAGAGAGAGAGAGAGAGAGGCGCTTAGATGAGAACTCCAACCGAAAGAGAGAGAGAGAGGCGTCAGATGAGAACTCCATCCGCGAGAGAGAGGCGCTCGAACAGAACTCCAGCCGCGAGCCGCGAGAGAGTGAGGCGCTCAGATGAGAACTCTTAGGCCGCAAGAGAGAGAGAGAGAGGCGCTCAGATTCGAACATAAGGCCGAGAGAAAGAGAGAGGCTCTCTTTAGGGCTCACAAAAAAATTGGGGGAAACGAAAAGTGTTTCCTCCCATAACGCTTACTGCAATCACGTGAAACACACGAGATGTGTTTCGTATGCTTTTCATAAGGTTTGCCAACGGATGTTAATTGTTGTAACCTTTTATTTATATATTGCTTTAGTTTTTCTTATTTATAGTAACGGTTTTTAGCTTTTCTAACAGTTTTTTATTGTTACCAATTAGTAATGGTAAACAACTATTTGTAATCAAAAAATAATTGTGTTAGGAAATCCCTCTTTTGGTGTAGTGCATGCCATGCGTACCACAAAAAAAAGCTAACATGCTGCCTCTTCCCCCCCACCCTACCCCACCCTACCCATCTCAACATCTTGGCGCCAGTTCAACTAGAGCCAAGCCTAGAATATATATATTTTAATTTTCGGTGCCAGTTGCACTGGCGCTGGCTTTAAAAAATTAAAAAAAATTAGGCGCCAGTTGTACTGGTGCAAGCTTTTTTTTTTTTTTCTTCGATGCCAGTTTAACTGGCGCCACCTCCCCGAATTTGTTATTATTCAAAACTTCTCATCTTTCAAGCAAATAAACAAAACTTTATCCCTCCAAATGAAATTTTCTGTTCAAATTTTATATAATGTGACCTGGCTATTTAAATCTCCACCATCCACTTGTGTATATCAAGGTTTTAAAAATCTAACCTGACCTAATTGGTTGAACCGATCAATCTATGAACTAATTAGTACTTTTATTGGACGGGTTTAGAATTAGTTCATTTTTTCCAAAAATAAAATCAATCCATTTGATCCAATCGGCTTGGCCAAACCGTCTGCTCCACTTGAGTTTTTCTTACTTTCAAAATTTTAGACTTTACATACAATCAAAGTTAATATATTTTCTTCTTGACTAATTCTAATATATATATATATATATATATATATACAAAGAAACTTTATTGATGTATCAGGTGCAAAATACTGAAGCCTATACAAGTATACGCGACAAGTGCGAAAATACTGCAGAAACCAAAAAGGCTAGTAGTAACAAAAAAAAGCTAGTTGGCCCGGAGCCTAGGTTAGGTCAGCACCTTTCAGAAGCGGTCCGAAGAGTGCATGCAGCATTTGCTGATTTTTAGGATTTGTCGGACGACTTCCCTGATCAGCTGTATGGGGTTGTATTGGCGTCCTGCGTACCTATATTTGTTTTGGTTTTTTCAGAGGACCAAAATTCCGACGGCTGCGATGATCTGATGCCCGTGAGAGGTACCTCAGCTGGCGAGTAGATCGTTGAAGCCCCCGGCCCGGTGAACCTGGCCGCATCTGATAGAGAGGTTTGTCCACAACTGAGTGACAAGGTTCTCGGTGAGCAGGATGTGTTCTGTAGTTTTTGAATGGTGCTTAGTGCAGCAATGGCATCTCGAAACAAGGCTGAAGTCGATGGAGGTGAGGGAGTCGTCGGTTGGTAGCTTTCTGTGGTGGGCTCTCCAGATGAGAATTGACCATTTGTTGGGGATGCAGGAGTACCAAAAAGGAGCGATAAACGGGGATGACACGCTGGTGCCTCTCACCACGATCTGGCAGTTACCATCGTGAAAGTGCTACCGGATGAAGGAGACCACCGCAAGGCATCAGGATCTCGTTGAGCTGGATATCAGCGGCGGCAAGGTCGACCGTCGCCTCCGGCCCCAGCCAATCTCTGACCCGATCCCAAAGCCACCCTGAGCTGTTGTCCCATAAATTGCGGATCGTGCAATTTGGTGGGGCGGTCAAGGATAGCTGGAGGGCGACATTGTCGAGCTAACGTTAGTGACATAGCGATGAGCTGCCGTTGCCAAGCTGCAAGCGGATTAAGGGTTTCGCGAGCGTCGGCCCTGGAGGGTATGGCACCAGGATGCAAATGAGCGAATGTTGGCGACGACTGTCACGGGTGAGAATGTCGGAAGTATCTAGCCTTCATGAACCTTGTCCAGATGGAGTTATCTGAGCGGAGCTTCCACCATAACTTCATGAAGCAGGCGTCAATGATGTGCGCTAATCTGGTAAAGCCAAGTCTGCCCGCCTCGGTTGGTTTGGCCATCGTGTCCCAGCTGGCCCAATGGTGCTTGTCTTTGCCGTCAAAATGTCCCCAGAAAATGTTGGCAAAGAGTGACTCTAATGAGGATAAAACCTTCTTAGGGGGGAGCATACAGCCAGGGTGTAGACGGGGATGGAGGAAAAGATGTGCTTGATGAGAATCATCTTTTTGCCCGGAGAGAGGGTCGCATTGTGCCATCCCTCGATTTTTTTATTTTGTTCACTAGACCTACAAAGATTCCCGAATTAGATTTATCATACACCAGCGGGCACCCCACGTAGGAGAACGGCGAGTATGCGATGGAGAAGGAGGTAAGTTTGGCGACAGTTGCCTAGTGGTTCTTGTCGGGTTTGTGGTGGGTGTAGGTGACACTTTTGTCTGTGTTAATCCATTGTCCGGAGCATCTGGTGTATTTCTCCAGCGTTCTGCTGACCACCTCCATTGACCCGATGTCACCGGATGAGAAAATGAGGATGTCATCGACGTATACCAGATGAGTGATTAAAGGGCAGCCAGTGGTGGTATGAAAGTGGTGGAATCTGGAGGTGTTATCCATGCTATTTAGGTTTCTGCTGAGCGCTTCGACTGTGATGATGAAGATAGTGGATGATAGAGGGTCGCCCTGTCCCCCCTCGGCTGGATTTGAAGAAACCATCGGCTTGCTCATTGATGACAGTGGAGAACCAAGATTTGCTTATGGATCTGAAGATGACGTCAATCCAACTCTCAGAGAACCCGAAGGCCCTGAACACCCAAATCATGAATTGCCAGTCCATACGGTCATAGACTTTTTCCATGTTGAGTTTGATGGCGACGTTCTCCCCTTGGCCAGGAATTTTATGCAAGTTATTATTTCCTGGGCGAGCAGGATGTTATCAGTGATATTCCACTCGGAGACGAAACTGCTTTGCTCCTCGGAGATGATCTTGGGGAGAAGCGTGGACATGCAGTTTGTGATGATCTTAAAGATGATTTTATTGGTGAAGGTGCATAAGCTGATAGGTCTGAAGTCTTTGGAGGTCTCCGAGTTGTCCTTTTTTGGGATGAGGATAAGGTTGGCACGGGATATGGATTTGGGATAGCTCGCTCCTTGGAAGAATGCAACCGCGGCCTCATGAAAGTCAGATTCGATGATATCCTAAAAAGATCGAAAGAAGACATCGAAGAAGCCATCAGGTCTGGGAGCGCTGTGTTCGTCAAGGGCCCAGACTGCATACTTGACTTCCTCCGCGGAGGGGGGGGTCAAGAGCTACACGTTCTCGCGCTCGTTGATCAGGTGGGGGACAGAAGCCAAGAATTCCTCATTCTTAACGACGACATCTTTGGAGAATAGTTTGGTGTAGAAGTTAGCGGCTGCCACCTGGATGTTCCACTGGTCTTTGAGTAAGATGCCGTTATCGTCGAAGATTTGGTGCAGATTAAGCTGATGACGGCGACCTTTGACGCATGCGTGGAAGAAACCGAAATTTCTATCACCTTCGGCATCCCAGGTCAATCTGGCTTTCTGCTTCCAGAATTCTGTCTCGACCTTCAGTCGGGACTTGAGGAGTGCTTTGGTAAGCTTTAGTACGACACGGGCCTCTGGAGATCTGTGCGAGGCGTACAGGATCTCAGCGCGAGTGACGTCATCCTCTGCCGTCTTTATCGCTTGTAAAATATTCCCAAATGCCAGTTTGTTCCACATCGAGAGAGCACCCCTGGTAGCTTTATGTTTGGCTGCCACGCGAACGAAGGGGTCGGGGTTACTCATCGAGCTCCAGGCGGAGGCCACAATGTTTCGAAATTATGGATGATAGCTCCAGAAGTCCAGAAAACGGAAAGGTTTCTTGATGATGTTGGAGTTGCTGCTGATCTCGATTAGGAGTGGGGAGTGGTCCGATTCGATGGTATTAAGGTGAGAGAGGTTAGAGATGAGATCCATGTCGGACCAACGATTGTTGACCATGGCTCGATCCAGACGGGAGTATTGTCTTCGTGTGCCTTCCTACATGTTACACCAGGTAAAAGAGTTACCGGAGAAAGGAAGGGGGTAAAAGTGGGTGTTGAAGATAAAGGTATTGAAGTCGTTCATGGCCGACTGGGGGGGAGGGCGGCCCCCAGACTTCTCCTCTCTGTACGAGATCGTGTTGAAGTCGCCAAGACAGAGCCATGGGTGGTTGTTGTGGTTGATGTGGGTGTCGGTCAGGGTGTCCCAGAACATTTTGCATTCGGCGACATCACAACTGTCGTGAATAGCGGAGAGGAGAGAACGGGATGTAAGAGAGGGCTGCTCTACCCAGCAGGATAGCTCCTGTTTTGAGTCATATACGATACCGAATTTACATTCGACGGCGAAGAGGATCAAGATGTCATGGCACCCGACGACAATGGACGGGAAGCCGAGTTGAAGTTGGACAGATTTGAGTTTTCTTTGAAGGATTTTGGGTTCGAAGATAACTACTATGTCGACCCGGGGGATTTTTTTGAGACTGATTATTCTTCTCAAGGTGGGTTTATTGGCCAGCCCTCTAACATTCTACGAAAGGTTGTTAAGCATTGGGGTGGTTGCAGGGGGGTGAGTGTTGAGCTTTGTGGCTGACCTTGTGGTCATGGCCGTGGGCTCTTGGTTGTGTTTTTTTTTCTTATTATGGAAGATTTTGGGAGCTTTCGGGGTCACAGTTGTGGTGTCCTCTGCCGCTTCGTACGTGCCTTGGGTGCCGGTAATCGGAGGGGGGGACAACCTCTTTCTCAATCTCGGCCAACGCGCAGAGGGGATTGCTGAGGTCCATGAAGCCGGCTTCCTTGGCTTGCTGAAGCTTGTTTGCGGGAACGATACCAAAGGAGGCCAGGTCTTTCTTGAGGTCACTTCCGGAGATGAGAGAAGGGGTCTCAGTGGCAGAGAGGGCAGGGTGGATGATCAAAGCCACCCGATTCACCTCCTCGCTGACTGGAGAAACAACGTTGATCGGGTGCTCGACGGCGTGCTTCTCGCGCGCATCGAGAGGGATCTTGCTAGGAGGGGGTCTCTCCCTGTCGGCGTCAGGAGAAGGGGAAGAGGGAAGGATGTCGAACTTGTTGTTGAGGAGGATGGCCGGGGGTTCGGAGGGGGCTATGGCTTTAGCCGGGAGGGGGGTAGCGGGGGCTGGGTGAGCCGTCGCTGTCATCGAAGTGGGAGTGAGAGTTGGAGAGGGGAAGAATAGGTTCAGTCGAAATGATTTGGGTCACCTTCGTGGATTGCAGCTTGTGGGGGGCTTTCTTCTTCAGCTCCGGGTGGGCCCTGAAACAATACTTTGTGAGGTGTTCTCGGTTCTGACAGTGTTTACAGAAAATAATGTTATTATCGTACACTAGCATTTGAGAGTGTGACTGTCCCTCGAGTCCGATTTGAATGAGGGTGGAAGGGTCTGCTAACAGGTCAAGCTCCACACAAATCTTTGCGTATTTGCCTTTGGAGAGATTACGGGTTTCTTCGGCAATTGCAACAGGGTTCCGAAGGAGCTGGCACTTCTCTTCAGAGCTGCAGGGGCGAAGCAGACAAGAAAGAGGTTTGGGCGGGTGATCCACGTCGAGATTATCATTGAGTCGACTTTGGGGTTAAATATGGGGGACCATTTGGCGATCTTGACGCTACGAGTGCCAATGCTGGTGGTGCTTTTGGCCCAGACTAAGGAGTAGTCGAAGTCGGAGGATAGGTGGAGTAGCATGTGTTTGGGGTCCAGCGGGGCAACCTTATATACGGATGCGAGACCCTGCCAGCAATAGCTTCTTGAGCGTAGGTGAGCTTAGGTCACCCGGACGTGAACTTCAACACGAATGACTTCGCAAAGTTGGCCGATAGGGGGGATATCTCTTCGACAGAGAACGGGACGTAGATGTGTTGGCCGTCGGACGGGCTCGGGAGCTCGATGTCCGACAGTTCAGAGTCCACGAGCTGGAGGGGAAGCTACATCCTGCGGTCTGGCCACAGAATATTCGCGTAAGAGGGGACCTTGGGGTGGTTCACAGCACTCGCGGGAGGGAGAGAGGCGACCTCTCGGTGAGCGAAATACAGGGGGTGGCGGCAGGGAGGGTGGGCGCATAGCTTCCTTCCGCGGGCGTATGGGTCCCCGGGAGACGACCCACCGAGGGAAGGGCGCATGTGTCAGGGAGGGGGCAAGGGGGCGCATTAGCGCCCCCAATAGAGGCGGGTGTAAGGCCAATATTCGGAGAAGCAACAGTAGGCACATACCCGTCCTCGGGCGGAGGTGGACGAAGAGGGGGCATAAAGCCACCCGCGTGAGGGAGGGGCGCGGGCGCATAGCCTACAGTAGGCGCATGGCCGCCCCTCGAGAAGGTGGGTGCATAGCCCACAGAGGGGACAAAGCAGCTCCCGGCCTGGGAGGTGGGCACTTTGCCCCTAGCACGAGACGGGGGCACATTGCCGGAAGGGGTACCGGGCCTATAGTGGGTGATTGACTGCCCCTCGACGAAGTGAGCGCATTGCAGCTCTTATCCGTGGGTGCATAGCAAGCGATCCCCTCCCACATTCACCACGGAAAGGGAGGGAAATTCGAAATTCGAATTTGGCGGGCGAGAAAATCCCAGACATGAGGTAGTAAGCGTGTCTGCGATCCAGCTGTAATGCCCCAGAACTAGAATACTGGAAAGCGAGGGCATACATAGCCAGCTACGTATATTGAAATAGAATCTACCTTGCTATACGGTCACGGCTATCTAGATACATAAGGGTTTAAATACAAGCCATCAGTCTCTTATGGTCATGAACAAGCCTATTGTCTTAATCTCATGCAAGTAATGGCAGTTATAAGATGTTAGAGCATCAAATATACAATAGTAAGGCATCCCATACATTACATATTTGTATAATCATGAAGCTAGTCGTGCAAAATATGAAGACATGAAGAGTTTCAGTCATACATGATCAACCCTAGGATTTGTTAATCATGCTACAGCCCATAGGCAGACAGTAAGTAAAGTACAATAAGAGCTAACACGTGCTCGCCGGCTAAATGCCTCAAAAGAATATTTTTACAATAAAGTGGGAGAACAAAAGGAAAACCCACTCGTTGCCTTGGTTACGCCTGGTGGTCACCATCTGGTTGGAAGGTAGGGAGATCCTCTGGAGCTGCTCCGGTATCTGTCCACGCAAAACCAGCTGGATCAGATCCCAGAAAGCGCAAGTGCCACAAAGGAGGCTTCACTTAAGAACTAAAACCAGCAATTATCATAAAACATAATTTACAATAAAACTGGAGATATAGAAAATCATGATGATATATGATAAGATAACCATAGGACTATTCCGATAACCAAGTTACAACCCTTAAACCAAATAAGGACCGGGGTTGTAACCCTTCATCTGAACGGAACTTGGTTTCCCACCATTTATCGATAAAATAAAGCATAAGCAATCAGGTCATGTTACAATCTTATACAAGATCAGGACAAGACTAGACTAGGTTAGACTCCATCCAATCAATCACGGCCAAGCAATGAGTACGGCTTGATACTTTAACTAACTAAGATTATTACAGGCCTAGTTACTAGCAAGATGCAACGAGATATTCCAACAGCCACAAGCCCTGCAGACCATCCAGGTTATCCAGGTCGAATATCCGTTCATGAAGGGTGCAACCAATAACAGTATGCTGGAAATGTACCCTACTCGTTGGCAGGCTACAAGTCCACTTGCGTGTCCAGATAACGGGATTGCCTGTAGCTGAGAAATCTCTTCATGACTACTGGATTATTCTAGTTATTAGCCTTAGTCAATTTCAGTAGGTACCCCTGACCGTGGTACTCAGGGGTCCCTGCCCTAGACATGATGCGAAACAGTATTGGTTCATTTGAACAAACATAATCGTCCACGATGTCCAGGCCATTCATTCTTGTCATGTCATGCTAGCCGTCACAACAGCATTCAATAGTTTCCATCAGGCTTGTTTGTCATGTCTTGTCAAGTTATGTCATTTCTTGTCAAGTCATGTCATGTTATGTTACTTGTCAATTTACTTGTTATACTGTGCCATGTACAATTATCTGTCCAGTCAAGTCAATCAATTCAAGTTATCAAGTTCGTGATAAGAGGTGCAAGAACAATAAAGCAAACAGGTGCACATAGGGCTCAAGCCTCTATGCGAATGGAGCTATGCTAGGCTATGAGGCCTTGAGCATAAAAATGGCCTTACGTGAGCAAGACACAGAGTAAGGTAGCCCTACGCGAGCAAGGTCATGCGTGTGTAAGACCAAGGAAAGACTGCTTCTACGCGAGCAGGAACTCTACACTAGCAAGCACCCTACGCAAGTGGAACTTTACGCGCACGAGCACCCAAGTGAAACTCTATGCACGCAAGGCTCTACGTGAGCGAGGGAGAGTCTACGCAAGCACAAGTCTACGCGAGCGAGGCTCTACGCACGGGGCACTCTACGCTAGTGGGAATCTATGTGGCAGGAGAATATGCGAGCGCGAGTCAACGCGAGCGGGAAGGCCCCTGCATAGAGTTCATGTGAACTCGACGTAGAAGGATTACGCTGGCACGCAATACGTGTGCGTAAAGGGGACACTATGCTGGCACGTTTAAGACGTGTGCGTAAAGGAGGAAATGCTACGCTGGCACGTTAAACGTAGGCATAAAACTAAATACTACGCTAGCACGTAAGAACGTGTGCGTAAAACTTTATCTTCTCCCTAAGGCCAAGACAAACAGGCGTAAAAGCTCAAGAGCTCAAGAAAGCCCCATCTCGGTCAAGACTCGATGAAATCCAACCATTCTAAAACCAAACTTCCGTAATATCAGAATGCCTTCTACATGGAACTCTTAGTTTTCGAAAACAAGCCAGTTTAGTAGATCAAAACCGAGAATTCTGAAAATACAACAAACTTAGATATACATGAAATGAACCATGAAAACTAAAAATGCTAAGTACTAAAGTGTCTAAGAATCTCGTGAAGAAGACAATAGAATAATAAAACTTGAGTTCCTCCATGAAGCAAGTTGTACTTGCCTACGGTGGTGCTCGGTAGAGAAGAAATGAGGAAGAAGAGAAGAGATAGTAAATGAGTAATAAATTAGGAGAGAAAATGGTAGTTGGGTTAATAAATGAGGTATGGTGGTAGGTAGGGGTTTACATATCAACCCAAACCGAGCCCAACCAAGCCGAACCCAACCGAACCCAATGCAGGCCAAGGCCAGGATAACCTTATGAACCAAAAAAATGCTAACTAACCCATGCCAATACAAAATCCAAAAATTGCCAGTCAAGACAAGTCGAACCAGGATGAACCTAAAATAAACTAAGGCAAGATTAAACCAGGATCAAGCTAAGCAAGACAAGTCTAATTACGGGTCAGGATTCTGTACACGTATACCAAAATACGTAATACGAACTACAAGCGTTACACCAGCCGTTGGGACCGAACAGGAGAGGAGCGTCGCGGGGGACCGCCGGCGAACAGGGTCACCAGAAGGGTGGTACGATGCCGGGAAGGGGCAGATCTCTCCCGTGGCCTCCGGCCTGAGCAGGCTCAATACGGAGCGAAGGTGCGGTGGCCGAACTGGGGACGGGAGCCTGGGGTGGCCACCGGAGCCTGGGGTAGCCACCGGAGCTTGGGGACCACCACGACGGGGGCGATGCCGACGATGGCAAGCTACTCAGGTGACCAGGGAGTCGGACACGGTACCTACGGGGCTCGCTCGCTCGGACCCATCGGGGGGATGCGAGCCGAGGAGCTAGGGACGGATGGCCAGCTCGGGCGATGCCAGGTGGAGAAAGGGTGAGGCTGACTGCGAGCTGCCAGGGTAGCTCTGCCCAGGCGTCGAACGCGAGTGGGGGGAGGGGTCATGCGGCCATGGGAGGTCTTGAGGGAAGGAAAAGATTCATGATTCATATATATATATATATTTATATTTTTTTTCATATATATATATATATATATATATATATATATATATATATATATATATTTACGAAACAGTAATTTTATTAATCGACGAACAAAAGGGGGCCGAAAGATAGCCTAAGCCCCTACAAAATCTCCACCGCAGGAGGATGCCTAACCAAAAGACAAAGAGAGGAAACGCAGCACCGGGCAGACCCGACACTGCGGAACCGGAGGTCTGCGAGGGGAACAAAAGGGAAAGGCGGAAGGAGAGGGAGACCTCACAGCAGCTGCAAGGGTCCTCGGAGCGGTGATCTGACTAAAAAGGTTTAGGAGGGTTAGTCTGCCTCTGTTTGCCATAAAAATCAAAGACAGGTATTACAGAAATACTGAAATTGATTGCAAACTCGCTTGTACAAAGAAAAGCCCAGAAAGAAATCCTAGGAAATAATTTAAGTACAATTGTTTAGTTTTGATTCTAGGTGTGACGGTAGAGGCTCAAAAAAGTGCTATCAACTCTGCCTTACTCCTTGGACTATCTGACGCAATCCTTAGCTCTTGAAGAAATTGCCTCTTTGAAGGTTGCCCGTCTTTTGCAGGGGTGTGGCACCCTGCTATTTATAGTTGAAAGTATGTTGAGCCGCATAGATGGCTTGTGGCCACGTGGCTAACTAGCACGTGAAGACCCACTCTTTGGCCGCCATCTGTCGATTTGTTGGGATTTTATTGCAGTAAATCTGGGCAGTTAAGACTTGGTTAGCCTGCCACTTGTCTTGTCGCAGGAATCATTTTGAACCACATGGATCTCTCAGTTTTTGACCATGTGGGGCCGTATGAGACTCATGCGGCTTAAGTCGCAGACTTCCTTAGCCCAGACATAGCTTACGGATTTAAGCCGCATAGATTCTGTATTTTGGCCGCATAAAGCTTATGTGGCTTGGATCACAGTCACCCTTGGCCACATAAAGTTCGGGGACTTTGGGGCCGTATATATTTGAGCCGTATAAGGTTCATACGGCTTTGGTGACACTCCTTCTGGTTGCATGAAAGCATATGAGCCATGTTTTCGGTGACGTCTTATGTCTTATCTTTTTGTCAAAGTATCAGAGCTATCATTTTTGGCAATTTTGACAGAACTTGTCAGCTTTATCAGACGAACTGATCCTCTTGGCCGCATATTTTTTTCTGCAGCTGGTTGTCGACGGGCCGCATAAGGCACTGAATCTATCATGCGACTTTCCTTTATGCGGACCTGTTTGGCCCAAGGTACATATGCGACAAATTGTGATCCGTATGAACCCTATATTTTTTTTGCTTCTACAAGACCCCCTTCAAAGTTTTTAAATTACAAATTTGGAATACTTTGAATAAGAAACATCGATATGTCAAGCCGCATGGAGTCTCCAAGTCGCAGGGAATTTTCGAGCCGCAGAAAGATCTCGGGCCGCAGGAAAAATCTTGAGCCGCAGGGACACCTCGAGCCTCAGGGAAATCTTGAGCCGCATAAAGACTCCATCAGCCTGCCAGCTGTCACAGCTGTATTTAATTTTCTTGATTCGATTTTGGATTTGGGTCCTCTTTTCGAGATAATGTCGACGGTAACTAGGAATAAAATCCCTAAACGTCATCAATATCTTTAATGATCTCGAGAATCGAAGCGGCAGTCTTTTTAGAAACTCTATAAATAGGGGTTATTTTGAGAAAAAAATTTCTCTTTTACCATCTTCTCTTTCATCTTTGTCTTCCTGTCTTCAATGGCTCCAAAAGCTTCCAAGTCGACTGCGGCCAAAGGAAAAGGATTTGCTTCTCCGTCGAGAGTGGTGGGCTCTCCTTCCATTTATTCCGACGTACACCCCCTATCAAAGGTAAGGACAGTAGAAAGATAATGGCTATGTCGTATGTTTTATGTGCGGTCCTGTACTATATCGCTTTCTGTGCTTTAAGCTTGATCGATGCATGCCCTATCTCAGTTGGACAACATGTGTTCTGTATGATAGGGCCGTATGGGCTGAGTCACATAAGCGCTGTATATTCGAACCTGAATCGAATAAGTTACCAAGGACTGATCCGCATGAATACTGCATAACTGTGCCGCATAAGTGTCTCCTGATTGAGCCATATGGGTGTTTTATATTTTAAGCCACAGGAGTATTTCATGACTGAGCCGCATGAACCCCCTAAGTGCCTTATGTCTGAGCCGTATGAACACTTCATGACTGAGCCATATGAGCACTTCATGACTGAGCTGCATGAACCCCTAAGTGTCTCATGACTGAGCCGCATGAACGCTTCATGACCGAGCCGTATGAGGATTTCATGATCGAGCCGCATGAACACCCTAAGTGCCTTATGACTGAGCCGTATGAACACTTCATGACTGAACCATACGAGCACTTCATGACTGAGCCGCCTGAGCACTGTATGACTGGGCCATATACGTCTCATGTTATAGGTCGCCCACGCATCCCTCTTAACTACTAGGCCGTATAGGTTCTATATAGCTGAAGGATGAACCTCTTCTAACCTCACTTCTTCTTTGTCCTTTGCAGTGACCTTGCCTTTAGCTCCATCGGGGGAGGTCCTGATGGGATATGCCCAATCTGCATTGGGTGTAATTTTTGACTAGATAGTCAAATATCTATCAATTCAGATTACCCGAAATCAGCCTGAAGACCGGCTGAGGAAGATCAGAAACCAGTCCTTTTTTTCTTACTTAGCATGATGAACTCCGAGCAACTGAATGGCATTCATCTGAAGCCTATGTTTTTATTCGGAGATGCCCTGACTATTTCAGATCTGAGCATCATAGAAAATTTTGACAGTTGGGACCTCTATTTTCAGGGGAAAGCAATTCACATACCCTTAATGGAGTGCCACTTTTCCTTATCTGGTTTCAATATAGTACCTTTTGAGAGGAAGATGTTGAATTCTTTAACTCTGGATCAGCGAGAATCTTTGTGGGCTATATCCGTTTTAACAACCCTACGAGGTCAGTGGTTGCAGTAAAGGAGTCAATGAGCTACTCCGTCGTTGGGCTGGCTCATGGCAGTCTCATCAACAAACTGAAGCCCAATTTGTTTTTCTCTAAGGCTGACACCTTTCTGAATAGGATAGCTCACAAAGGGTCATACCCTGCAGGGAGATTGTCGTTACTGAACTGGCAGCATCGTTCCCCTCCATGGGTTAACCTGACTTCTTGGATCCTGGCAGAGTATGAGGACATCCTACGACGGATTGGCCTCTATTATGCCATTAGGGGCTCCTGCTATGGCTTGTTTATGAACCCAAAATTGTTTATGGCATTGCTTGAGATGTACAACTGCCAGACGGGGACTTTACTCCAGGTGGAGAGATGGGGCTTGCTCTTCACGAGATGCATGGTGTGTTCAAATTATCCTGGGCGATGAAGCTTATGAGGAGTATACCCCGACAAACAAAGAATTCGAGAAACTAGAGCAGTAGTATCCCAGATTTCTAGCTATATATCAGGAAGTGCTATGCCACCATAGCACCTGTCAACAAATATCCAAGAAAAATGACGATAGTTCAGAAGGGAACCTTCCTCATACCAAGGCTTGGGTTGGCTATCTTTTTAACCTTAGCGCATTCGGTCGAGTTGCTGTTAGGAGTTCCCAATCTCTGGAGCAGGTGGATGCTCAGGTACAAAGTACTAAGAGGGCCCATGCTGCTGGTAACAGATTTGGGAGCCTGAGTGATACTTTTAGCTATTTTTATCATGATACTCATCCTCTGTCAGCTAAAGCCATCTTAGCCGGATAACTGATGATATGGTTGAGGTTTTGTGTCATTTCGGCGAGCTCTGGTACGATTGGGAGGATTAGCCGCATCCTAATCCTTCCAACGGTAAAGCTAGTTTTTGGGGGCAAGTTGGCTCAGCTTCCTGCTATGGTATGCAGCATCCATAGGGGTCTCCGTACCTTTAAGTCGAAAGTCATCGCTCGTGATCTTACGAAACCCTTCAACAAAATTGAGCTACCGTATCATTATTTAATGGGATGGTTGTTGATGCATTGTCCCTCTCTGATGCGACCTGGTCCGGAAGACAATACGACAAGTGACGATGCTTTCATCTACCACTATCGTGACATGCCCTGGAACTATACGAGCTTTTTTGATTCTCGAGCCGCTTTTGTGCGGGTGGATAGATACTCTTTTTTTGTGTCAGTTCCGTCTTTTACTGAGGAGGAGATGGGACGGTTCACCTTGATAGTGCTGTTGTGCCCCAGGCTTTGTTTAAAAATTATTTTACTGGTTGCAGAGTATCTGTCCCTCCCATCTGGTGTACCGCAATCGCAATGTTGTATACCTAGAACCATACCTACCTAGCCGATATTTTTGGCAATTTAGGTATATCCAATTTTATTTGGATAGCCCTAACCCTTGCCTGGGTTTCGAGAAGAGCGTCTTGGATGGTATCCGGGCTTGGCACTATTATTCGATGATTCATACCCAGGCCAGCTTCGTCCTATCTGACATCGAGACTTCGGGGCATATCGCATATATGGCGGCTCTTCGTCATGTATCTGTGAATGTGCCTTCCAACGACTTTGATCCCTATACCAGTTTTAGTGCTGGTATGAAATTGGAGGAGCGACTGAGGGACTCCCGAAAAAGGACGAGGAAGTAAAAGAAGAAAGCTCCTAATTCTGACTCTGACAGCACGGAGGAGGAGGAATATGACTCTGAAGATCTCCAGCCCTCTACAAGACCTTTGGCTATGGTGTGCCTTTACCTGTGTCGAATCCTCCGTGTACACGAAGCAGGCATGAATCTGTTGTCGCTGATAGACCTCATTCTCAGAAGCGAGTTACGGCTAGGTTCCGTAGCCTTAGTATCGAGGAAACAGGTAGTGGCACCGAAGTCAACATGGGGATAAGCTCTTTCATGATAAGCCGCAATATTGTCCTTGGGGTGTTATCTGAAGGCCCTCCTTTATAGGTAGCGGAGGAAGCAAACCTTTTATCACCAGATGCCGCCCATGCGGTTTCCTCTTTGGGTCCTGACCCTAGAGTCGCGGGGTCCTCACAGGGTGGTGCTGATATCATTACCTCTGTACCTGGAGCAACAGGGGCAGAAAAGACAAGCCTTGATCGTTCGGGTGCCGCCGCTGACCTCACTGGAGTTGTGGAAACGGTGGGAGGAGCAAAGAAGACTCCGGCTGTGCCTCAGCCTTTGTCTTTTACTTTTGGTAAGCTATATTACTTTCTTATCAGTGATGAGATTTTCCCTCTCTTTCTTTTTTGTCAAGCTGATTGTTGGTTGTGCTGGACCTACACGATCTGCCTCTCCGCTACCGGTGGTGGATGTGGCCGCAGAGGAGGAGATAGCAAAGGATCCAGGGGCTGACCTGGTACAAGCAATAAGCATTCCTCCTTCCCTACCGGCTCGAGTTGAGGGGCCTTCCACCATATTGAGCACAGATGTCCCGGCTCCTTCAACCTCTTTGGCGAGTGCGAGCTCGATTGGAATTTCCTCTTTTCCAGAATTTAAACTTTCTGTCCTGCCCAACCTTCAGCTCCTTCAGGCTACGGAAGAGAAGATTACTGCTGTGCGGGAGTCTCGCCGCTCAGAGTTTGTTTTCCTTCTAATATGATCATCGAGCTCAAGTGTGCCTCCTTTCCAGACGCCTTCAGCTTCCTTAGGTGCTATCCCTTCGACGCCGTCCTCTCTGGAGAATTTGGACGAGTCGTCAAGGGACGTAATCGAGAGCTTTTATCACCATTTGAAACGGGGGGTCGAGGCTACTTTGAGGAGGGGAACATCGTTTATTATAGCTCACCATTGTGCCTGCGGTTAAATTGAACTGCTGAAGACGCTCCCGGGTGGTGAAGGGGCGTCCGTCCTCCTGGAGCACAAGATGGCAGAGGCTGATTAGTGCATAACCCAGTTACAAAAATTGAGACAAGTTGACGTGTCCGCTATGGTGAAGCAGGAACATGCTTTCCTTATAACAGCCATTGGAAAGGTGAAGTCCGTGCAGGAGACAACTAAGCCCACCTTGGAGAAGGACCTCCATAAGCTGTCTCTTAAGTATGACAGGCTGAGCCAAGAGGGTGAGATCTGCTTGACTCGTGAGAAAATCACCAGTCGTGCTATGGCTGAAACTAATGAGAAGCTCCTCCAGCTCCAGGCTAGGTTGGTATCTCTGGGGACTGAGCTCCAAGCCACTCGTCATGAGAGAGAAAAGATTCGCAAGGAGAGTACTGAAGTCGTACGAGCCTCTGCTGCTCTAGAGGGAGTACTGAAGAAATTAGAAGAAAACTGGCAGGCTCATGTGCATCTTGAGGATGCCAAAATGTTATCCTAGGAAGCTGAACATTGAGTCACACTGAGAATTGAGCACTCAACTGCGCAGATGGAACGAATTCTCATTAAGCTATGTGTTGCTGATGAGTAATAGATTTTACTCCCTCCCTTCTTTTTTTGAATGTAAAGAATATCCCCTTGGGGGGACTTTTGTAGACCTATTGCCCTTTTGAGCAAATAGATTTGAATGATATTTTGTGGACCTACTATTCTTTGGTACACCGATAGTGCGAGTAATAGATTAAGATAACTTTTATGGACTTATCACCCTTTTTGTGTACTGGCGACGTGAGTACTGATAATAAGTGCAGAGAAGACCAACATATTTACTCAGAGGTAATGAGGACGTGGTAAATATGGGTCTGAAGTAGAGCCTCCCTGCTCAGAGGTAATATGGACGTGGTAGGAGTAGGCTTAATAGGGATACACAGAACAACTCAGAGGTGCTATTAATGTGGAAGTTCTATGTATTGGCTGGTTTGTTTGTGATGGACGGGAAAACAACTCAGAGGTAATATGGACATTGTTGTTTTTCTCGTTGAGAAATTTTGTGGACCTATTACCCGTTTTGTGCACCGACGGTGCAAGTAACATATTAGGATAAGTTTTATGGACCTATTACCCTTCTGCGCACTGGTGGTGCGGGTATTAGATTTTGAAACAAAACCCAACAGAGATAATATGGACATGATATATGGTAGTCGAAACATCAAAGCGAAAGTTCAGAGGTATCAATATACATGACTTGTTACTCATAGAGATGCAATGGGAGTCCCCTCGGGGGGAAGAACGAAGTGTAAGTTCAGAGGTACCTGATGTACATAACTCGACACTCTAGGTAGTATATATATATATATATATATATATATATATATATATATATGTATATATATATAAACAGAACTTTATTGAAGAAACAGACGCAAAATGTCGAAGCCTTTACAAGAAGCACTCCCCAGCGCGAACATACTAGACAAAATAAAGAAAGCATGAAACGCGCACAAAATACCTACGGACGGCATGGCAAAGGAACGGCCAGCTCCCGGCACTCTATACCCTGGTCAGCCCAGGGACGCCCAAAAATTTTACGAGGCATGAGAGTAACGCCTCTTTCTTTTGTAGATTTGACGGATGACCTCTCTATACAATTGAGGGGGCGGGAGCTGGCGACCCTCGTAACTGAACTTGTTCCTGTTCTTCCACAAGACCCAAATTGCGGCGGCAGCGACGATCTGATGCCCGTGGGACGAGTTCCAGCTGTCCAGTAGATCGTTGATGCCCCCGATCCTGGGGACAATCCTGAACTTATTATGGGGGTTCGACCAAATTTGAGCGGCCAGTTCCCTATATAAAAGGATGTGATCAACAGATTTCGATTGGTGTTCTATGCAACAGTGGCATCTGAATGCAAGGCTAAATCCGAAGGTGTTAATGGCGTCGTTCGTAGGTATTTTCCGACGAGTAGCACGCCAGATGAAAATTGACCATTTGGTGGGTATACATGTCTGCCAAAACTTGGCAGAAGGCAAGGTCGTTTCGTAGATACCTCTGGTGATGGCTCTGGCGGAAGCTAGGGTGAAGAGTCCACCCGGGATTGGGGACCATCTGAGCTAATCTTGTGCATCATTGATCGTCAGATCAGAGGTTCGCAGGCTAGCCATAGCCACAGGACCAAGCCAGACTCTAACTCTATCCCAATTCCACTATGAATTGTCATCCTCCCACAAATCACGAATATCGCACCGCGGCGGAGTTAGTTCGTTGGGCCTGATGATGTCGTCCCCCAACCATCGTTCCTTACACACATGCGAACGTCCGTTCCTCAATTGTAAATGCAAAAGCGGTTCAGCCAGGTTACGACCGCGGATGATGTGCCTCCACGCCGCGGAAGATCTGTTGTTGGCTGACGCCTCAGTCAAATGACAGAATCTGAAATATCTAGCTCTCATGAACCTGGTCCAAATCAAGCTTTTAGTACGAAGTTTCCACCACTATTTTATGGAGTATGCATCCACAATGTGGGCCAGTCTACAAAAGCCCAGACCACCCTCATCGGTCGGTTTAGCCATGGTATCCCAACTTGCCCAGTGGTGCTTGACCTTGCCTTCGTTGTGGCCCCAAAAAAAGTTGGCAAGAAGGGCTTCGAGTGAGTGGAGAACTTTAATTGGATGCGAGCACACGGCTAGGGTGTAGAGGGGGATGGAGGAGAGGACGTGCTTTATAAGGATCATCTTCCTCCCAGGGGAAAGGGTTGTGTTATGCCAGCCTACGATTTTTTTAAGAATTTTACCTACCATGTGGTCGTAGATGCCTGAGTTGGCTTTCCCGTATACCAATGGGCAGCCTAAGTAAAGAAAAGGCGGGTAAGCTATGTTAAAGAAGGTCAAGGTGGACAGCACATCCGAGTGGGTTCTATCTGCTTTGTGATGTGTGTAAATCACGCTCTTACTATGGTTAACTCTTTGTCCGGAGCATCTAGAGTAATTGGCCAGCGTCCTTTGAACCACCTCAATCGAGCCGATGTCCCCCGTAGAGAAAATGAGAATGTCGTCTACGTACGCCAGATGAGTTATAAGAGGGCAACCAGTTGTCGTGTAAAAGTGGTGGAAACCAAGAGCCCTGGGCATGCTTTTGAGGTTTCTGCTGAGCGCTTCGGCCGTGATGATGAAAATGATGGAGGAAAGGGGGTCTCCCTGTCTGACTCCACGGGTAGCTCTAAAGAAGCCTTTCGCTTGTCCGTTGATGACTGTGGAAAACCAGGAGTTGTTGAGAGATCTAAATATGATGTCGATCGAATGTTCGGAGAAACCAAAGGCTCTGAACACCCAGATCATGAATTACCAATCGAGGCGGTCGTATGCTTTCTCCATGTCCAGCTTAATGGCGACGTTCCCCCCTAGGCATGAACTTCATACAAGTGATCATTTCTTGAGCAAGGAGAATGTTATCGGAGATGTTGCGACCTTTGACGAAACCGCATTGCTCTTCGGAGATGATCTTGGGGAGGAGATCGGACATCCTGGTAGCAATGATCTTAAAAATAATTTTGTTGGTGAAAGTATAGAGGCTGATCGGTCTGAAGTCTTTAAAGGTCTTCGGGTTATCTTTCTTGGGGATGAGAATGATATTGGTGCAGGAGATAGATTTCGGATATCTAGCCCCTTGGAGAAACGCCGTGGTGGCTTCCTAGAGGTCGAACTGAATGATGTTCCAGCATGTTCTGAAGAAGACTCCGTTGAACACGTCAGGTCCCGAGCACAGTGCACATTAATAGACCACACTGCATTCTTAACCTCTTTAGCAGAGGGGAGAGCAGTAAGGATTTCGTTGTCCCTGTCGTTAATCAAGGAGGGGATCTCGGAAAGGAAATCCTCGTCTTTGATCACTGCTTCTTTCGCGAACATGTTAGAGAAGTAGTTCTCAACAGCGACTTGAATGTTCTCCTGATCGTCCAGCAGGTTGTCGGTCTCGTCGTTGATGCGATGAATTCTCAGAGAGCTTCTGCGACCTTTGACACAAGCGTGAAAGAAACTAGTATTCTGGTCCCCATCCGTGTCCCAGGTTAATCTTGCCTTTTGTTTCCAGAATTCCGTTTCTACCTTGATCCTGGATTTAAGAATGTCCTTGCCTAGGTTTAGAGAGGCTCGGGCCTCAGAGGAGCCGTCGATGGAGAATGCATTCTCCGTACGGGTAACATCGTCTTTGCCATCTCTAATAGCTTAGAAAATGTCCCCGAACGCGTTCTTGCTCCAGGCCGTAAGTGCTTTTCTAGTAGCTTTGAGTTTCGAAGCTATTCTGACATAGGGGTCCAGATCGGACACAGAGCTCCAAGCCTCGGCAACGATGTGCATGAATTGAGGATGGTGATGCTAGAAGTCAACGAAGCGAAAGGCTTTTTTGATGCGGTTGTGGTTGTTGTTGATCTCCAAGAGAAGAGGGGAGTGGTCAGATTTGGTTGAGTTTAGGTACGAAAGATTGGTGATCAGCCCCAAATCTGACCAGCAATCATTGACCATCACACGGTCAAGGCGGTATTGACATCGATTTCCTTCTTGCATGTTGCACCAGGTGAACGCACTGCCGAGGAAAGGGACGGAGGATAGGTGCACGTTAAAGGCAAAATTGTTGAAGTCGTCCATGGCCGATTGATGGGGAGCACGACCACCGGATCTTTCTTCTCTATAAGACACAGTGTTAAAGTCACCGATGCAGTGTTAAAGTCACCGATGCAGAGCCACGGAAGGATGTTGTTAGGAAGGGCAAATCCAGACAGGTCTTCCCAAAGTAATCTGTGCTCCGGGATGTCGCAACTGTCGTGGATCGCCGAGAGAAGGACGCGGGACTTGAGGGCCGGGTGCTCGATCCAACAGGAAAGAGCCTGAGGAGTGTCATAAATGATGCCGAAACGGAACTCAGCGGCGAAAAAGATCCAAAGGTCGTGACACCCGAAAATCGCAGGAGGGAATCCCAGCTTGAGTTGAGTTTCTTTAATTCTTTTGTGGGGTATTTTGGGTTCAATATTGACAAGTAAATCAATCCGGTTGGATTTTTTGAGGCTGAGGATTCGATTCAGTGTTGGTTTATTCCCTAGACTGTGAACATTCCAGGATAGAATATTAGGCATTGAGGGAGGAGATGGGGTTATTGTGTAGCTTCGCGGCTGACCTCATGGTCATTACCATTTGCTGTTTCTGTTTTAGTTTCTTGTTTTTCTTTTTCATCTTATGCGGCTTATTCTTGGGACTGTCGCTGGCCATTTCCTAGGCCCTATCAGAGCCCGCATACGAGCTGTCAATAATCGTTGGGGAGGTTTCAGTGTCTTCTAATTCTACGAGCGCGCATAGAGGATTGTCCCGATCTAGGAAGCCTGCTTTGGTGGCTTGCCAAAACCTCCCTGTAAGAGGGTAGCAATGACCGGATGTAATGACACTCTTATAGGTGGGGTGGGACCGTTTAGGATCGGCACTGGGGGACGAAACGCTGAGGGACGGCTGTTCCGCTTCAGCACCGGGAGTGGAGGGTTGGTAGCCGACCGAGTGCTGCTCACCAGAGGGCACCTGGCTGCAGGGGGAGTCAGGGGGAGGTGAAGCAAAGGAGATTGGGGTGGTTGGGGGGATCTTGACGGATACGATGGCGAGTCTAATTGAGGGGGAAGGTGGAGGGCTGCGGGGGAGCCATTGAATGGCATGTTGCTGCCTGCGTTAGGATTGATGGATTGCGACTCGAGAGAGCTATCTGGAGGTTCATTGTCGAGATTTCCAAAGGAGTTATGGAGAGTGATTGCGAGAGGTTGGGCTATCATCTGTGAAGTGGGAGGATTGGGGTACAGGACAGGCGGAGGGATGCGGGAGGGGGATGGCGCGCGCTGCTCGCACGGCTTCC